>OX375872.1:29465676-30065676 GCA_947359465.1 Metellina segmentata
AAAAACGGAAAACCGCTACACTAACCTATTATTGGAGTATTCAATCCGGTAACAGGCAGGATTCTACCAATACAAAAGAGACTTCCAGCACAAACAATGATAGAAGTTGCACACAAACCCGTTCTTACAGCTGTTCCAGCTCTCATCCAAAATGTGGTGAGGAGTAGTATCATACTCACAACGCTAGGCGTTAATATTGACAAGGCTATCATGGGCGTAGTTCTTTCTAGTTCAAATGTGAAAACACCCACATCATTGTTTGTGTCTGGAAAATAAGATTTCAGAAAATTATTTTATTACTACATCAAAAAGACTTAACCAGTGAGATGTAAATAACACAACCTATAATTGTAGGTAGGTAGATAGTTGAATTTACATCGCACAAAGAAGGAACATTTACCAGCTTAATCTCTCCATAGACATGAAATATAGGTAGACCTGCTATTGAGAGGAACTTCAAAAAGTGTGGCCAGCATATCGCCTAGTAGTCACGTGAAGTCGGTAGAAAGTTATTTCATTAACCGATTTGACATCTTATGGCCTCGTTTGGTGGTATAACCTTTTAAGACAAGGTTGATGTGTGAATGGGCATTTCTATAGAGTGGCGATAAAAAAGAATTAGGTGAAATTAACAGAGTTAACTACTACACCAGCTGACCGATCAGATACGGAATCAATGGATGGGCGTTTTCTTCCGACCCGTGGAACAATCCTATGACGAATGTTCGCTTCCACCCTGTAGTAGTCTAAGGATCACGGTACTATTAGTTTTGATCACATGATCCTGTGCACATAAAAAATATTACCATTTCTCACTAAGTTATATAACAATTTCTGTATGAAGTACCCACTTACTTCTGATTCTAAACATGAGTACCCGCTTACATCCTATTATAAACATGAGTACCTACTTCTGATTGAAATCGTTACCTGCTTATTTTCGATGCAAAGCATGAGTACCCGTTTCCTTCCTATTCAAAACATGAGCACTAGGAAATCCCTACTATTAAATTATACATATACACTACCCTACATTAATGAACCGGACAGCAAGATGCAATGGTATAAGGGGAAAATACATGCTTTAATAGGGGGATGGTCCCCCACGTGCTACAATTACACTAGTAACCTTTCTGGGCATACTTTAAATAAGGTTTTGATACACAGCTATGGGTATTTGTGTCCATTCCTTCTGCAATAATGTCGCCAGCTCAGCTATAGATTTCGGACGTGGTTCCTTGGTCCGTAAGCGTCGCTCTTATTCGTCCCACAAATGTGCTATGGGGTTTAGGTCGGGACTCTGAGCAGGCCAGGGAAGACGTTTTACATCCATACCTTGATACCACTGCTTGACAGAGGCTGCAATATGGCATGTAGCGTTGTCGTCCTGGAAGTAACATTCGTCCATTCCATAAAATTGCCAGAGCATAGGAAGAACCTGATTGTCCAAAATGTTCATGTAGGCATCTGCGTTCAATTTATCATGATCAACATGCAAAGGTACCAGGCCATACCACGAAAAACATCCCCAAATAAATACGCCAGCACCACTGAACTTGACAGTTGGAACGATGCACTCGGGTAACGTACGTTCGCTTGGCATTCGCCAAACCCAAGCACGCCCATCCGACTGGAAAAACGTGTAGCGTGAATCTTCGCACCATAAAACAGTTTTCTAGTGGTCCACAGTGCAGTTGCAACGTTGCAAACACCAAGAGAGTCTGCCAGCTTTGTTGGATGGTGTGATGTTTAGTTTGTGTGCGGCAACACATCCGTGGATATTGAGGGCGTGCAATTCTTTCTGCAAAGTATTAGGGTGCACCGTAACCCCTGCTGCCTGCTGAAACTCACTGTTGATCATTTGTAGTGGTTTTCTGCGGTTCTTACGAATCTCACGCTTCAGGACACACCGATCCCGTTCGGTCAGTTTACGGGGACGACCAACGTGTGTAGTTCGTGTCCCAACTCCCGTAGCCTTCCACTTCTTCACGACATCACCAACAGTTGACCGTGGCTGTGATAATTCTGCCGCAATTGCGCGAATAAACTTGTCACTTGTGACAACCAACTATAATACCTCTTTCAAAGTCACTAAGTTCCTTTCGTTTTGACATATTGTCACAATTTCACACAGAACTAACGACGTTACCACTTCGCGTATCGTATTTAACCTTAACAGGTCACGTGCAAGCACTGGATTTGCATAAAATCCGCTTCCGTCTGGTCCATTATTGAGGGTAGCGTACATCATTGAGTTATAAAAGACAACTATATCACATCTCAAAAATGCTTTTTAGAACAAAAATAATATAAACGTATTATACTACATGGAGTGATTATTATCTAAAGAAATTATACAACCTTGTCTCCAATTTTTTGAGTTTCATTTTGAAAAACAACTATAAAAACTTTTGAGTTCCTACAGTGAGGGTAATTTTCAGTGTAACAAACAAACCTCACAGATAACGCAGATTTTACTTTTGAACAAGGCAAATGATCTCACGTCCCGAATACATACAGGAAGAACGTTCCGCCACAAAAACACTACCACCTCCTACATTTGGCTTAACAGAAAAAGCCTCTCACTCATTTGATACTTGTAATCTATAAGATTTAATACATTACCACCATCAACTAGCATTCTTTTCATAACGACACCTGCAGAAATCAGCTGCCAGTGACTGTTGTTGACCATAAAATTCGACGCTACATACATATCATGAGAAATTTCTGGAGCTGTATAGTTTGTTTGCAGGAAATCCCCCTGTAAAATAAAATTTTAAATCCTGTTTTCAACATTTCTTCTGCAAACACATGTCAAGTCATCAATGGAACATCGTTTACTGAAATAAATTTAGGTACCACCGATAAAACATTATTTTAAATCTGCTTCATTATTAACACTAGCGTCCATAAATTTGGAAACACCTCGACGTTGCTCAAAAACCAATAAACTATCAATTTATAATAGTCGTCAAATATTTAACGATTCAAATTAAAGGAATTATCTATCCAAAGATCCTTTAAAATAAAAAAAGTAAATATGATAAACTATTGTTGTAAGACATGATATTTAAATGCAAACGAATCTTAAAAATTTCGGACATCGAATAATTTCGGAATGTGTAGCGTGTTTAAAGGCTTGTGAACTGTAGTGTATGTTAATAAAAGCAATTACAATGACAAACAGCATAGAATAACTGATAGAATGAGTTTGATGCAAGCATTTCTTGATATAAGATAACTATAGCTTAACTTTTTATCCATTTCAAAAAGATGTCATTAACTTATCTATCACTGAATAAATTCCCTTACAATGCAGTAGTATATAAAGATGAATAACTGATATCTACTATGGAGTATGTTTTCGTAGATTGGAGAAGTCGGTATAATAGGGGCTCTGCATTTTGATGATCGGTGGACATGATCAGATCATACGTTCTTTCAATTGAGCAGAAAAAAATGCCCCTCCTCACACTAGACTTACGTGAACTTTGGTTGGATGAACCACAATGAAGTTGGTCATTGACTTGCAAGTACCCACCCACCCCTTATCTAAATCCACGCGATCTCGGAATCTTCATCTTTGCTCAATCCTCTTGCTACTCTGTATTCACTTTGCGGACTCGACTCTCTTTTATGTTAAAGGCAGTAGCAAGACACCTAATCTAGTTACTACAAAATGTAGACTACACTACAGTGGCACAGAAAGCAGAGTAGCCAATCTTTAGCATGTACTTTTTGGTAGACTGAAGAAGTCTGTCTCTATATGTCCTACCGCAATGGTGATCGGTAGACATGATCAGATTGCACGCTTTTCAAATAAACAGCAATGAGATACCACTCCTCACGTTATACTCTTAAGTGAACTTTAGTGGATGGAGTACAATGAAGAATTTGGTTATTGAATTACAAAATTCTCTCATCGTCAAAAACAACTTATCTCAGAAACTTTATCTCTGTTATAAAAGCAGCTTCAATTTACTTGCTTCTTAGCATCCAGGCTGAGAGCTGTACTCTTTTATATGTTGAAGTTGGCAATGAGTCACTTAATCTATTCAATGCAAAAAAAAAGCTGTAACAATACAGTGGAACAGAAAGCAGAGTTCCCGACCTCTACAATAGAGTACTTTTTGGGTGGATTGGATTAGTCTTTCTACATATGTTCCACCACATTGATGATCACTGGAAATATTCACACACACACACACACACACAGATTGCACATTATTCAAATAAACAGCAAATATATGGCATTACTAACATTAGACTAATGGGAACTTTGGTGGATGCAGTACAATGAAGAAGTTGGTCATTGACTCACAAATTATTCTAACTTTTCTAAAATCATATGATCTTGGAATCTTCATAATGTTATAATTAGCAGCTTCAATCCACTTGCTACTCAGTACTCACTATGCGGGCCCAACTCGGGCTTTTTTATGCTGAGCCAGCAGTAATACACTTAATCTAGTCACTGCATAAAGTAGACCACCATATACTACAGTACAGTGATGTACAAAGCAGAGTAACTGATCTCTACATTATTTCTCAAATAGATTGAAGAAGTCTGCCTATAGGTGCTCCACCACATTGGTGATCGGTGAATATGATCAAATCACAAGTTCTTCAAATAAGCTGCAAAGAGAGAAAACTATCTCAAAAATTCTCTGATTAATAAAAACATTAAAAAATGTGCAAAAGACATATATTTTTATGAGTATCTTACCTCATCAGTTAAAGAGACAAATAAGATCTCGCAAGTTTGCTTATCAAATGGGTAGTGCTTCAAATTAGGGATGCAGGTAGTTCGTAAAACGTAGCGGGGCGTCCACAATACTACTCTTGGAAAAGCTATCGGCAATGAATCAAGAGTTAATTCATCTTCTTCAACCCTATGTTTCAATAAGAATACATTTATTTCAGCCGAATAATTTAACATTTGTAAAACTAGGTGTACAAGTTAATCATGAACAGATGGGCTTAGAACAGTGCAAAAACGTGAACAAGTAGACTGAGCGTTACTATTAAGAGGAGCTTCAAACCGTATGACCAATCTGCCGACTATTAGTCACGTGATTATTCACTGTCTAATTTGGCTTGATTGGCCTACTTAGAATTTTACTACCTCTGCTGTGTTTTACTGATAGGATAGTGCTTTGTAGGCCTCTCGATGTAGTGAGAATATACACCAGGTTAATCACATATAGATATTTATTAATAAGACTTCACAATAACTAATATATTACACATAACAAACATAGCTCACGGTAGCCTTTTATGCAAGACCCTCCGGTCTGCGTAGCATCCAGAGATGGCTATACTTACAGCACCATCTATCGACATTTTAATATATAACATCCCTCCTCCCTACTGTTCTCTGGCATTAAAGATTCTGTCTCTGTGGTAGTCTTTTGAAACGAGTGGACCTTCTCACAGGAACAACATCGGGAACTGGTGTTGAAGGATTTGAATCCAAGCCTATATTGGTATTGATGGAAGTGATGATTGCTACCTGGTCTCCCGGTGGAACATCGGATTCGTGCCTCGGTGACTTGGACTGGGAATCGGGAACACGTAGAGATGGGAAAACTGGAATCGAGTTACGTTCAAGTTGTGGAGTGATTTCACCCGCACTTCGAAGCTGATCGACATGCCCTTCTCCACAATTGTCCACAGACACTGATCGTGCAGTGTAATT
Source organism: Metellina segmentata (assembly GCA_947359465.1). Lineage (NCBI taxonomy): Eukaryota > Metazoa > Arthropoda > Arachnida > Araneae > Tetragnathidae > Metellina > Metellina segmentata. The sequence goes on from OX375872.1 coordinate 29,471,378, forward strand.
GTCCCCCTCGACTGATCACAGTTCCAATTCGCCATTTAGATTCCCCTTGGCGGTAATTACGCGCAGCAACCCTATCCACCACCATGAAAAATCTATCTCGGAAATCTAGGCTTTCACGAACTCTACATTCAACCTCGCATTTGCTGTTTGGACACACAAGATCTATACGCGTCCGGATTTCTCTTTTGAGAAACAGCATTGCAGGGCTCTGGAGGGTTGTAGGTGTAGTTTCTGTCATATTGTTCCCGGATAATTAGAAATGGCTCGAAGAGATGGCTATACTTACTTGGTTTCAATGTAAAGACATATCGCTCGGCCTGTCCGTTACTCGATGGTTTGAAAGGAGCGCATGTCTTGTGTTTAACTCCATTCATTTTAAGAAAAGTCGTAAACTCTGCAGAGATTAATTATGGCCCGTTGTTGCTGACCAGTACTACTGGTAAACCTAAAAATTCGTCCAGCGAAATCGATATGGATCCTTTCCCACGGTGCTCTTTAGATCAGGGTGAATCTGTTTTGTATATGGCACATTCATTACAATTGTTAATACTTTCCTCAATGTCTCTGTCTATTCCTTTCCAATAGACAAAAAGGAGCTCGAAATTGCTTTCATTTTTATGATGCCCAAGTGACCGTGACGTAATTCTTGTAATATTCTGGAGTGAAAGCACTTAGGAATACAGACGCGTTATCCGTACATAATACAACCGTCTTGTAGACCATACTCGGCTTCCCTTCCCTTTAACAGTCCACCGGACTGCAAGGTATGTAGAAGTGGAAGGAGATCATTGTCTTTTTCAGTGGCTCTAGCCAAGTCCCTGGCTGTTAAAGGAAATTTTTCAATTGTGACAGTTGAAACATGGCTATGTCGGCCTGTCCGTTACTCGATGGTTTGAAAGGAGCGCATGTCTTGTGTTTAACTCCATTCATTTTAAGAAAAGTCGTAAACTCTGTAGAGATTAATTGTGGCCCGTTAATGCTGACCAGTACTACTGGTAAACCTAAATGTCGTCTTAAAATGACCTAATGTCGTCTTTAATTTCAAGTTCCGTGGACTTCATCGGCAAACCTGATAAACAGTCTGAATTTCCACGATCTTTTGTGTTTCGATATTCTATATCAAATTCGAAACCTTGAAGCTGAAGAGCATAGTGTAACAGCCTCGTAGCAGATTGAACAGGGAGTCCTTTCTTTGAACCGAAAATGGATTCCAGGGGTTTGTGGTCAGTTAATTAAGTACATTTTCTGCCTTTAAGGTATAAATAAAATTTCTTTACTCCCCACGATATGCTTAAAGCCTCTTTATCTATTTGCCTCTGTATTAGTACCTCTGCTCTGTTTGGGAGAGAGTTCTGGAAGCAAAAGAAATTGGTCTTTTAGTTCCATCAGGTAGACGATGAAAAAGAATAGCCCCAATTTCCATAAGTGATGCATCCGTCTCGAGAATCAAAGGCAACTGTGGATCGTAATGGATCAAAATCCTATCAGAACAAATTTCCTTTTTAATATTTTTAAATGCTTCCACACACACAAATTTTATCCCATTTCTAAGGTACCCGCTTCTTTGTAAGGTTATGTAGATGATAAGCCAGGGTAGCTAATTCTTTAGAAAATCTACCATAAAAGTTAACCAACCTAATAAAAAAGATTGTATATCATGCACGTTTTTTGGAACTTTTGCATTTTTGATAGCTGAAATATTGTCATCCGTTTTTGATAACCTCTGAGCGTTAATTTTGAAACCTAAAAATTCTATTTCCGTTTGAAAAAATTGTAGTTTTGGTTTTGTTAATTTTAAGACCATAAAGACGAACAACGTTCAAAAAATTCATTCAGTCGTTGAAAATGAGTTTCAATATCTGGTGAAGCAATTCTTCCATCGTCGAAAAATACTTCCACCCCTTCAAGACCCTGAAATACCCCCTCAATATATTTTTACCATATGGCAGGAGCAGCATTAATACCATACATTAATATTTTGCACTTATAAAGCCCTTTATGGGAATTTATAGTTAAAAGACCTTCACTGTCGGAATATATTTTCATTTCGAGATACGCTTGACAAAAATCCACCACAAAAATATAAAATCGATTAATTCCCAATCGATTACAAAAAAACGATTTTGAGACTTTAAAGTTGGGTCCGAAAAATTTATTTTTTAATTAAAAGAAACAACACCAGATTGCCGAATCCGTCGGATCGGATTGCAATACCTACTTAGCATCAAGTTTCAGTTCTAGTTTACTTTCATGATTTTTTATTTCTCCTATTGATGGATAAAAAGGTTCCTCGTGATTACATAACAGTTGATCTAAACGAACCTGAACTGGGGTAGATATTTGAATTGATGATTTACTGCAAGCCCAATTTAGCATTTGTTTCATATAACCATTCTCGACCACAAATATGGTATCTAAATCTTCTTTAACAATGCACAAATTTAAGTCTCGTTTTAGTGTTTGGTACTCAACTTTTACATTGACAAATCCTAACGGTACTATTGTATCTCCTTTAAATGTTTAAAAAATTATTTTGGAAGTTTTATTTCTTTATTGGATATATTTCTGAAATTTTTTAAGCTCATGGCTGAAACAGCTCCTCCCGTGTCAAGTTCCATTTTAATTGGTTCACCTTCCAATTTTGACTGATAACATAATTGGAGGTTTTTTGGTTCTATTTCCTCAACCGTTTCCATTCAAAACATAAGGACCGAATTCAACTTTTGGTGTACTTCGGGCGAGTTTATATCCTCTTTCTTTTGTTTTACATAATGGGTTTCTCTTTTTGGTGCCGAAAAACATGCTTTCGCCAAACGCCCGATTTTTGAAGGGGCGACAAAAAATGGTGAAATCGCAAGTCTACTACTCAATCACGCGGATCAATCAGATGATGAATCAACAGACGGTAGCCTTCTCCCGTTCCTAGAACATGGCAGGGGATAAATGTTCGTTTCTTCCCAGCATATTAAAGTAATTTAAGGGTTCAGTTTTTACGAGTTTTGGTCACATGATCTTACACACACAAAAAAAGATTACTATTACTCACTATGCTTTTATAGCTCCTCAATGGTACAGTAGTAAAACAAATGGGATGTGTAAGTACTACGACAGGTATTGAGACCAATAATACGTTTAAGCTATATCTCAACTCAACAAAATGTAACGTTTAACCACGTCTGAGTCTAAATATTTATTTTAAAAATAGTAGTATAAATTAATCGGTAAAAGATTATATCGCGCGTTACCATGGGGGACGTTTTGTGTCAAGCTAAACGACGGTGGTGGTCGTATTCTGAATGTGACGTCAGGTGACTTGTTTTTAGAATACGATTTCAGCATTTCGATAGTAAAATTTCCAAAGAATGAATTCCTTTCATAGTAGTGCAACCACGAAGTGCTAGACTGAAATACGTTTCGTCACTTCTGCAAATTAAACTGCATGCCATATTCTAACACGTTTATTTTTAGGCGCGTATCTTTAAGGATTTAGATTGGGACATATTTCTGTCCTATGTAGTTCCATTAGTGAATATTGTTTTGTGTTTGGCGCAGTTAGTCAAATATGGTCCTCGCACCATATAATCCAACCAACCCATATTTATTTAAAAAATATATAAGCTCGTCAAACATTAAAGTTTCAAAAATTACCAATAAATATGACAAAAACAATCGAGTATTCAATGTCAGAGCACTGGAGCAAGGTTTAACGTGAATACGACTCGTTAATATTCATTTGGGTGTAGTAAATGAAAAATAAATTCATTAGTCAATTCGGTGTTTATTGAAAGCTAATGATTTGCTCTTCCGTGTAGACTACGTTCAATGTAATTCTGCTTGGCTTTTCGATGAGTATATGCCGATGTTGTGAAATTTTTTAATTCCACAACCAACACTGCATTCTATTTCACTTTTAGTGCCTCAAATAGATAGATCTCGAAGCAGCTTCGTTTGAGACCAATTTCGATGTCGTAACGCTTCGCAGTTCCGAGTTATACTGATTTGAAGTTTGCGCGCCTCGGAGGAAAGTCCTTCAAATGCCACCCCTATCTGCTTATCGCGGCGCGCGAACTCGATGTCACTAACAAGTCTGTTTCCTCAGCTATCAAATAACGCTAGGTTTATATTGTTCGTGTTGATAGTATAGAAATTATTAGACCGAACTCGATGACCATTTTAAAGACGTATTCACGTCTAAAAAGTCAGTAGTTATTTCGGTAGAACGAAACGCCCTCCGTCATCAGGACCTCTAAAAAGAAGAGGAAAACTCGAGTTTAAATGTTATTTTTAGTGTTGCAACTCCTTGCTTTTGAATACTTACTTTCAAAAGCACTCGATAATTTTAAAAGTGGAGGTAATAGTAATAGTAATTTTAGTTATAGTCGTACTAGAGCAACACAACGGGCTATTGACGACGGTCCGGGATCAGTCGCTTAAGGGAAAGATCCGAGGACAACACCTCGTAATTTTGAACCACGGTCAGATGACGAAGCAACACCTGAGCTGCCACCCCACTCTCCAAACTTCCACGCCAACCCAACGTGAGGACTTTCGGCCACGACAGATTTAAGGTGCACCAGCCGCCTCTACACCATACGCTTACAAACATCCATGCACGGACCCGGATTCAAACCAGGAACCTTCCAATCTAGAGGATAACATCTTAACCACTATACCGGTTGGTCGGCTTAAAAGTGTAGGAAACTATTCAAATACAACATATTTAACATCTCCTTGTTTACTTTAGTTCTGGTTATGGTGGACGTTTAGCTCCACCGAAATAGCTTATCCGTTTTTCAACGTCCTTTCATCTGTATCGTGGTTTTTTGAAGCCTTGATGTTTGAAAACCAGTTAGACTGAAGTTTTTACCTGTTTATCTAAATATAAGCTAATTTCAAGAAGTTACAACCCAATATTTCAACAACATCCGTCATACCTGTTCAGTATCTTAAGACGTGGCACCCATATCTCATCTGAAGAAAAGCGTAACTTATCCACTTCTTCACTTGTCCAGCTGATGCGTTCATCAGTCCATACCTTTACAAAAAACAAAAAATCTGCATTTCACTATTGCCTTAAATCACATGATTTTAAAATTCACAGCATTGTAGAAGCTTTTGGAGAAAGGAATTAATCCTATACTAATCTCGCTATCATAAGAAATTTGCAATATCTTAATGACGAGATATCTCGTTCATCCAGATCTGATAATTTTGCTAATGACAAGATATCTCGTTCATACAGATCTGATAATTTTGCTAATGACGAGATATCTCGTCATTAAGATATTGCAAATTTCTTATGATAGCGAGATTAGTATATGATCAGGTAGGTATTTTAATTTTCGTCGTACGGGAGCAAAACAACGAACTATTCAATACCTGGTCAGTTTTTCTTTTAATGATGAGATATCTCGTCCCATCAAGATCTAATCAGTTTTGCTGATGACGAGATACTTCGTTGTAACAACCACCACCAGTAGAGTTAAGGACTTCTTAAATGTTGTATAATGTAATCGCCCACGGAACTTTTTGACTCTTTCTTTGTGCTGCTAGGGCAAAATCATTCGTTCCAAGTAGCACGTGTGAATGTTCAGTATCTTTCTTGGACGCTCGTTCAATATACATGAATCCTATTGGTTAGTTTTTCAATCCCCTCAAACCTGTATAGTTATGTGTTGTGTATAAATACTCTTTCCCTTTTGCGATCCACATGGCCTGTATCATTCCTTTCCTCTGAAGGAATCGTATTTAACATTAAAAAGCTCATAAGGGCTCATCAGCTGGGAAGAAAAAAATTTTAAAGTTATGTTTACATGACAGCTTTATAGGGTGAAATAAAGTTGAATTAAATTAATATTTAGGTTCTAGGGGACAAAAAAAGTGGGGTTCTAGGTGGGGTGACATCTAGATCAAAATGTTTCTGGTTCGAATCCCGGGTAAGACATGCGTGTCCATCTGGAATGAATGTGTGGTCTTTCTGTAAACGGCTTGAGCATATGAGGTGCAACGTAAGCCACCCCCATGGTACACCAAGGTAATGCCAAGTAGTTCACAAATCCGCTCTTGTAGAACCATGATAACTAAAGCAATTCTAACAAATACAAATTGATCGGACATTAGCAGATAGGTATTTTAATTAACGTCGCACTGGAGCAACACAGTGGGCTTTTGGCAACGGTCTGGGACCAAACCAGTAGGAACCAATCTTTGATCGCAAGACTAGATTGGTGCCTGTTTAGTTTCTAAACAAAATCCATCATAATGTTCAAAAATAGCGGCCACCAATCTTTCATCGCATGGCTATGTGTTTCCAATTTAGTTTCTAAACAAATTTGGTCAGTATGTGCAAAAATATTTGCCACCAACCTATCATCGCAAGGCTATATGGCTCCACGCAGCACAATAAATATTTCCTTCCCAGCACTAAAATCTTATGGTGCAATGATCTCGTAACTGAAAGATCTGGGTAGGGCCAAAGATGCCCCTAGCTCAATGTAATCATGAGTGACTAGAGTGGAGGCAGCGGAGAGAGAGACAGTCCAATACGAAAGGGATACCATTGGGTATAATCATGTTCAATAAAGCAACCACTGAAATAGGTCTGAAAGCATCTCTAGGGATAGATGTCATAAATAGAGGACCACTTTTAGTACCCAAAATTTTCTTCGATAAGAGTCATCAACCTTTGAACATGAAGGGTCACATTAATAAATTCGTAAGCTTCCAGGCCCGTACATGTATCAACAATTAGAAAGAATAGTAGAATACTTCCATTTAATTAAATCTATTTTACACTTTTAAAATCAATTCGCGTTTAATATAGCAAAATTATTCGTACTTCATTCCTACATACTTAGAATACCAGTTTATAACTATCGTCTCTCTGCAGTTTTCATTCGTAAGAAAGTAACTAAAAGGTAATGAATCAAAACGAAAAGAAAGTGAGTCGATTTACCTTTTCAAAGAGGTTTAAGTCAAAATCAATTCAAAGAGAAATATTTTGTGCTAACTGTACTTGTGTATAGTGCACAGATGTACTTTATTTTTATATACTTAAAATAGCAATATTTGTTTATAGCTGTATTAAAATCTATTGACAATAAGGAGTATATTATATATAGCAGAAAAGAATGTAGTTGCAATCTCAATAAGAAAACGTAACGCTCGTTTTGCTCCCTTCGCGTTTTAATATCAGTTGCATTTAATAATTTCGAAAGCCTATTTAGAGTGTGGCTAGTATTTAGGCACCAATCGTTCTTCAACGTGGCTGTAAATTTTGACAGAGAAATGGGACGTATTGGTTGCCCGCATCTTGCATTTGTGTTCATCTCAGATGACAATTAAATTCAAGTCTGCGCTCCAGAAAGATTAGGGCATATTCTCCCCACTCACTATGTTATAAAACCATCTGGTCCATTAGCCTTCAACATGGTAGCAAACTACAACATGGAAAATGGACATGTTTGTAATACTCGAACCCGGGGCGATTGTATTCATCCCAAAGGACAAGTAAATTGAAGTCTGTACTATGAGTAGACTAAATCATATTCTCCATCTGGTTCCATGATCTTTTAACATGATAGTAAATTCCAAAATGGAAAATGGACGTGTGCATAACGCTTGTAAGGCTTGGGGCTCTGAGAAGGCAAGAAATGTTGCTCACGCATTGAGCCATAAACCACTGGTATAAGACACTCTGTGTAAGATGGTGCATCATGTTGCTGAGACACATATGTGCTCTCTCTCTATTAATACTAGAGCAGTCTGGGAAATTATTAATGAGAGAGAGAGAGAGAGAGTGCAGAATTTCTCCTTGGAAATACATAACTCAAATTTAATCTCAACTAAGCTCTAAAAATTAAATTATATGATAAAAAAATAATGTATATACACTTAAGTTTTATAAACTTACAAGTGCTACGGGTCCTTCCACAATAAGTTCTCCTTTCGACTCGTCCTGTAAAAGACTTCATATTTTTGAAATCATCGCATAACAAACATTTCATATACAATCTTCAAACAACTAAATACGGATATTCGTTTATATCTCCTGAAAAGCTAATACCCTTTTAAAGAATTATGTCTTAAATATATATTTACTATGAAAAAACAGGATATGCGCACATTGAAATGAGTATTTTATTAAATAAGTATGGGGGAACACTTTTATATAAGTTATAATATTTACTGCAAATATAAGTGGCTTGGTTAAGTTTTATACGGTTATTGCTCAAGAATAAAAGTGAGTCTCTTTTAACTACCTTCAAGCTTTTGTTAAATTTAGTGAGGCATGTCATTCAATTTTCTGAATAATGCTGAAAACTAATACTGTAAAGTTCTGCTTATTTATTGATCACCTAAACATTACTGATGTATTAGTTATTTAAAGTTTCATGGTTGGAGAATCTTGTACTCTCTCTTTCTATTTTTTCTTCGAATATACTTTAATAGGTGCTTTCTAATAATCTTTTGCTTTTTTTTCTAGTTTACCTCTCATATATTTCCAGAACAGTTCCAAAAGCGCAGACAACAGACAATAAATATTTGATTATGATCTGAAGAGATATAATGCACATTTTAAAATTCAGATTTCAAGACTCCATTATTTTCCCTAAATTCGTGACTTGAATCGCTGGTTTGATACATTTCAGCTATCACAAATAAATTCTTAGATTATTCCTTGGGCTTAAATTGGTATCTTCATAATTATACGGTAATTTACTTAATATAAAATGTGAATATGAATTGTGAAAACATGTCTATACATATATGATTAATAGTAGGCTAACATTGTTATTGATATGACTTCAATTATATTGGTGAAAACAGAAAAGTATGCAAAACCCGAAAACGATTCAGGTTGACATTACTGCTTGCAAATGAACAGATTATCCAGGTGAAAGTAAAAGGCATAAAAAGTATTATCTTAAAACAATCCCTCAACTATCCATTGAAATATTGAATGAAATAGCTATAAACTCACCAACCCTCTAATACGTAGAACACTTAAGCTGACAAACGTGTTATGATAACCCCTTGCATAAACAATTGGGGGTAGCGATTTGTCATAATCCTTTAGGATTCTTTTTTTTATTATGGTTTTTTCGTCCTCCATAGCCGTAACGTAACCTAAAAGATAATTGCATACATAAGTAAAAAATATATCTCAAACTTCTGAAGCGCTATTAAATACTGCTATTCTGTTTAAATTAGATTATTCTAATTAAAATATGTATTACAATGGCTGAAGTAATAAATAACTTCTATTCTGAATTTACCTCATAAAAAGACATACATATATAGATAGATATGGTAGGTATTTTTAATTAACTTCGTACTGGAGCAACACAACGGGCTATTGACGAATACTTATATAGGAACAGACTGAATGAAAAACACAAATGGTGAAAATTAATATTCTTTAAGATCTTTTTGCATTTTGTCTAACACCTTTAAATAGTTTTAAAAATAAATATCATTGTTTGCAACAGGTATTTGGTCAAACTGGAACCCATTGCATTCTATTCTGTGTGCGGATGGATTTTTAATGTGGGGTAGCTGTATTAACGTCTCACTGGAGCAACGCAGCGAACTATTGGCGACTATCAGTCCCGAAGTCTGAAGACAACACCTCGTAATTTTGAACAACGGTCAGATGACGAGGTAAACATCTGAGCTGATACCGGTACTCTCCAAACGTCCACATCACGCCAATGTGAGTACATGCGAAACTACGTAAGATTTAACGTGCACCAACTCCCGCGCACCTAACGATCATTGGTTGAATCGAGTTTCGAACTCACAACCCTCCGGCTATTCTTCCAACCGGGCTTCCGCGACTCAGATTTTGAATGGATTTCACCATCATATAATGTATATTTATTTATTGTAACAAAAAACAAGCGTGCTATTTTTTCAAATTTCCTCATAGGGGTAATAACAGGATACCGATTTTTAAATCTTAGGTCGTATTGTTTTCTACATACCAACTTTTCTACAACTACAACTTAGAAGGGATTCGAACCCAGAGACTGCTGAAGCTAGAGCCCAAGTATCAGTTACTCGGTCACCTAGTAGGATGGTAAAATTCTAGTTTTCTATTAGCAATGGGGTAAAATCACATTCTTTTTAATTCATAGTTTTGAACTTTATCCCTCTAAAATCAAATTGATTGGTATCGCTCTTAGGCTGATTTCAATCAACTTTTAGCTCATATAAATGTCCAAAAAGGCTAATTATACATCTATCTGTTGCTAAAAATTTGTGTGTGAAATTTAGTACTGTTTGTAATTTGTAAACAGTTCTATGAATAGATGTGATTTTTTTCCTATTACGTTAATAGATTTTTTAATAGTCGTAAGGATTCTACAAAACTTCTTTATACAGAAATTATGGATGCACAAATCTCCATTTGTCTTGCATATGAATTCAAAACAAAGAAATGTTTTAATTTATATTACGTTTTTCTCGTTCTACGAAGTTCTCGAAAAGCTTCATTATACCGATAATTTCGGCATACGGATCCTTATATTTCTTGTAAATGGATTCAACAAAAAGTTTTTATTTGTAGCAACAGTTTACTGGTATACTCTAATCATATATAGAGGTTCTCCCATAAACTGTTATATAGAAACTATCGATATACGGAATACCTATTTGTAAGTGAATTCAAAAGATAGAAATATTTTTATTTATATAGTGACCTGCGTAGCATAAACAGGTCGCAATATATGTAAATTAATCTTCCGTCAGGACACAAAAGGGGATTAGTCTGACTTTTGATGGGGTCAAATGTAAGGGGGTCAAAACTAAATTAATCTACGAATCTATATATATATAGCAACTAATGAGTTTTGATAAAGCATACCTGCAAAAATTATCATGATCCATAATGAGAGAGATAAGGGTTTATCCATAAGAGCAGATGGTACTACCGTTGCAGTTCAGAGGCTAATGAACTACATATTGCGATCGCTCCGTTCGGAAGGCGTTATAGCAGTGGTTTCAAATTTCCCGTGCCTGCGAAAACTCCCCTTTGATATGTTTGAGCTGTTAAGAAATGACTGCTGTGATTTTGAAACTAAATTCAGAATGGACGATGCTGATTACATTTTAGCTATTTGAGAAATAGTTGTACTCGCGTTGGGGTCAGGTTTAATCCTCTAAGCGGTTTCGACTACGTATCTTGTCCAGTTTCAATAATGACGAGATGTATCGTCCGTTGCGATCTGACCAATTTTGCTAATGATGAGATATCTCGTCATCAGGTTATGGCGACTTTTTTTTACTGTGACGAGATCCATATCTGGTTAGTTTTCTTCTAGTGACGAGATATGTCGTCCATCCAGATCTTTACAGTTTTGAAAGGGATTAAATACCTCGTCGAGAGATAACCACTACTAGGGTTAATTGGTCCGTCCCCAAAAAAAAACGTAAGCTTAAGATAAGTCATGATATGAGGCCCGGGGATTAAACAGATTAAGAAATAGGATTAAACATTCTAGATACGTTACCTTTTTTTAATACGAATTCCTTAGATCTATCTGTAGTTCTTTAGATCTATCTGTAGTTCTTTAGATCTATCTGTAGTTCTTTAGATTTATCTGTAGTTCTTTAGATATATATGTAGCTATTTAGATCTATCTGTAGTTCTTTAGATCTATCTGTAGAAGGAGTTCTTTTTTAGGGTTCTTTAGTTCTATCCGTAAAAGGTGCTTGCTCTTTTGTATATAAGTTATTTAGTTCTATCAGTTGAAGTTTTTTGTAGAAGTTCTTTAGTACTATCTGTAGTTCTTTTGCGGGATTTCTTCAGTTCTTTTAGTATGATTTTTTTAGAAGGAGATCTTTAGCTCAATATTTAGTTGAATCAATAGTGGTTTTTTATTGGTATCTCTAAACTATTCTAGTTTTTCCGTCTCTGTTTTGTCCATAGACTGCACTGGAGAAAACGCGCATTCAGATGTTTCTTTATTTCAGGTCCTCTCATTTCATATTCTAGCCATACTCCGCGTTGCTTAAGCACCTACAAAAATATTCGCTAAAAATCGCTGTGTTGGCAATACCAAAAACTGAAACGTAGACTTTCTTTCAGAAGAATTTATCCATCTCTACTAATATTAATTTAAAAGCTGTTATAAGAAATTTTATAGTAGATTCAATTCTTTATTTTTTCAATTTTATTATTAGATTCAACTTTTTTCTTAATCTCAATAGTTATTTTAATATAGATACCTTGGTTTTTTTAACTACCTTGTTAATTGTTATGCTTATACGGGCTGTGATCCAGGAAATTAAATTTATTTTCCTGAGTATTTGACATAAATGATTTAATATTGCTGCTAATGTAAAGTTACAATAATTCATTATGGGGCACACACAGTACTTAATGTTTATCACAAAAATACTTTTATAAAGGAATATCATTTATAGCAAATTTATGCTCTCTACTGTTATACTATTCAATTTTTGTTGAAATGTTATCTTTCTGTTTGCAAGTTGGAGTCACCTTGGTGCAGTGAGCTACCCCACTGCGCTATCAACCTGCAAGTTGCAGATGGCACAGGTTCGATATATTTCTGTAACAGTAATTCCCTAAACGTAATTCTCTCTCCTGTGTGAAACTTTCCTAATGAATCTAAAATTATTTAACACTGTTTGGCGTTGCTTAGTCAAATATGGCACCTGCTAAACAAACCACCTTATTGGAAGTTTCCACGAATTTCAGTTTTGTGGCCTCCAATGTCTCATGTTGGCGTGGTATGGAAGTTTGGAGAGTGAGGTTCCAGCTCAGATGTTGCCTCGTCATCTGAACATTCAAAATTACGTGGAGTTGTCCTCGGATCTTTCACTTTGTAATTTATCCCGGACAGTCGAAGATAGCCCGTTGTATTGCTCCAGTACGACGTTAATTAAAAATACCAATACCAATACCCATTCTAATGGAGGGGCCTTGGCAGCCCGGTTGGAAGAGTAACGGATAAGCAACCGATAGATTGCGAGTTCGAATCCTACCAAAGACCGTCATGTACAAAGGGGGTTGGTGACGTTAAATCTGCCGTGGCCTCAAATATCCCCATGTTGGCATAGTGTGGAAGTTTGGAAGGTGAGGTGCCTGCTCAGGTGTGACCTCGTCATTTGACTGTGGTTGAAAACTACATGGTGTTATCATTGGATCCTTTCTGGACAATAGCCCGTTGTGTAGTTCCAGTATGACTTTAATTGAAATACCTACCTATTCTATCGGAAATTTTTGTACAGCATCAATTAAAATAGTTTTATATATTTTCTAAAAAATTTTCGGCATTTTGTGTGAATGAATTACACAATAAAAAATAAGAAAAATACTCTGGCTACAATTTCAATACCTTTTTCCCATCCTAAATATTTTCTATACACTAACCAAAAATTGTTTTATTGTTGCTTTTTTAAGCTTAATCGAATGGTTTTTATTGAAAAGTAAAAATCTTTCTGGGAATTGAATAACTTTTCCATGGAAAATGGCATGTCTTAATAGTAATTTCCAATATGCTTCATGTGCACCTTGACCCTAGTGGTGGCTGTCTCAACGAGATATCTCGTCATTTCTAAAATTGTTTTGATCTCGATGGACGAGGTATCTCGACGAAACCATTTGTAGGTTTAAACTGTCAACATTATGTGCATCAAATTACCTTCAAACGCCGAAATTTCGAAATGTCTGACAGGAATTTTTAAGCCGAAGGGCTTACCCAATTTAGACTGCTTTTGATACGCGTCATTTCCAATACGTCAAGGGTTGCGAGTTCAAATCCAACCAAAGTGTACAAAAGGGGATGATGCACGTTAAATCTGTCCTGGCCTTAAACATCTTCACGTTGGGGATGTGGAATTTTGGAGAGTGGGGTGCCAATTCTGGCGTGGCCTCTTCATCTGACCATGGATAACAATTTCGTGGTATTGTCCTTGGATCTTTCCCTTCGTGTTTGCTCCAGGACCATTGGCCCCGTTATGTATTTTTTGCTCAAGTACAAGGATAAGTAACTACTTACTGACCAGTCGTACCCTGGGATATATATGGAATAACTCCGATTTCTTTCTCCATACCAACGTCAAGTAAAAAAAATGTCGCAAAAAGGAAAAGAATAGGATTAGGGGATGTCTCTTTTTTCGGGTAGCTCATTCGCAGATTAAGTGATATTCGGGATAGCCCTCTTTTTTTTTTTACGTACATATTCGTAACAGTAAATGACTAATTCCGGAGTAGCTGTTTCGCCGCGTTGGAGATAATTGAGAAAGACCTGTTTCGTGGTTGGGTGGATTTGGGTGGTACGGTTCTAAGGCTATATCTGGCTATGCAGCGCCGAATGCAAGACAAACTTCAAGTAAAAAAAGTCCCGAGGGAAAAAGGGAGAGATTGCGGATTACAGTATTGGGATGAAACCAGAAAGAGATCGTCGAGATCCCGAGAGCGAGACCCCGTGTTAACTTGAGACCGTAAGCCCCATGGGAAATGTAAAGATTTCTAGAGTAGCTCGGGTTCTCGAAGCCCGTATACATCCACAAGACATGTGTCCCTGAGGGCCAGACCTTTTTCAAATTCCTTAGTTTAGTTGCGTGAACTGTCCACTTCGTGGAAAAAACAGTCCTGAACTCGGAGGTAGTTGGGACCGACCCAATTGTTTAACTCCTTTAATAGTTGTTTAGTATTGCCCAATTGTTTAATTACTTTGATAGTTGTTTAATATTGCCCAATTGTTAGTTAATAGTTGTCAATATTGCCCAATTGTTAGTTAATAATTGTTCAATATTGCTTAATTGTTTTAATAGTTGTTTAATATTACATAATTGTTTGTTTCAGAGTTGTTTTAATTTTCCTCAGATACATAAAAGATCAAATGTATACTTCATTCAATAGGGCTGTGGTAGCCCGGTTGGAAGAGTAACAGATTAGTAACCGGAGATTTGTGAATTCGAATCCAACCAAAGACCGTCGCGTGCAAAGGAGGGGGGGGGGTGCACGTTAAACCTGTCGTGGCCTCAAATGTCCTCACGCTGGCGTGGTGAAGAAGTTGCAGAGTGGGATGCTAGCTCAGGTGTTGACCTCGTTATCCGACCGTGGTTCAGAATTGCCTGTTGTTTGTTGTCCTCGGATCTCTCTCTTAGAGTTTGGTCCGTCCATCCTCGTGACCGCCGCCAATAGCCCGTGTGTTGCTCCAGTGCGTTGTGAATCAAAATACCACCCTACCTGCTTCATTCAATTGATCCTCGTAGCTTCGAAGATAGGTAGGAAGGTATCTTAATTAACATCTCACTAGAGAAACACAATGGGCTCTTGGAGACTAGTTTTAAAGGTAGGGGAGGCCGGGGGAATGGTGCCATACTGGGTTATGACGACATTCTATGTAAAGAGCAAAGTATAACCGGTGGCATGTCGTGATAAGTGCTGCACTCTAGCTTGTAACAGGAGAAACTGTATCAGTATCATCAAGGTTCTGACCATAGCAGTGTGTTATTGCAGAAAATACTGTTTTTTACTGTTTCGTTCTAACTTCCGACTTATATATAAATCGAGGTAAGCGTCTTTCTTTGTTAATTTATAGCCGTAATTAGTGTGTGTACACATTCATCTACATTTCTGTGTCATCATTTTTATGTGTAAGCGTGCGACACATACACATCTTCACCAGTCGTGAATTAGGATAATCCTCCATATTGTCCCACTGGGGTAATGACGCCATTATAACCGGTACAATACCACCTAGTGGTGGCACAGCCCCGTGTAAAAGTGCCTAAAACTAGTGATTGGAAGTATTTCTTTATTTGCCTTTTCAGATGTCTCGGATAAGAAAAATAAAGGCAAAATGGACTCGGGACAAACTTAAAGCAGCGATAAAGCAGGAGTTGGATGGGAAATCAATAAAAAGTACGGCCTTACAATTTAATATCCCGAGGATCACTCTGAGAAATAGATTGAAAAGTAGCAACGCTTCAAACGTTCGAATGGGAAGATCGCCAATTTTTACCGAATAGATGGAAAAGGTATTGGCCGACAGGGATATCATATTAGCCAGCCTCTTCTATGGTATAACCATCACAGATTTGAGACATTTAGCTTTTAAGCTGCTCGAGGAACTAAAAACCAAGCACAATTTTACTGAAGAAACTAAAATGGCAGGGAAAGATTGGGCGTCAGGATTTCGTAAAAGGAATCCCCAAATAACTCCTAGAAGACCATCACCAACGAGCATCAGCAAGGTTTTGGGATTTAATAAGGAACTAATTCTGTTTTTTAACAGTCTAAATTCACTAATGGACAAATTAGGGGTTTCCGGTCCAACATAATATTTAACGTCGATGAGACCTTCGGTTCAAAAGCCAATTCACATAGGTGTGGCGGAATTATCCCGGTACCAGGGTAATCACGCCACTGTGTAAATGTTTTAAATATTCCTTTTTAAACAACGTTAAAAACTCATTTAAGCTTTGTTAACGTATTTGTGCAATGTGTAAGAAACTGAAAAACTAAATAGTCCCCTTATTTAAAGTGTTAGGTTACTTTATAATATAGAAAAAAATAATTTTTTTTTCTTAAGGTAGCGTGATCCCCCGGTTCTTCCCTATTTAGGTAATTTCCTTTTTACTTTTCCTTAGATTCGTAACTGCAAATTGCCTATTCCAGAATAACACCTTTGAAGCCTGGAAGATTGTTTACACAGTTCGGTTCTATTCCTTAAGGTTTTATCAGTCTGCTTTTTACGGATGCTCATTCCAAGCTGTGTAGGCAATTGGGTCACACCTGTTTTCCATGGCCTTATATTCATAATAGCAAATGTCTGCTTCATGGGGTACTTCGAAATTTGTCTAGAAAATAATTGTGGGACAATCATGTTTCTTTTCCCTTAGATTCCTAAGATAAATGATCTACTTCTTAAAGTAGCTTAGATGCAGCTTTTAAGGTTGTTGAGATTTGATTAGTCGTTGCCTTGGAGGTAGCCTCCGAACAGCCCTACTATCATTTGTCTTAAATTAGTAACAGTAAATTTCTGATTCTTAGGGTGAAATAGTCGTAACCTCGTAGGTATTTTAGATAGTAACATCAAATGAATGCATAGTAGTTTTATAGGGTATTGTTTTAATGCAAATGTTTATTTTATAGTGTAGCTCTGTCAAAGCCTTTGATGGTTGTTTTCGGGTTTTATATCGCAAGGCCATGTTTTTTTCCCATGTTGCCCCAAACACAAGACAAGCAACACAATGAGGGAAGAAGAAAAATTAAAAAGCAGAAGGGTAGGCGAGAGTAAAAATGAAAGGGAGGACAGATCACTGAGGGTAACTCGCGTGTGTGATGTCCATGCACACCTAAAGAAAATGTCCCTCTGGGGACTGTCGAAGCATCGAAGATAAAATGGATATTCACGTTTATCTTTTTCTTAGATTCACATAACCATTTTGATCAAATGACCATCCATAATTTTATATTACTCTTCAAGATGCCACAGGAGTGTCCACCCGGAATATCTTAAAATACTGACAGTACATTTTTTGGAACTGCGGGGAACTATGCGGAAAATCATGAATTGGGTCAACTAGATTCCGGGTGGACACTCCTGTCGCATCTTGAAGAATAATATAAAATTTTGGACGATGAAGATATTGGAGCAAGTAAGAATGACATTCTAAACAAATAACGGTTGCTATGATGAGGAAACTGGTTGCGATGAAGATATTAAAGGAGTGTCCACCCGTGACGCATTACCAAACGAAACTTTTGGTAAGTGTGTGGCGAGAATTGATCTACAGCCTTTTTAAACGAGTTTAAAAATACCCCCCTGGCGATCTATTTGCACGCCATTGACGGTCCACGCTTTCCAGATTTGGCGATATGCTCTAGTTCCAGTTCGTCAAAAAGTTCACCCTAAACAACCCTACTAGCGTCTCTTTTTGATTCAGGCTGGAAATTTAGATAATTTGGAAGAATTAAATTTTGACTTAACGTGGAGATTCGAAATCACTATCAAAGTTTTTGTTTGATCTTGACGAATACATCGAAAGTGTTTACAAATCGTTACGATAAAAATGGGCGAAGTTAGAATTACAGAAGGATTAATTTGTGTGGGTGGGTAAAGACTTTCCTGGGGATTAGGGGATGTCCCCTAAAAGTCCAGAAATGCTTAAATTCCACGGCCTGTTGGAATTCAGCTTTGGTAATAGTAGTTTTCGCTAGAAAGAGGGTTCACTTTCAAAAAGCGTAGTCTGGGGATCTTAAGGGATTAATTAAAAATGGTGTACTTTGTGCCTTCTGAAGTGTACGTTCGTTATTTAAAAATGTAACGCTTGTTTTAGCTTACAATCATACATAACATGACCCCTTGATCCATAAACGGATTAGCACTTTTTCCCACTTGCTTTTTTTTCTGATCTTGTATGGGGTATGACCCGATATAAAAATGCAGAAAGTACCTATCACTTCAAGAGAAATAGGGAACATATAATAGCATTAAATAAAAACAGAATAGAGGCATAAATTTGAAGAATTTGGAATGAAATACACAACTGCAGTTAAATATTTTATTTAATAGTTCTAAAAATCTTTGCATAAAATTATCTTTTTACAAAATGGAGATGAATGTGTCAAAAAAAATGAAGCAGTTTTAAACGTAATGATTGTATTACGTGGAAACAGAAACAAATTTATATCTACGAGTATTACAAAAAATAACCATAAAATCACATCAAATACATGACAACAGCAATTAAAATATAATTTTATCCTATAACTTATACAAGTTTGATCGTAACTACTTTTGAACATCCTTCGACTCCCCTTATTCAACTCTATAGCAGATCAATAGGGTAGATCATGTTTGGGAAGCCGGTACTCACCTAAAAGAGATTTGAACCAAATGTGCGTGTTAAAGAAGTGGACTTTACAATTTGGATTAGTGATAGATGGTGTTGAATTTTCAAAGATGTATTCAAAAACTTTCGATGAAAAGTAAGTTTGCACTTACCCTCTCTTCTCCAAATTCTAATCCGGGCTGAGCTTGCCTACGTTTTTTCTGTTACATCGAAAAATAAATCAAGGAATTCAAAATGATCGAGTAGTCTGCCTTTTAAAATAAAATGAGTTTAATCATGATTGAAATAATACAAGGACTGACACATCTGCGCCGAATCTAAAGATCAAAAGGCTTTCAAGCGATGAGTTTATATACTCAAAGAGCGACGACAGCGCCGCTTGTAATTTATATACAAATTTGGGAGGCCGTTTTCGACAGATGGGTTACCTATATTTGCCAATGTACTCGGCTTGTGCTTATTAAAAAATAGGGTAAGTAAAAACAGGTAATTTGTATTAGACAAGTAACACAAGCCAACAATTTCTTTAAGATAATTCAAGAGAGTGAGCTAAATCAAAGGATGAAATTAACGAGATGTGTTATACATTATTATTTAAGACAAGCAAAATACCCGACCTTACTCAGTTTGAATTGGTTTACTCTAAATTGAAGAGATAATCAAAATATATAATGACTTACGTTTATTGTAGAATAAAAATTTATTTGAATAACTTTCGTCATCTTTATAATTTCTACAACTACTTTGGACACAAATCCTTACACATGCATATCCATTCATGTAATACATTTCACATACATCGCACCCTTGCTGTATGACAAAGCTACAAAATGACGAAAGGTGACACTACAAAGGTTACTACTACAAACGAACGGACGAAAGGTTACTACTATAAAAGACGATTTTGAGGGAGATTTGGAATTCCCTTTCTTAAGTTCTTTTCATGTTCAACTCAATTAATGAAAATTACGATTTATGGCGAGTGCTCTCGCACTCATAGTCAACAAAACAATATTTTTTTACCTGTGGCACTCTTGCATCCGGTATGTGACATAGTGAAATGTTGTAATCTTCTCCTGTCATTATGACAACGAATTTTTTAATGTCTGAAAAGTTCCAGTTCGGATTTTTTAAACATTATTATTCTTTTAATAACGGCATATTCTTTCAATAACGGCATTATTCTTTCAATAACGGCATTATTCTTTCAATAACGGCATTATTCTTTCAATAACGGCATTATTCTTTCAATAATGGCATAACTACACTTAAAATTTACTGAAAATTTATTCTGACTTACCTGCTAATTTTAAATCGAATACTTTGTGGTGGTGTTGCGTGTGATGAGAAGGAAAACACATTTATTAAAATAATAAATATTTAAAACAGAAAACAGCAAAATAAAATAAAATAAAAGATGTCGGAAAAAATTGTTCTAAAGATACTAATTTGTGATTCATTTTTCATTTTTTGATCTCGCACAGTTGCCACAACTTACAACTAAAAGTGCACAAAATTTAGAAATGTGAAATTAATTCAGAGCGAAAGAAACAGAAAATATCACTTCTCGCACGAATCTTGTTCATTCCCGTTCGTTGAAAAATATCGTCTGTCCCAAATATTCGGAAATCGTTTTCATTGCGCAAAGAACAAAAATAAGACTCGAAATAAATGAAATATTATAGCTGAAATTCCATAAAAAAATAATTATTTGAAGAATAATTACTTTTTCAGCAGTACTGGTAAAGCAATCGAAGTAATCGTAATATTCAATATATATATATACATTCCAATTTTTCCAGAACTACTAAATTATGGTTGATTTAAGTATACTTACTCAGGTGTTTTAGCATGAAACTCAACTAAATATAACAATAAAGAAATATTTAATATTGCATTCACTAAACTAATAAATAATGTATAAAAAAACCACATTGAAATCAAATATCTGGAATAAAATTCATGTGATGCCTACACAAACACAAAATCGAACATAGAACAGAAAGACGGACAGACAGACTTTCGCAACCAATTCCACTCACTAAATGAAGATAAGTACTCACTGCATGCAAATTTCCATGAAAATATATTAAACCGAGTGGACGTGTATAGGGCACAACAGACAGATGGACAGACAGACAGACAGACAGACACCAAACGCGAAAATGGCGGATTTGGCATCAGAAGGGTCCAAAACGGAATGAAAACTTGAAATGGGTCGAAAATATTGAATGTACAAACAAACACTCCATTCTTATTTATATAGATTTATATCACCAAACGTGTTGAATAATTTAGCTCACAGGTGAATAGGGTGACATCGTAGTCGGGATCAGAAGGGCAAGTTGTAGATCCAGAGACACTTCAATTTACATCCAAAGGAAGTCCCTAGTGTGTCTCGGGTACGTGATATCAATATACACTTTAAAAAGATGAATTCACGTGGCCTATATTCGTCGAGGGTTTTGCACATTTGGGCTAAGAAGTGAGGGGGTGTCCTCTTATTTGTGGACAGAAGAGCAAGGTGGACGCCATAAACCTTAATTCGATTTACATCCAAAAATAATTACAAGTGTGCCTCAGTTTCGAAAAATTAATACACACCTAAAAACGACTAGCCAAGGTGTTCCAAATGCAAGACAGAGAAAGTCAAGTAATTGTGAAAGAAAGGTTGTTTGGAGTTTTATGATGCAAGGGCCATATTTGGTCATGCTGCGCCAGACACAATACATACAATATAAAGTAACAGACGGACACATAATGATCGTTTTACTGACAGTGTTGAGAGAAATACGCCCAGGGAGTAATGCACCTGACAGGAATCGAGCCATCTCAAAGGTTGCCATTAAAATCCAAAACAGATCAGGGTACCTCGGATAAACCAAGCCCATACGGGCACTTGAATGATATGCCTCTGGAACATACTGTCTGACTGTGCTGGATGTTTTTGCTCATTTGTAATGAACGACCCCCATTGAAGGGGTAATCCGGACAGACTATACAAACGTAGATTCTCATTCATTCACATCTACAGCAGATCACAATGAAATCTAGGATTAGGGAATAGATATTGTAACATACGAAACTTGACAAACGTGCAGGAGATTTTAATTCTGAAGTATAGGGGTGAACTGTTTGTCCTGGTAAGCTAGTTAACCCTATGCATACTTTTATTTACATCCATATCAGATCCGCGTAGGGTTTCTCGGGTCAATTAAATACGACAAGCATGAGGATATGTTCCCCTGAGGGTCATTGTGGCCAAGTGATTTGGACCTTTATGATTAGAGGTAAATAAATAATTTTTTTGTCAAGTTGTATCGAGGAGCCCTGAACACACTTAAACTCTTTTACTTTCCTATCCATGCCAGGGAATCCTAAACTCCATTGTGATATGCTGTCGATGGTAATGAATGGCAGTGTAAGTCTGTACAGTATATACAGTACGATATATCTTGCCCTTAGCAAAATTGTTGAGATATTAGACGAGATATCTCGTCGAAACAGAGTGTTAAAAGATACCGTTAGTCACCAAGGTTGAAAACTAGTAGCAAAGAGTCGCTTTTCATTTGCCTGTAACAGCCTTTTAAAAGTTAATATTAAATAAACTAAACAAAAATAGGTCCATCTAGTAGAATAACTTGGTTGAAAATAAAGAAAGTAAAAGAAACTAAATATATATGTGATGAACCCAAAAGTGTATGGGGAGAAATGAAAGCAGAATAATAAAATTTGCATAAAAGTGATAAAATTATATAATATTGATTGTTAAATCCTTCGAAATTCTTATGCAATTTATCGGTAAATGGGTAGAAATTAATCTATTTGCAATATTTTGTTGTGTAAAAATGTTCAATTCATTATTTTTTGTTACTAAAATTCAATCCTTTGGTTGTACACGGGACCTGTCAGAAATAGAAGTTGCTTTTGTATTTTCCTCGTTTGTTTTATAAGGCTTCTTTTCCTTAACAAAATAGACTTTCAATTCAAAACTTTTATTCAGATAATTTAACCTCTAGGTCATGTTTGTTTTGGCGTTTTCTGTAGTCTTAGGTGTATCAAATGCATTTTAATTGGGTATTTTTTAGCAATTTTTAGCAGTATTTGTATAATCTTACCTATTTGCTGATTCAAAGCTAATTTAAGTAAACTGGCGTGCAAATACTTAAGAAACTCCATTATTCTTAAGCTTGAATGAATTAATAAAAAATTAATCTAAACAGACTGGCCATTTGCTTAACCGTCAATATTCCGTAACAATCTAGGGTATATTCAAATTTTGGAATCGTGACGGCAGAGACTAATGTAGAAAGGGGTTCTGCTACTGCAGAAAATCATCCACAACTTCATTCTCTATATGCAAACGCCATGCAAAGCCTGCACCAGTGTTTGAAGTAGTCATACAGCCACATCCTCTCTTTTTTTATTGAGTTGTAGCAGTTACCCTTCTGTTTCAAGACACCCAGAGTAGCGTCACCACTTCAGTTCAATTTTTTTAATAATTTTAGTTCGTTTTCTCCCGATATACCTTTCGTATCCTTTCTCCACATACAGGTAATTTCATTGCAAAGTAACAGTTGAAAACGTTACTTTTCTATTATAAGTTTTGCACGTCAGTGTATATATCACACTTGCAAAATCTAAGCAAATGGATAGCAAATACTTCACCTGTTGAGAGAAGAGAGATCCGCTTGAAAACAGATTCTTGAAACTATTTGAAAAAATGATTTAACATTGAAGATAATTTTGAAACACCCACATCAAAACTTGACAATAATTGTGCTCCCAGCAGTAAAAAGGCTATTTTGTGAAAAACAATAAAGTAGATAAAATGTATACATTGAATGCATTTTTTATATTATTTTCACTTTTCCACAAGATTTTTTCTTATTTAAATCATGTAAATTGGTACTATTACTAATAAATACTATTTGTATATTCTTAGAGGATAGTATATAGCTAAAAATTTTGAAATCTATACTGTTGTACTAGGTTACATTTTAATGAATTTAAATATTTAATTTTTTTTCTTAGAGGGTCCAATGCCCAAAATCTTTAAAAATATTCATTTTTTTATAAAAATAAAAAATACTACAGATATTTCTGAATAAAATTACACCAAAATTTTATTTCTGTGTTTTAAAGAGCCTGCTAAATTTGGAATTTAGTATTTTGACATCTGGCGCATCGGCCGAGCCCATACAGAAGTGATTCGCGGTGTTTTCATAATCGCGCCATTTTTAACACAACAAAGCCAGAATCGCACAAAGTGAGTATTAAAACCCCTTTGACATCTGCCATCATTGTTAAAATGATGCCAATATTTCAAAGACTAGCTTCAGATTCTTTGTAGGAAAGATGTAGCAAAGGGGAAACTCAAAATCGAAACGAATCACTTCATAACATGGCTTGGAGCAGTTGCCCTAAAAACTTAAATGCTTCGAAAGTTCGAGTCCAGATTGCTGAAGCCAGAGCCATTACGGACTTCAACAAGGGACTAACGACTAGCATAAAAGATGTGCTGGGATTGGAAAACTTCTCTAATGCTGTCCAAACGAAAGGACTGAAGACGATTCAGGAAAACTGCAAGGAAGTCAACTTCTGTCTACAAAACCTACAGAAAAAAAGCTTAACTTGCCAAAATTAAATTAAATGAAGCAGTAAATGTAGGAAGCAAGGCACAATACCTTCCAGGAGGATTTAAAAAAAATTTAAGTATGCAAAAGTGTTTTTTACTAATTTAAAACTTTAACGACGTTTTTCTCAGTGATGCTTTGTTCACAATTTTACTTTAAATGAAAAACTATTTGTCATAATTGTATGAAATGTTTTGCACATGTTTACCAAATATATATCTTTAATTTGTCTTCGGCAATTATGTATATGTATATTGTTTATACTTCTATAATTTTTCAAATGTTTTATGTTGTATTTTTTTGTACTTTTGGGGTTAAATATTTTTTTTAATTGAATTCAATTTTTAAAAATTCCTCGATGACAATTTGTAATATGTATTGTTATAAGTAATTTAAAACAAAAACTATGTAATTTGACACTCAAAATTTAAAAATATATCAATTTTTTACGCAGTAAAAGTTTTGCACTTTTTAAAATTTATTTAAAATATAATTTTAAAAATATATATAAATTAGTTAGTTCAATTACACAGTATAATGTTGATCAACAAAAAAAATTTCAAGACAATTCCTTTAAAATTAAAGATTTTAGAATTTTGGGTACCGGACCCCCTTAAAAAGTACTTAAAATTTATTTGTTCTATAATTCTGTTTCACAGAATGACACAAATAACTGTCTTCAGTTATTAAAAAACTGCTTCTAGTGTATTCAGTTCAAAAATTAATCTTGTGAGAACTTAAACACAAAATTTATGCATTGATATTTAATTAAAGGAATATTGATTTTATTCTTGCAAAACAAGTATAATAAATATTTTGACTAAAAAGTTTACGAGTTTTTTATTAGAAACCATTCAAAACTTCCTTATTTATTAAGTAAAGAAATAGGTTCAACTTTAATTCCTTATTCCTAATCAAAATACCCTAAATTCTCCTAAGAAGCTTTGAAACGTCGTTCCGATAATGTGTACAATGTACACGTTATATCCATCCATGCGCACTGTACATCCCTTCTTAATACATATTCAATTAAATTATTCTGTAAAACATTTTTCACTTTTACATATTTTTTGGAAATTTTAACCATTATGGATGAATTTATGGAATTTTTAACCCTACTGGTTTTCTTGAAAAGATATCTCGTCATTGCCAAAACTGGCCAGATCTTGGTCTTGTCATCATCCAAAAAATTAGCCACATTTTGATGATATATCTCGGCATTAGTAAAACTGGTCAGATCTTAATCGGCGAGATCGAAACCACTTGATTTAGATCCCTTTATGTCATGCTTCTTTAGTGAATACTATCATTAAAATCTCATGCATACCAACCATTTAGTGAATTACTACTCTAAATATAAAATAAATATTTTTAGACAGAGCATAATCTTTTAGTGTAATGTGTGTGCTTAAAGTTTTTACTCCATTCAAATACAACAATCAATGAAAAAATGTGTCACTCTTTGCTAATTTGTATGCTTTCAAATACACAACAGAGGAATTTATTTGCTACATAAAAAGCAATAGCGAAATTAATATAATTTTAATCCATGATAAACAATCATTTTTCCAGGCAAAGTACATAATACAAAATAAGAAGCTTGTTAAACTTGCATTTGCATTACACAGGATTCAATAAGTGGAATACAACTCGAAATATATACATATATCGACTGCTCTAGGGTTATTAAAAACTATATCGTGTTACTTACATAGTTTATGTTTGCTCGACATGATCATGATTAAAATTCTATTGACCCAAATTCAAATATTATTATAAAACTTCTAAAAAAGTTCAGAAAATATTTGCGAAACAGCATAATCAAATTCAAAAGAATTTACTCGTGGCACAATATATCTATTGATATTTCATACGTATCAACTCGGTGCTAAAATATTTTGAAGATTATTCAGTTGACTTTGCATCTAAAATAATTAAATAGAGTAATTGCAATAGAAAGCGACTGAAGCTTCCAATCTTCGAAACAGTCCCTGTCATTTGGACAGCATATTCAAATGAATAGCTCTTTCGGCTTCAGTATCCTTCTAAAAGAGGTTACCTTGTACTCATTGTATTGCTATTTATTAGTGTTAGGATCCGTAAGGGATCATATTCGTTTTAGATATTAGGTAAACGGTTAGGTGAAAGAGCCTTCCATTGGGAAGGTCTCTGCAGCAGTGATATTCAAATCACTGAGTCAGAATAATTCTTTCCCTTTTCAGTTTATAAATTATATTACCTTCGAAGTATAATTTTATGTGGATACTGATTATAGTTCAAGGGTCTCTGAGGCTATGACGTCTAATTTATTGTTAAGTAAAGGCATTTTAAAAGATCGCTGAAATGATTTAGCAGCTGTTATTGTGCTGTTTCACCTCCACCAGAGGTGGATAGCTACTAACTCTCTTTCGATTGTCATTAATAATCAAGTTCGATCTAATTTCAGCTGAAGAGACAAAAATCTTTTTCGTCTTTACTTCCATCTTGAAAATAGAGAAATGTTTAGAATCAAAGTGTTCGTCTCTTTACTTCTATTTTAAAAAGAGAGAAATATTAAAATCGAAGTTTTCATCTTTACGTCTGTATTGAAAAGGGAGAGAAGCATTTAGAAAACCAAATTTCCATCTTTACTTTTATAATGAAATGAGAGAAATAGTTTCGAATCGAAGTTATACTGGGTAGAAAAGTTCGAACGGTGTGCACAATTCTTTCAGTCCTCGGGCACTACTAATGGTAAAACTAACGTATACTCTCACGTTTAATACATTTTTAATTTTGGTGATGCAATAAAAAGATTCTAATTGCTTATGATTCCAAATATATATAACTTTTTCCACGACGGAATACTAATTTCAAGTTGTCTAGTATTGCGCTAAAATTGAAAGGATTTGAATACCACTGCTGTGTAGATGGACAATGCATGATTATATATATACTGTGGTCCTGTAAAGTTTTGCTCAAATTTTAGAATATCAATGGCTACTGTATATACTAGACACTATGGAAGACCTGTAGCCTTCATAATTTTAAATTTTTAAGTGTATTAATTACCATAAGGTATTTCCATGACAGCAACGGAAGTCTGACCAACTTGTAAATGCAATACTTCACCAGTAAATATTACTCACTCTATCTAAGTAAAACAATAGCTTTGTAAATTAAAATTTGAAGATTAGGTGCGTAGTAAACACAAATATAAACTGACATCTTTTAAAGTGAAGAACGCAATGTTATAGAATCCACAAATCGTGCGAAACGATTAAAGAACTAACGTGCAAGTTAGGAAGAGGTGGGGGTTATACATTTGTTGTAGGAGTAAGGGATATGACTGGTAACATTTGTTTTTCTCGTCATAATAACACTCTTGAACCTGTTACAGCTTAGATGGTTTCATGTAGTCGTCTTTAACCTAGAAATAGATAAAACAAATCGCATCAAGAAACAGCATATTTATAAAATAAGAACTTGAAATTTCAAATAAAGTATAATCTTGGTTATCCAAGGTAATGTGAAACAAACCCACCCCAATTATTAAACTTTTGAATATGTAAAAATTTAAAAATTGAAATAAGTTAAAATTTATTTATCTTCTTGGTTAGCCAACGTGGGACACCCTAGAAGCTTTCAGTTATTCCTGCGATGATTCCTTGGCAAAGCCCTTTTAAAGACAAAGTTCCACATATATGAACTTCTAGAAAGAAGTGGTTACAGTAATATGGACATAGGTAAGACGTACTGATTGATCTTCCAAACTAGTCCATGTGGGACCCCATTGCAGTTTTAAAGTTGTTAGCTGGACATGTTTTCTTGGCAAAATACTACTCAAATTTCGAAATTTTGTCAAACCTATTCCATAAGCAATTCAATGTTTAAAAAAAATGGCAAAAATAATCTGAATCCGTGTGTATACCATCTACTTTCTCATTTAAATGAGATCACGGAATCATGTAGTTTAATTCGCGTAATCTTGATGTATCAGAGAACGTAAAATATTTCACTTACTTGACTTGGGCCGGTTGCTCTTCGAAGCCAATTCTAGCATGTTGTCGTGACCTGAAAATGAATAGATAGTTAAATAGAATAATAAATGCATCTTATTAATAATTCGAATCACATAGAGGTATAATACTTGCAGGGAATCCACAACATAAGCACTTGTGAAATAGTAGCTTTAGTAGCATAAATTCTTATAATACTAGCAAAATTAGTCCACTATTAGAGCATATTTTATATTAGCAGTTTTACCTGCCTTGAATTAACAAGCCCTAAAACAAATGTATTCATAAAGTATGCAACAAACTTTAAAAACTCATAGTGAGATGTCATTTTAAAATAAAAAAATACTTTCATAAAAAAATTTTGAATTTTTCACTCTTAATAGACAGATTCCATTCTATTCATTATTAAACTTGAATTGTAATTAAGACGTTCAGTCGCCAACTTGGCGTGTTTATCTTTTTTTCGTCAAGTAGGACTTTTCACTATTCGTAGTAATGCCGTAATCAAAGTTTAATTTCCGAAACGGGAGGCAGATTCATTCTTGGTTAAGAAACAGTGGGACTTAATTTTGGCCTCTGGTGAATAGTAAATAGTCTGGTAATTAGTAAAAAAAGAAGTCTAAATTTTGAGTCTCTAAAACTTTGAAAATGGAGCTTTCGAAGTGATTTTTCTTTAGAAGATACCTCTAGTCACCAAGGTTGAAAAAAAGTAGCAAAAGTCGTCTTTTAGTCGACTTTGGCATCCCTGGAGATATAAGAATAAAATTTATTTCATACTATACTAAACTTCTTGTCTTGTCGACTGAAAAAAATCAGTTATCTATGGAAAGAAAGAAATAATGCAGTTTTTTCTGTCAATTCTGTAGAAAAAGGAGTAAATTTAATCAGACACACAAAAGTATTTATATTCGCATAAACTTTGGACATGATCACTAAATTGATAAATCTCGTGTTGAACGGTTTCTGAATTCTTTTGTGGCTTGACAAGTTATATTATTATTTAAATATTTGTCGCAAAACTTTTCATTGCTATTCGAGTACTTTGATGGCAGCCGAAGACCGAACATTTTATGCCCGGCCAAATTTTAAATCGTAATTTTAACTTAATATGTATAAAATAGTTAGAAATTTGAGGTGGCCTAATACTTTTGTGACCCGCGGCATACATATTAAAAAATTTGTTGATTTAAATACAATACCACATTTATAAATTCATAAGCATGTATATACTTGTCTTTTTATCCAATGAACTAAAAAACCACGTCCAATAATGCCCTATCACGGACGAAGGGATTTCTGGGCTATTACCGCTTCTTAAAATGTGAGTTTGCCCACTGCATTAGTAACCAGCGAGTTGTAGGTGGAGCAAGATTGGTTCTTCACTGGATGTATATTTCCCTTCTGTGTGTCAGTAAAACTTTTCTTGTATGCATGCACTTGGCATTGTCTTGTATTTGGAGCAGCTTGTCCAAATATGTCCCATGAGCATTGAAAACCTAATCAAACTGTCTTAAATATGCCAATGCTAGCAATACAAATAATCATGTACGAGTACGCACCTCTCTTACAAACTTTCCTATTCATCCTATTCTGGTCTGCAAATAGGTTAAACCTGTCAAAACGGCCGTATCAGATTCGAGGGCGTGCTAAAAAAAAATTTTGATGGCCATATCTGGTCTCTGGACTTGAGATAAATATATCCGCTACAACTTTATCTTTCGCGAAATATTTTTCGTGGACATCATCTCACCCCAACGAGAAGCTATTTTTCAAATAGCTAATAAAGTTTATGATGATGAGATCAAGGTGACTGGTCAGATTTTTTTTTTATGACGAGATATCTCGTCCATCAAGATCTAGTTGTTTTGCTAACGACGAGATACCGCTTCGGGACAACTACCAGGAGGATACTGTCCTCGAAACGAGAATTCGGAGATCCATCGCCTCAGATAGGTAGTTAATTAACGTCGCACTGAGACAACACAACGGATCAAGCCGCAAGGGAAAGATCCGAGGACAACACCACGTAATTTTGAGCCACGTCATCCATCGGCGCAAAGCAACATCCTATTAAAGGAAAGCATACCACGCCACTCCATTACCGGCTGATTATGACTAAGTTTAGTTTTCACGCCCTGTGGAAAGTGAACCCTGTGCATGTTTGTCAGGCCCCACTGTGAGAACTTCTCGTGGGCTTTCCCCTTATACGTTTTGACTTTAATTAGTCAGAGCGGAAGGACTGTGCCCCAATTAAGAAGTCAACATTAACCCTCAAAGTTTGTTTGAACGAGATATCTCATCCATCAAGATATGACCAATTTTGATAATGGCATCATCATCTTCCATCGTCATTAATATACTGCCTATTTTGCTATGATGACTAGATCAAGATCTGGTTGGTTTGTTCTAATGACGAGATATCTCATCCATCAAGTTCCGGTCAGTTTTGATGAGGTACCTAGTAGGGATGCGACATCAACAGCAAAACATCGATGTTCAAAATTAAAACATCGATGTTGATAATACATCGACACAAAAACATCGATGTTTTTAAAATTCAGTGTATTTAAACTTTTTCCACCTATTTCTTAAAATTGGTTTAGCAACTAGTGATGCTACATCGACAGCAAAACATCGATGTTTTTAAAATTCAGTGTATTTAAACTCCCCCCCCCTCCCCATTTCTTAAAACTGGTTTAACAACGAGTCATGCAACATCGACAGCAAAACATCGATGTTCAAATTTAAAAGATCGATGTTGATAATA
This sequence comes from Metellina segmentata, assembly GCA_947359465.1. Taxonomy (NCBI): domain Eukaryota; kingdom Metazoa; phylum Arthropoda; class Arachnida; order Araneae; family Tetragnathidae; genus Metellina; species Metellina segmentata. Next base: position 29,502,616 of record OX375872.1, read on the forward strand.
CATACATCGCACCAAAACCATCTATGTTTTTAAAATTCATTGTATTTAAACTTTTTTCCCCATTTCTTAAAACTGGTTTAGCTAATTTAACTAGTGATGCGACATCGGCTCCAATACATCGATGTTTTAATAAAACATCAATGTTTTGAAAACATCGACATCGATGTCGCATCCCTACTTTTCAGGCCTTTCACTCTTGGCCACTTTGGTCTATAAGTATGTTCAATTTGCTGATTATAAAAATTATGCTACTTGGTTATTCTTAAAATTTTTATAACGATACTTTTTTCATTTAAAAATAAAACATCGGCAAAAATAAACATCGATGTTACAAAAACATCAACTCCAATACATCAATGTTAAAAACATCGATGTTTTTTTTTAAACATCGATGTTCTGAAAACATCGACATCGATGTCGCATCCCTAGTACCTAGTCGATACAACCACCAGGAGGGTTAAGGGTCTAATTTCAGTGTGCTTCTTTGGCAACCTTAACTTCCAAGTAGTTTCAACGAGATATCTTGTCCATCAAGATGGGAATAATATTGCTAATTACGAGATATATCGTCATCAAGATATTGCCGATTTCTTTATGATAACGAGATTGAGATTTATAGTCAGATTTTTTTCTAATCACTATATATCTCATTCATCGAGATCTGGTCAGTTTTGCTAATGACGAGATATCTCGTCGAAACAACCACCGGCAGAGTTATTGATCGATATTGATTGCGTCAACTTACCTTCAATAGCTAACTTGCGGTACATATCCGATAAAGGAACTTGTGAAGCTGTTTTACCCGATTTAGGCTGATGTTGATATATACCAGATTCCTCAAACACTGGTTCTTGGTTCAGTTGAAGGAAGTTTTGATACTCTCGTAGGCTGTCGACTAGTGCAGCTGAGACGACTTCTACAATAAGCATGAAATGAATTATTAGTTTCCTAACCCAATTCTCACATAAAACATCCATTTTTCACAAACTTCACTTACCTAAAACTTTTTCTTTCATCTCGGGAGAAATTCTATTGTTTCCAACTTCCATTTCCAAAAAGGCCATTAATCCAGTAAGAGTGTCTTCTGCAGTTGGATCATCTAAAAACGAAAGGCATAGAAATATCATTTTCAAACTTAGACCACTAATCTTGATTTTATCATCCATTTGCTTACGTAAGAGTTTTTAGCGCTATCCCCAAGTTCCTCTAATTTAAGTCGCACGTATGGTCTTCCAAAGACCATCCACATAAGAACGTGCAACTAATTAATGGGCTGCCCAAATTCGCGGAAAAGAGAATTTTGAGTTTCAACTTACTTTTAAGTAAAACAGAATCGAAAGATAGAAATTTTTTAGTATATTTGGGTTCCAAAATTTCCTTTAAGTCAAACAAATCGGCTTCCAAACTGTATAACCATACCTATCCAAATTCTAGATTTGTGGTTCCAACTTCCTTTAAGTCGAACGGATTGGCTTCCAGACTTGTTGTTGTTTCTCATGCCTACACTGGCAGACCAGATGAGTGCCAGGCCCGTCGAAGACGGCAAGAGGCGAAGGGTGCGCCTTCCATGTTATTGAGCCCCGTTGGGAGGAAGTCCGACTTTGCTCGACATACATGGCACATCCGTTTTACAGGAAGGCCCCTTTCATACATCTATTCATTCACACATATCGTAATTTATATCCCAATCAGAGGCCGATAACCCCCTGATCAGGTACCCCCAGAAGTATTGATTTGGTATGGGAACATGGGGGGGGGGGCTTTATGACCACGACCTATTTAACGTGCCCGAGTCACCATTAGTGAACACGACGGTCTCTAGCCAGATCGAAGCGCCGATCTCGCAATCATCAGAATTTCAGGCTCCACCGAGGACAGAACCCACAACCCTTCTGATGCGAGCCCGACGCTTTACTGACTCAGCTACCGCGGCTCGGCTTCCAGACTAAATAATTAGACCTGACCAAAATTGTAAAATTGATTGTTGTTGTAATTTTAGTTCCAACTTCCTTTAAGTCAAACAAAATCGTAAAATTGATGATTTGGATTGATTTTGGGTTCCAATTTCCTTTAAATCGAGGGGTCACTGTGGTTCAGTGGGTATGCCCACTTCACTAGCAACCTTCGAGTTGTAGACGGTGCAGATTCGATTCCTTCCAGATGCATTCCTCCCTGGGTGTATTTCTCTCTTCTGTGTCAGTCAAACTTTCATTGTGTGTGTCTGTCTATTACTTTATATCGTATGTGTTGTGTCTGGCGCAGCATGGCCAAATTGAGGCATGAAACCCCAAAAACCCAAACCAAACAAAAACTTTAACTAAAACAGATCAGCTACCTAACTAAGCAATTTAATTCAAATGAATTCAACTCTAATAAATGGACTAAATAAACTAAGTAAAGTACAAATTGTAAAAGCTGGGAATTTTTAGTTACAACTGCCTTTCAGTGGAACCGATAGGCTTCGAAAGACCACCTGTATACGCATGAGCATCTAAATAATTAGACCTGGCCAAAATCGCGAAATCAATCATTTTTGACAATTCTGGGTTCCAACTCCTTTAAATCCTTGACATCTTTAGGTACATTGACTTTCAAAGACCATTCTCATGAACACATGCATATATGAGGGTAAGTCAAAAAATTATGTGTTCTTTCGCTGTATACATATCGCTTTTATACACTATTATACATATCGCACCTCGGCAAGAAAAGTGACACAACTCAAAATTGTAGAATTTGAGAAACATCAACTTAAAGGATACTATAAAACTTATATTGAAATAGTATAAGCTACTTTTAAATTTTAAGTAAGTATTTAAGGTGGTAACTTCTATTATATTCTATGGAATAGTAATATAACACGCTGGGGTCCTCATACATATTTTTTAATGACGTAACATCAAAATTTTGATTTTTTGACTTGTGTCACTTTTCTTGCCGGGGTGCGATATGTAACACATCTTTAGGTTTGTCCCACTGCCTTTAGCGCATGCATGCTTAGAGTTGATACTACTATAGACAAACTACGTTACCGAAGTTTGAATTCGATAGCATCATTTTTCTTGCTTCTACTTCAGTGTAAACATGGCCACTTTGTTGGCAGTGTGCACCAAGGAGGAATTAAAAGCAGTGTTCCGATTTATATGGTCAGGCAGTGCGTCAGGAGCTGAAATTCATCGGAGGCATACAACATAATATGGGCTCAGTTCTCTACCACGTATAAATGTGTATGTGTAGATCTAGAAGCATTTAAAGAATTTTAAGAAAGTAGAATTTAAATAATCAGACTTGGTCAAAATCGCGAAATCAATTATTTTGATTATCATGGGTTCCTATTTCCTATAAGTCGTACAGATCGACGCGTCCAAACTAAATCATCAGACTAGTAAAAATCGCAAAAATCGAGAATTGTGTGTTAAAATTCCCTGAAATTACATGAAGATACACTTAACTGGATATGAATCTAGCGTCCTGAAAGGTAAAGTTTTAAAGAGATTTAAAAATTATTTATTTACCATTTTTCTCACCTCTCAATATACTTTTAGTGAACATTTCCTTGGCTAATTTGTACACAACTTGTAAGGCGAAAGCGTCCGAGCTTGTAGATGGAACCCTTCTCTTCATATCTCCAGTTCTGTAGGGATAATCTACTTCATTTTTCACTGGATCATCTTCGTATAATTCTTCTAAGGGTTTTGGACGCGTGGTCGTACTGGGAGAGTGTGCTGGACCTCTTGGCTCAGAGGTAGAGGCAATGACTGTTTCGTGAGGGTGCTCAGTTGTGACCATGGGAGAAGATGGACCATCCCTTTTTTCATCCCCCATAGCAGAAGAGATGAACTGCTCCCGTGGAGGATTGGGAACTCTCTGTTCATGAAACTCAATGTTATAAGTTATTTGGAACACAAAATGAAAACAGTTGTACATAGTCAATTAACAGATATATTAGATATAACTCATATCAGTCAAATTCAGCAGTCTTTTAGTACATACGTAATTATTTCGGGTTATATGACGGACTTTCGCCTATAGCCCGTTGTGTTGCTTCAATACGATGTTAATTAAAATACCTACCTACATACCCTACTACATTCGTAATTACATTTCATTCAAAAGAGATGTCTCATATGTTGTTAACTCTCCAAGTGGTTTCGACGAAATATCTCGTTCTTCAGGTTCTTACCAATTTTGCTAATGGCGAGGTTATCTCTTCCATTAAGATCAGGCAAACTTTGCTAATAACGAGATGTCTTGTCTTAAAGATGGTGCTGTTTTTATGATTTTTTTATATCTATTTAGTTTTCATCTAATTAAGAGATATCTCGTCAATCAAGATCTGGTCAGTTTTGTTAATGACGAGATGCGTCATCGAGACAACAACCAGAAAGTTTAAATTAGAAGACCATTTGATTATTGTATAAGTCAAAGGTAAGTTATTCAGAACACAAATTAGACTACATTTTTATAAAAGATGGATAGGTTTTATGATTCAAATCAACCATTTGTAATAACAATACAGTTGTAGTCAATTAATACATAAAAAATTTAGATTTCTATTCCATAGATCTCTTAATATTGGTAAATTTAAAAGAAACCATCCAAGATCAAATATCTCACTACATACTGAGCTGTTTACATTTTTATGTGCAACTCTTTTAGAAATACATATTGGCATATGATGCTTGCGTAATTCTTAAAAAGTAGCATGCAAATTATTTTATAATTTGTATTCAGGAAGACCCGTTTCCTTCGTCCGCATAAATTACTTTCTGTTTACCACATAAACTGCTCAAAAGCCTGGGGCTGTCAGTTGCCGTAGTAAAAAAAGATTCGATTCTAAGGAAAGAAAACCAAATATTGGTGGCTATGCAAAAGTTCATCCTGTTTATGGCACAAGATGGCATTGCATCGCAAAACCAAAGTGTTATCTACTTCACACGTGTAACGCTTTGATGTTGCTTGAAAGAAGGAATTTCATCGAGTACTTGGGAATAATATTTTTACTTGCTTGTGTTTTTAAAATTTTGTTGCGTTAGAAATAGCAGAAAATACGGTGCATTTTCGATGTATTGTGTTTTTTACTTCCTAAAAGGCAAGAATAGTTCGCATACGCAAAAGTAAATATATGTGTTGTGTATAGTGAGGGTGCCGTTGACGATTCCAAGTGCCTAAGTGGTTCAGAAAGTTCCGTCATCAGGATCAGTTCTTTAGCCAGACACCTTAGAATTTCTATGAGAGCGGGATTATGCAGCTACCGGAGAGAGAGAAATTGAGAAAGTTCATAGAACAAAACGGCACATACTATATCGATAAAATGTAATTTTTAGTGAATAAAATACTTTTTCTTCAGTTTTTGTCAAAAAAACTGGATGAACGTTTGCATTAACTCAATCGAATCTTTCCGAAGGATTTCATTCTAAAAAAAGGACCAATTGTATATTTCTCACGATTAAAAAGAATTTATAATATTGAAAGAATTTATGAATTCTTTCAATCAATAGATGTGGTTATTTAGTGATTTGTGTTGTGGCGCAAATGCAATACTACACTACTGAAATCTTGTGAAGTTCAGAGTCATAGATGCGCGTAATTGATGCAAAACTACCTTTTTTTTGCACTGCGCGTGTGGACGGTAAGTGTTCTTTCGAAAGTTCGAGTTCTTACCTGAGTCAGTTCAGGTTTGGGGTAAGCACGAGTTTTGAAGTCGTCGATCGGTTTCTGTTGATTACATTGGTGTCTCAAAAACGACAATATCTGCTTTACGTCCTGTAGATAATTTATGGCATCTGTACGTCCCATCTGTAAAAATATAACCATTCGTTCATGATTAGTTATTCAACCAGCAAATAGAAAAGGATTCCACTAAAGAATCATATTTGATTTTCTTACCATCCCTTCTCTAACCAGCTCTTCAACTGCAACCGCAACGCCTTCTTCGTCCCCAGTATTGAAAACATAGATAGCCAGATCAGTAGGAGAATATTGGAGACCAACAAACTTATAAGGATCCTCATCATTCGGCTGAAAAAGAACAAAAATGCACGGATAATTTTTCTTTCTGGGATATTTAGTTTTATGTCTGATGTGTCCATAGAGCCAGTGTCACACCCAAAAGGGTGACTGATGGGACAGTCCTATACGCAAAGGTTTGATAAAATATATTTTGTACGGAAAAATATGAGAGATATTCAGGTGTCTGTTGTGTCCATGCAGTCAGAGTCTCACCCAAAATGGTGCTGATGGGACCAAAATGTCTCATACTTGAAGGATTGATATTAAATTTTTGTACAGAAAAAAATGACAGGTGTACCTATGTTCAATGTGTCCACTGTTCATACAGATAGCGTCGCACCCAGAAAAGTGTCTGATGAGACAGAGATGTCTCATACGTAAAGGCTTGATATTATATTTTTAAACAAAAGAAATGACAGATGTGCAGATGTGTCCGTACATCCAATGTCGCATCCAGAGGGGCGGCTGATGTATGTCAGAGTTGTCTCATGAAGGCTTGAGATTAGATTTGTTGCACAGAAAAAATGACAGACGTAACCAAAAATTTGTAATATGCTTACTTGAAGGCAAGACAGTTTAAGTTAAAAATTGTTTTGATTAACAAAGAATAATAAAAGATGAAGCCATTTTCATGACTAAAATCTGGGTGTGAGATGGTCCCATCCCGTGACTGTGGAACCATCACGAAGGGGGGGGGATCCTCAGATTTGAAAAAAAAAACATTGACCACTTAAATTTAACATTTGGGTCGAAAAATTTCCAAAATTTCAACTATTTCTACGATTGCCATATTACTTTAGGGATAAGTAATTATAATTAGTTGAATCTCTGGGAAAATAAAGTTTGTTCTATCGATCGTAGTTTTAGAAGATTTCCTCTACAACAATTAATTAATTTTCGTTAAAATTTCGTCACTAGTATCAATTAAAAAATTAATTCACACATGCCGCTAATATACTCTTTAAAGTAGATAATTAACATGAAATTTAAGATACTAACTTCTTCCATTTTCCCCTTCCAGTAGCTCTTTTTAGCCTCCGTGATTCCTCTGTGTCTGAAGATGGCACTTCGACTGTTTGGCTGAGGAGCATCGCTCAGTGGTAAAGGAGTTGGAAGAGGTTCTGGCATCTCACGGAGAGGCAATTTTTCTACGTGAGTTGTCGCAGTGTTGTTTGCCTTGTCTGAAACAAAGATGAACACGCTAAGTATAAGAGTAGTGGAGTACAAGTGAAGGAAAGACGATTTCGAAAGTGTTTTGAGACATGCACATAAAATCAAATCGAAGAACTTACTGGTGAAACTAGTGCGAAGGCTTTCCAGTTCCTGCACGTCATCAGTAACCTGAAATGAGGAGTATAATTTGTACGTCATATACCGGAGAAAATTAGAAATTTTTGAATTTTATTTTTAAATTCTGATATGATAAGTTATGAATATATAGTTTTTCAGGTTTTTTTTTTTTCAAAGTTTCTACGACTATTGTTTAATATTGCGTTGATGCAAAATTTCGTCTCGTTTTTTTGACATTTGAAGAAATATTATTTCATTTTCTAAAAATTACATGAAATCCATATTAGTATGTACCGTTCTGTTCGATGACCTTTCGCCATGTTCACGGACTCGTAGAAGTTCCGGGGTTTCTGGCTAAAGAACTAATATAGTTGATGGAACTTTCTGAGCCGCTTAAAGCATGTGGAATCGGCAAAGGCACCCTCACCCTACACAGCACATATCTGTCTGCGAAGAATTCTTGTCTTTTCGGAAGTAAAAAAGCATAAGTCGAAAATTCTCCCATTTTTAAAGCCTAACAAAATTTAAAAAACACAACCGACTACCAATTATTTCCAAGTACTCGCTGAAATTCCTTCTTTTAAACACTTCGGTTTTTGCAATGCAATGCTATCTAGCACCACAAATGGGACGAACTTTTGCATTAACCCAATATTAGTCATCACAGATGTGATTGAAAACCTCCTAAAAAGTTGGTAAAGATTAAAGAAAACCACTAATTGCAAAGCATTTATTTCCTTAAAATCAGGATGACTCCTGACTTGTGTTTCGCCCAGTTTGATGAAATATGTCCCCAAATGTGTTTCCAAGCTATGAGTAGTTAGTTTCTCAGTTTCTGTTCCCAGTTTCTCCTTACTAACGTTTAATAGTAATCGTTACATAGGATCTCTTAAAAAGTTTGCATTCGATTGAAGAATAATGATTTTAAAACAAGGTTGACGTCTTCTGTCTTGTGTTTCCTACAGCTTTGAAAAATATGTCACGTTGAGTCTTAAAACCCAACCAACCTTTTTAAAATCAAGATAATCTGGCTGCAGAATGGGTAAATCCGAACAAATGACTGTTACTTATAGCACAAGGACGGTATTTGGCCAAACTGCACCTTGCAGTGCTTTTCCATCAAGTAAATGGACAAACAGAAAGAAATTTTTATTGAAATGAAGAGAAAAACTCAACCTAGTAGTTAAGGAATTAATCCTGAGTCACCTACGATTAAAATTCCAATGGGATCTTGGGCTTGATTTTGTTTGGTTTGTCGCTCCTTCAATCATATTTTGCCACAAGAGGGCTTCATGAGTGAGAGCATATTAATTAGACCGGAACCTATGTAGTATGGTGAAAAAGTTCTCATCCTGTGGTATTAAGGAGGTAATAAAATTAAAGTATAATTTGTATAGCATTACTATCCTTTATTTCAATGCATTATAAATCCCTTAGCTTTTCCATATCATGAAAAAAATAATCAGAATTTGTATCTAAAATGGTCTGTAACTGCAGAAATGGCTTCTCCATGAATGAAAGAACATTAGTCATTACAATGAGATATTATTGAGGAACTCTTTAAAAGTTGGTATTGTATTTATGAAACACCATTGATTGAAAAACATTAATTTCCTTCTTAATATAATCAGGAGAGTTCTGTCCTACCAATCCAGAACGGATTAATTCCAATAAGGGTCTCAGTTTTTATTTGTTTGTCCATCTATAGCCATTTTTTGCTTCACCAGAGCTTCAAGTATAAAGACGTTTTATACTTAAAACAATACCCATGGGATACAGCCCTAAATTAGGGATTCTCCTATGGGCAGAACATTTGTATGAAGGTGGGTGGGTCAGAAAAAATTAATGAATATATTTTAGCCATCTGACTTCCTGCATGTCTTCTAACCAGTTTTGATCTTAACCAATAAAATATTTCCAAAATATACTATTCTGAGGGATTAACCAATAGAATCCTTCCAAATTTCCATTATAAGGAAAACACAGATAGAATTCTACCAAATGGCCATTATGAAAAAAAGACAGAATCATTTCAAAAGATGGTATTTGCCTTTTCCCCACTAGAATCCTTCCAAAGCATTCAACTCTAATGAAAAAACGAACAGAACATTTCCAAGGTATTCCATTCTATAAAAATACCAATTCTATCTTTCTAAAAATTGAAAGAATTCATGGATTCTTTCAACCAATAGATGTCGTTATTTAGTGTATTGCGGTGTAAGAGCAATCACTACACTACTCGAAGCGTTTAGAATGTAAAAAGGGTATTTTAAGGGTATTTGTGAATAGGGTAATCCAGAAATGAAACGGATGTAAATTTTAGACCAGTCCGGGTATATTGAACTAGTGAAACTGGCAATAGCAGTGTAACTTTCCAAAGGATTTTATTTTAACGAAATAAACCATAAAATCTTTCCGAAAAATTATAAGCTAAGGAAAGAAGCAATTGAATGTTTCTAAATAATTCTATTCTACATAAAGGGCCAATAAGATAGTTCCAAAAGATACTATTCCAAAGAAAAGATCAATAGAATCGATCCAAAGATGGATTCTATTCAAAGGAAAGGAGTAATAGAACCTTTTCTAAAGGTCGAAGGAATCCACGAATCCTTTAGAAAGACGTGGTTATTTTGCTATATATGTTGTGGGGTAAAAGCAACGCTACATTACACGAAATCTCGTGTCGCTTCGAGAGTTAACGAAGTAAAAAGAGTATTTCAGGTATGAGTATTCAGAGGTGTTTGAATAGGGTACTCCAGAAATAAAGCGGATATAAATTTCCGAACAGCCCGTATTTGGACTAGTGAAACTGGCAACAGCAGCGAAGTCTCCCAAGATAAATCACGAACGCTCGAAAGATTTCGTCCGCAAATTGTTCCTTTCAATAAACTTTCAGCGAGACTAGAGCGCCAGGAGAGGAAGATGTTGCTTTTAGTTCCCCAAACCCTTTTATCCCATCACGCTTAGAGTGACCTTTTTAGCCTCTCGCACGTCCATCTTGCGTCCCAACTTCATTATCCCTTCGTTTCTTTCTACTTTCTTTCCGCCACGCTCCTTCTGCGGGAGCGTGTTCCGCGCCTTCGGGGAGATTGGCTGGCGTTTTTTTCGGGTTCTTGTTCGATGCGAAATTTCTCATCGCGTTCCGTGTCGGGTGTGGGGGAATGGATCGGCTTCTCTTTTCTTTCCGAAGTAAGGGGGAGATGAAAAGCTGGATTGTCAAAGGGAGGGCAGCCTGTTCTGACAGAGAGGCGATTCTGCCAGCATTGAGGGTGTCAGCTCATTCGGAAACATTGGCTTTTCAAAGAGGCGTATCGTGTCAGTTTGAATTCCGTGAGAATTGTGGGAGCCCGATTGGAGGAGAAGGGATCGGTTCGAATCCAACCAAAGACCGTCGTGTACAAAGAGGGGCTGGTGCACGTTAAATCTCTCGTGGCCTCAAATGCCCTCATGTTGGCATGGTGTGGAAGTTCGGAGAGTGGGGTGCCAGCTCAGGCGTGACCGTCGTTCAAAATTACGTGATGTCGTCCGTGGCCCGTTGTGCTGCTCCTGTGCGACCTTAATTAAAATACCTGTTGGAAGAGTCGCGGATTAGCAAAACAGGAGGATTGCGAGATCTAAACTCGATCCAACCAAAGACCGTCGTGTATGGGGGGCTGGTGCACGTTAAATCAGTCGTTACTTTGAACCACTGTCATTCGACGCCACGAGGTTTTCTCCTTGTATCCTTCCTTTCGAGACTGATTCGGCCAATAGCCCGTTATGTTGCCTCAGTGCGACGTAAAGGGGTTATGTGGAAGTTCGGAGAGTGGGGGTGCCAGCTCAGGTCACCCTGACCGTGTCACAAACTTACGGATAACTTCCGATATTTCTCTTCGGGATGGATCTCGGATCGTCGCCAATTGCTTGTTGTGTTTCTCCAGTGCGACGTTAACTAATTACTTTCCTACGCTATAAATACTAACAAACTAATCTATGAAAGTTAACTTAGCATACTGTGAGCTGGGAATGGTGCAGGTTCTATTACTGTAGCTATTTTTAATATACAGTGTGTATCCACCCGCATTTTTCAAAATTTCGACTCTTAATTTAGAATAAGAAACACTTTTTTGGTGGAAATAATTATACAATAATCGTTATAACTATTTAGGAAGCAATTTGTTAAAAATAAATAATTCATTTTTATTTTACGCAATTTTTCATTTTGAGATCGTTTCGAAAAGATAGGTCCACCTTTATAAATCTTTGCACCAAAACGTTTATTTCCACAAAATTTGCATAAATATCACAGTTTAGTCTTACTGCGGGATTAAGCTGGCTGCTGTGGAGGTATTTAAACAGATTTGAACATCACGTTGCAATCAAATGAAATGGGTCGTCGTTGCAGTCTTTCGTTGATTGAGCAAGGGAAAATTGATTCTTTAAAGAAGTGTGGAAAATCGAATAGAGACATCGCTAAACTTTTAAACAGATCGCATAATGTTGTAAACAATTTTGTGCGACTTTAAAATGCTTATGGCATTAAAAAATCATCTGGGCGGCCATCAAGAGTGACACCTCGACAAAGAAGGAGTATCGTAAATGATTTAAAATCTGAAAATACGAGCTTATCCACTTTGGCCAGGCAACAAAACCCTCCAATATCAAAATCTACGGTCCATAGAGTGGTAAAGAAGTTCGGCAATTTAGTTTACTGGAAGAGGAAAGCGGCTCCGAAATTAACTAAAGAGCATAAAAAAAGCGATTGAAATTTGCACAGGAAGGGATGTCCTGGAAAGAAGACTGGCATCGAGTGATAGTCAGTGATGAAAAAAAATTCAACCTGGATGGTCCAGATGGCTGGCAGTATTACTGGCACGACCTGCGTAACGATAGAGAGATATTCTCGAAGAGGCAGGCTGGCGGTGGTTCCGTTATGTTATGGGCCGGATTCGGACGTGCAGTAAAAACTGATATAGCATTTGTAGACAATCGTTTGAATGCTGCAGCCTACCAACAGCTGCTTGAACAATATTTCCTTCCACAATCAGAGCACATTGGAGGCCCGTTCTTTATGTTCCAACAGGACAATGCTTCTGTGCATACTGTAAAGTCCACTTTTGAATGGTTTCTGGATAATGGTGTACATATTATCGATTGGCCACCTTGCAGCCCCGACCTGAATCCGATAGAAAACATATGGGCCATGCTCGCAAGAGAAATGTAGGCGGAAGGCAATACAACTGTACTACAGACTTAAAAAATGTTATTTGCTCCGAATGGGCAAAAATCGAGACAGACTCTTTACAAAAACTTGTAGAAACTATGCCGAATAGAATTTATGAGCTCATTCTGAAAAACGGTGGAAAAATTTCGTATTAGTTGAACAATAATTTGATGTTTGGTTCAGTGGACCTTTTTTTTTTGAAACAGCTGTTTCACATAATTTTTCTCTTCCGTATAATTCCTATGATTTGTATATTATTTATGCATAATTTTTTCATTCTATGAACTAACATAGTTTATAAAATAGTACTTTGTACATAGTAAAACTTTTTTTACCTACATAACTTTCGATTTTACTAGTAGACCTATCATTTCGATACACACTGTATTTCTCTATTCTGTGTGGGGTTGCGATTGCAAGAGAACCGTCGTGTTCATGGGGCTGGTGCACTTGAATATGCAGTGGCCTCAAATGTCTTCGCGCTGGCGATAAAGTTTGGAGAGTGGGGTGCGGTTCAGAAATGATGAGGTGTTGTCCTCGAATCTTTCCATTCGGGATTGATCCCTAGCCGTTACCACTAGCCCGCTGTGTTGATCCAGTGTTAATTATAAACCTGATTTTAAAATGTGCGCATGAACTGATATTCGACCAGACGATTCAATTGAAGTTTTAGAATATTGGGTCACATCCGGAAAGTTCTGCGCGTTTTTTAAGATAAATACCTACAAAAACATAAGAACATTTTATTGAATCACATAAGCCCCATTTTGTTCTATGACTTTTTGCCATCTTTCTGGCAGCTGGAAAATTCCTATTAAAAAAATCTTTAGGCTTATTTGTAAAGAAGTTATCGAGGTGCTGTTTGACAGTCTCTGCTGTGTTTAAAGTATGGGGTACCCACACATTGTAGCGGCTTACGTATCCAATCTTCTTCAGATGATCATGAACTGTACTTTTTGGAATATTTAGACTGTGATAATTCGTGAATGTGTAACGTGAATTTTCAGCGATAGCAGCTTTTAATAGGTTATCGTTTACAGAGGATGGTTGTCCAGAGCGGGCATCATCTTCGAGGCTGAAATTTCTAAGCTTAAATTTAACAAACCGCCTTCGAACTGTGGCCTCAGAAACAGCACTATGTCCATGTACAGCACACATTTTACGAGCAGCCTGATTAGCATTTATTCCTTTCTTAAAATAAAAGAGCATAATATGACGAAAATGAACTGTCTGGTTATCCATTCTTATCACTGCAGTGAAACAAAAATTATGCCACAACACATGTATAATTATGCAGTGTAAGCAGAAAAGACCGAATTTAAACATCTGCTTCAATCAAGGTCACTCCTTATCAGCGGTAGCAAAATAATAAAAGAAAAGCTAGCTTCCATTTGAAAACGCGCAGAATTTCCGGATGACCCAATATATACTATCCATGATTAAAGTACGTTTTGCTCTTGATCAATGTAATATAAGTAAGCAGTTTTAAAAACACTTTTTAAAATCATCCATACTCGCTCCAACATTCAACTTTCGTGTAATGGTTTTAGAGTATGCATAACATTAATAATGTTTAGAAAAGGAAACTGTCTTGTACTTACTTGTTGGTTTACCTTTTCCATTGGACTTGCTTTCTCTCCTGGAAAAAATATATTTGAATGAAATAAAAATCAAGCCTACATTTTTTTAGGAAAATGAACTTTCAAAATGAACTTTTAGCAGTTATTATCCAATTGTTATAAAAATTGAAGACCACTGTTTTACTAAAGAGTCTGTATATTAAGTTTGGTTCAAAAATATATTAAGTTTCTCGGAAATTACATAAAACGTTATTTTATAATATTACGTGAACATTAATTTTCCATGTATTGACAAAATTTTAATAAGCATAATTGTTTGTATACATAGAAATCAAATCAACTCCATTTAGTAAGAGTATCCCTCAATTGGAAGGCAAAACGATTTTGTACAAAAACACTCAAAGTTTTATAAAAAGGGATAGGTTAACAAACGTTTTAAGACTCAAAGCTTAAATATTATGAGTTTGTTCAAGATCTGATATAGAAAACTAGTATTTGTTCAGAAGGCGTCTATTCTGTATTAGTCGACCAGCATACTAGAGTATCGAAATTACCTTCAACTGAATTAAGTACCACTGTTTAACGAATCTGGTTTATATCAACATCAGTTTAAATCAGGTTAAACATTTTCAAAGTCCTTAAATTGGATAAGAAAATTCAGCCAGGCCCTCGGTGAAAAGAGGTAGAAATAAGAAGTACGATCCTATTAGAAATTTTCATAGAAGTATCAAAATTTCCTTCGACTGAATCACGTACCAGTATTTGATGACTCTGGTTTACATCAACATCAGTCTAAATAGAGTAAAACAGCTTCAAAAGTTCCGCGTATATATATAAAGTATATCGGATATATTTCACAAATTAACTTTTAAAGGTAAGTTGACACAACCAATGTGCACAACACACTGAAATTTACGTAAAGGAATTGTACCTTTTATAGGTTCAGTTTATCGCTCTATTCCAGTTTAACGCTTTACTATGCCTAATTCGGCCTGGACCACGGTTAAAAGAGGCAGAAAAAGAAATTACTATCCTTACTCAATTTCATAGCGTAATCAAACTTCTTTCAACTGAACCAAGAACCAGAGTTTGACGAATCTGGTTTAGACCAACATCTGTCTAATTCGGGTACAACAGCTTCAAAAGTTCCTTTATCTGATATCTACCGCAAGTTAGCTATTGAAGGTAAGTTTGACCCAATCAATGTCGATCGTTAAAGTTGCCAAAGAAGAGCACTGAAATTAGCTTCTTAATTTGGTCACAGTCCTTCTTCCCTGACTAATTAAAGTCAAAACGGATATTGGGAAAATCCCCGACGAGTTTTCACAATGTCAGTCTAAATTGAGTAAAAGAGCTTCAAAAGTTCCTATATCCGATAGGGAAAATTCTGCCAGGATCACGATTAAAAGAGGTAGATAAAAATAAACGCTATCCGTACTCAATTTCATAGCGAGGTAAAAACTGCATTAACTACCGTTCACTACGCTCATTACTGTGTCGACACCAAATAATAACAAGAAACAATAAAATCGTCACTTGTTCGAAGTTTGGCAAGGCATAAGTCCATCGCATACATACGTGACCTTATACATCATTGATCGATATTAAGACACCATTCCCTAACTTCCTCTGACGGATTTCTGCGAAAAAAGGAACAATAGTCACGCAATCCCCTGCAGTTACCACAGATAGAAGGTATGCAACAATAACAGCCGTGTAATTGCTTTCAGGGGGTATCGATTAAGAGCGGAAGTGTGGTATCGACGTCCAAAGTTGAATACGAATGACCATGGACTTTCCTGGGTTGCCTTGCTATTCGTGTAGAGTTTTAAAACTATAAAGTAATAAAACTAGTGCACATTAACTTAGGCATAACAATAATAGTATTGGGCAATATGCATTGGAGTATTCTGTAGTTATATAATGTAAAAGAGCGCTGCGTGAATTCCATTCAGACAATATTGATTAGGAATGGAAGTAGGATATCGTCAGCAAATTTGAATACGAATAACTCCATGTGTTTTCACTGGCTTATCATGTTATAAATGTAGAGTTTTAAAACTCTAGACTTATAAAATCTAGAGCGCCCAATCTTCTTAATCATTAATATCTACTGGAAAATTTTTTTTATGTAACATTGTACTCTATAAAAGAGCTGGTCAATTCCATCCATTTAGACAGTATTGATTAAGAATGGAAAAGTGTGATATTGACATCAAAGTTGAATACGAATAATTCCACGTACTTTCTTTACTTTACCTTGTTTATTAGTGGAAAGTTTTAAAACTCTAGACTAATTAAATCTAGAGAAACTCTTCTTAGTCACTAATAGGTATTCCAGAATTGTGTGTATAGTAATGCACTGCTACAACAGACATGCAGTTCCATTTAGTCAATATTGTTTAAGAGGGGAAGTGGGATATCGACAGAAGTTGAATGCGAATAATCCAGAATTGTATACTAATGCACTGCTACAACAGACATTTAATTCCATCAGTCAATATTGATTAAGAGGGGAAGAGTGTGATATCGACAGAAGTTGAATGCGAATGCTTTCCCGGGATGTTTTTGCACAAGCCCAATACTAACAAAATCTAGTAAATGCAAACTATGGTCGAAGGCATTGATATATAAAAATATTTTAATGGAATATTTGCAACAAGAATCATTTTATCAAATTCACCTAGTTCTGATTGATTAGCAATTGAATGCGAATAGCTACATATTGTGGCGTGAAACTGCAAAAAATACTAAGTTAATGGTACCATTGCTTCATATGAAAATTGCCCTCGGGTTTTTCTCTACGTTATTGATACTAGACTGTCGCCAATAGCCCTTTGTGTTTTCCAGTGAGACGTTAATTCAATTTGCTGCCTACCTACATTTCACAACCCATAGTATCTGAATATTTCTCATATTTTATCCATAATGATTCCGGAAGTCCAGGGATACTTGGGTAATATTAGTAGGGCAAGGGGTGTGTACCCATGGGTATTGAAACACAGCTCCAATCATAGAAGTATTGAAGGGGTGGAAGAAGATCGGCCCCATAGGAACTGGTGCCGCTCTTTCCAATTACAGCTGTCATACGATATATTCAAGCAGGTTTTGTTACTTCTCTATTCGTCTACTCCTATTATCTATAAGTGTGATAATTATCCCTATACTTGGAGGGATGAGCATCACACATAAATATATTGGGATTCTACGAATTTTCTCATTCTAGGAGTTAGTTGGAACTATTTTCTCCTGATACATCTTTTGATATAACGGCTCGGTTCCCTAAGAGTTGGCGCCCCTGTCTTCTGACATAGGGGTCATATGACCTTATGCTTCCGAGAGGGGGGCAGAGCCCAAAATATAAATATATTGGGGTTCTACGAATTTCTTCATTCTAGAAGTTAGTTAGCACTACTTTCTCCTGATATATCCTCTGATATAACAGTTCCCTAAGAGTTGATGTCCCTGTCTCTTGACATAGGGGCCTTATGATTTTATATTTGAAAGGAGGGGGCCGAACACCAATCATAAAAATATTGGAGGTTCCACTAAATTCTGCATCCTATGGATTCGTTCTACTTTATTCAAATATAGTAGCCGTGACTTCATATTTGGGATCCCAGAGTCACATTCAAAAGACTGAGATGGCCAAGAGATTCCTGCCCAAAAGTGCTTTGAGGAGTGAAAAGTTTGGGTGTTTAGGAGCCAGCGCCGATATCTCTTCATGTAGAGGTATGCAACCTTATGTTTGTGTATTGGGATGCCAAGCCCAACCTTAAAGGTATTGGGAGATATCAGATTTGGGCTCCTTGTATTTGTCTGCCCTGCCTTGATATAACGGTCATACTGTTAATTAAGGCACCACACACTCAGGTTATATTTAGTTAACCATTCTACATCTGAATGTTTGTTTCACCTATTCCTACCATTTGGTGAGCAAATTAGGAATACCAAAAGTTCAGGTCCTTAAGCATTTTTACCACTGTTTCTTAAATTAAATTAAGGAATTTCATGTTTGGGGTCCCAAATCCCAACCATAACAAATTAGGGAGTCAAAGGTTTGGGTTCTTAGAAGCCATAGATTGCATTTCTCTGTTTTATAGAGAAATGCAATTTCATGTTTGTGTATTAGAGTACCAAGCACAACCATAAAGATATTGGGGTTTCCAAAGATTCGGGCTTCTTATAGTTGGCTGCCCTGCCTTTATTAGTCAGACGACCAATTGAGACACACCCAGGTCTTGTTATATCTAGTAACCCATTCCAAATCTCAATATTTGTTTAACCTATTCCTAACATTTGAGGTGCTGAATCCAGACCGTAAAACATGTATGAAGGGCCACGGAGGGGGTTTCGAGTTCGAAACTCGATCCAACAAAAGATTATATTTTTAAGTCATCAGTATGGAGAATTCTAGCAAAAATAATAAATTAAACTATATCAATAATATTTTTTAATGAAGAGGAATTAGAAAAGCAAATTCTGCAAGAAAATGACAATTGCAAAATATTGCAAAAAGACAAACTTTAGAAAAGAAACAGATTATGAGAAAATACTGAAGAAAGAAATGACTTCATATATTTGAAATGGAGTCAAAGGAAAATATTTGTCTCTTGTGTACGACTACTTAATGACGGTTAAACCAACCAGTGTCGAAGCTGAGAGGGCCTTCTCGGCCTCTAGTTATATTTGCAGTTCATTGAGAAGTAGGTTGGGGGATGACATATTTAATACGATTTGTTTCCTTGGATAGTTCTTGCAAACTCAAAAGTGATTTTCATAACTATATAACTTCGATTTAAGCAATTAAGAAGAATTAAGAGTTCGTTTGTTTGTTATGTTGACCAAAAACTACTACAGATTAGATTTTTATGTTAGTATGAGACAATGTTTAGGTACAATTTATATATAATTTGCTCAACGACATTAGATATAGAGACTACTTAATTTTAGATAAATAGAAAAGTACTACATTTTAAACAAACTTATGTTTATTGGTGTGGAACTAGTAAGAGACTGATCATATCATCAATCGTTTAATACTTACTAGTAGTAGTACTAATAGTTACTATAATTAATTGTTGGTGATTGATTTCCTTCCTATGGATAAGTATTAATAAAGTTGATATTTTATGCTAAAATAAATGTTTTGTTCGTCAATTTGGAATAATATCCTTTTTACGTAATTTCACTCAGCCGATTTTGGAAAAATACATACAGATTAGATAGACTTTTTAACAAAGTACCAATCAGGCCGGATCCGGTCAGATCCAGCCGGATTAGTGTCAATCCGGCCGGATTGAAAATCGTACCGGATTGCAATCCCTACTGTGGAGGATGGTTGGTTCGGTTTCATGGTGCTATAGCCATTCTTGGCCAAGCTGCGCCAAACAACGTCAAGTAAATGGAAACACACACAAGTAATGTTTTACAGACACAAGAGAGAAATGAATCCAGGGAGGAATCGAACCTGTGCAGCCTACAACTCGGAGTTTTCTAGGGCAGAGGGCACACCCATTAAGCCACGGCGACCCCAATGTAAGATGGAGTTGCAATTTTTTCTAACAGATGTTTTGAAGAAAAGCTATTTGGACTGGTCATGAAATAAACGATCCAGTTTAAATATGTGCTGCAAATTGATAAGTATCGTAGTTATTCTCTATAGAACCTTTACAGTATATTATTTACATAACTATTTTATAGTAATAGCTTATGTATTTATTTATTTATAATATAATTGGGAACAAGAGTCTAAACGGTCATACTACACCCAAACAATAGATTAATGAAGATTAAATATCGGAATCCTCTATGAAAAAATTAGTTAAACTCTCAGCGTAAGATTTCCGTGGTTAATAACTTATCCGTAATTAGATTTTAAACGCTTCATAATTGAATTCAACAAAGATAAAAAATAAATTATTAAAGATTTATGTAAAATGTGTGTTAGTTAAAATTTTCTTTTAAAAATCGTTGCTTAGAGCATGTTTGAGAGTATGATCTTAGGAGTTAAGACATAACTGGTGTAGATTCGATATTATATTAAATGATCATGTCCGTGATCACTTAATGTCCATGACCGTGTTAAATGAGTATGTCCACGGACGTGCCAGGAGTACCTCTTCTCTTTGTGAAAGTCTGTATGATCTGAGTCAGTATAGTAATTCACTCAAATATGTAGTTGTATTGCAAGGTGTTGCATAGATTTCAGTCTTTTTTAATCAAATGTTTGGTTGGGATGTCCTATACGCAGACGTACCAGGAGTACCTCCGCTCTGCCTGAAAGTCTGTATGAAGATGAGTCAGTAAGTAATAGTAATTTTCTCTAACATGTAATTGTATCGAAATGTGTTGTAGATGTTTAACTCTTTTTGAACCAGATGTTAATCGAGTTGGTATGCACCAAGTGGGTCCTCACTGTCATCATAGGAGTAAACAGGTATATCCTTTAAAAAGACAAGTACAAGGTCCTCCTGGCAATAGGTTCATTTATTTGACTACCAATGTTACTTGATATTTGTAATACGTAAACCTCCCCAACCAAAACATGTATTAGCTACCAAAGAGTTTCAGAGACCCTATAGTGTGGCCCTTTTGAGATGTACGGGTATACAACCCATTGATTCTGGTCTACGCTATATGTTTTGCTCTAAACCATTAAATCTGTTCGAGGTATTCTATAAATTTGATTCTAAGCCATCTCTAGAAGATAGGTACGGGATCATCCTTGGTGACATGTTTACTTGAATACTAGCCCGGCGTTGCTCATGCCAGTTCCATTGTGGGGTTATTGGTTGGCTCCGGAAACCAAATGGGAATTTGTAGCCTATTGGATAACAGCCATAACAGAGTTGCCCGTGTTGTCGGTTTGCTTCGCAAATCAAATGGGAATTCTGCGTGATGTCACAATCTCTTGCGAAAATATAAATATTTAATTGAAAAATTATTTATTAAAAGAAAATCAAATGTATAAGGTATCTATCTGGTGTCAAATTTTTCGCAGATTTCAAATCCGTTGAAATTTTTAATCTATCTTTAACGATTCCGAATTCACAAAAAAAAAAAAAAACTAAACAATGCCAGCCAAAATGTTTTTTTTTTTTTTTGCTTTCCTTTGCTGAAATTGCAAGAGCGCAGGAAATGTAATCTGTTTATTTTTTGAACGCGAAGGTTGACGTGATGTCACAATCTCTTGCAAAAATATAAAAGATATTATATTTAAAAATTTTATTTACTTAAAGAATATCATATTTTTAGGTATTGATCTGATGTGAAAAAAAAAACACCAATACTTTTTAAAGCATAGATACACTATTAAGTTGCTAATTACGGGAAATTTAGTTAATATATATCGCGTATTAAAATATTCCTCATTAACTCGAATATGAGTATATTTGGATGTATGCGTATTTCTTACATTCAATTATTTTCATATAAAAATGTGCAAATTTTATTTCAGATTGAACTAATATCTTCAATTATATACTATACGCTGCTCTTACTAACAGCAAATGCAAAAAATATACTTAGAATTGTTATTGTAGAGTTTCGTTCATGACAGCCATCAAAATATTTTTCCACAAATCCAAACACTCGAAACCCGATCGGTTACTCGTATTTTTTATCAACAATAATGATCAAAATGAAACACGGAAAGTAATTTTAAGTGCTATCGTGTTTGTTTTAAATAACAATGGAAATCGATGTTATAAATATTGTATAAATCATGCATAACGACAAATCATCAAATTACACGATAATGTTTTAAGTGTTGTTATGTCAAACTGTCGAAAGCATCAAAGCGCCAAAACTGCTAAAATAAAATCAATGTTATTTACTTAAAAAATTTTGATCATTACAAGAGCTTTCGACATTGAGCTTATTTTCTGCCTGGCTTTGATGTAAACGGCAATTAAATATTCAGTTACACAGTAATATTTTGAGTATTGTTGTATCAAATCGCCGAAACTATCAAAGCACCAAGAAAAAGTATTTATTCCTATTAAAGTAAAATTGATATTATTTACTTTTAAACTTTTTATCATCACATGTTCATTTGATATTGAGCTTATTTTCTGTCAGGCTTTGATGGAAATGACAACTAATCACACATTCAATTACATGATAATATTTTTTAAGTTCTGTTACATCAAATTGACGAAAGTATCAAAGTTCCAAGAGTATTCTATTAAAATTAAATTAATGTTATTTACTTCTTTAAACTTTTTATCGTCACATGTGAATTATTTTACGTTGAGTTTACTTTCTGTCGGACTCTTAAGGATATGGTTTTAAAACTTCTCAAAAAAGGTCATCACAAACACTTACCCGAGGGAAGAGGAGTTAGTAGGCACGGAGGGCATAATGTTGCCAAAAGCAACACAATCACGATCTGATTAATCATATTGACCCTAGAAATAAAGAAACTGAAGAAAATGCATGAATGCAGTTGAAAAGAAATCCAACAGCACATATATGAATCAATATAAAAACACTTCAATTCCTTACACATCTAAACCAATTTTAGAGCTTTATTTTACATGCAAGACATGGCAGATAGTTTCCTATATTTGGATTTAACCTTTAAACCACATATTGCACAACAGTTTCGAAACTTAGCTACTTTTGGTCTACCTGCATGCTACTACGCAGTTCAATGGTACTGCAGTGCAGCGATGAAAGAAAGTTTCAAACAATTAATGAAGTGACAACATATAGAGGACTGATGATAAGCACGGGGG
The DNA here is from genome assembly GCA_947359465.1 of Metellina segmentata. Taxonomy (NCBI): domain Eukaryota; kingdom Metazoa; phylum Arthropoda; class Arachnida; order Araneae; family Tetragnathidae; genus Metellina; species Metellina segmentata. The sequence continues at coordinate 29,525,442 of OX375872.1, forward strand.
ACTACCTTCTAGAAACCTCCGCTGTGGCAAGAAGAGCTTACCTTTTTCAGTAGCTCCTAAAGGTATCTTCCTACAATGCAGACGAGCACAGCAGTGAAGCCACACGAAAGTGTCAGTTACTGTGACGTAAATACGAGAGGGGGCGATGCGTTGTGGCGATCTGCGCAGGTTTTCAAATCAATGCAACGCAGCGGCGAAACTGATGAGTTCTTAACTGAGTTATGTCCTCCGAATTTCGGTAAGAATGATGAATGTTAGTCAATTTTTATTTCCGCACAGCTGAGGATGGAATCAGTGTCTTTTATTAGTCAGTTCATGATTTAGTCAGTTCGGGAGTTATCAGAAGGGGATGGGTGAGAGGTGTGCAGTGCGTTTTCCCGTTAAAAAACAAAATGGGACGGCCGACTTAAACGTTTGAAACAAAGTGCGTCCGCAAGATGTAACCAAACTTTCAGAAACAAAAGAGAAAAACAATCAAGTAGAATTCCACTTCCAATGAATGAACAGGAAAAGGGCAGGTTATAAGAAACTTCATGATGTTTAGTTTGAAATAAAAAGTGATAAATTCAAGAACTCCATTGCAAATGAATGAGCAGCTAAAAGGCAGATTTTATTAAACTCTTTTTTTTTGTTTGAAATAACAAGTGATAAACTCAGATAGAACTGCATTACCAATAAATGAGCGTCAAATGGGCAGGTAATAGGAAACTAGGTTTGAAATAAAAAGTGATAATCTAGTAGAACTCTGCATTGCCAATAAATGAGTACCAGGACAGGTAATTTAAAACTCGCAAAAATTTTAGGTTGTCTGTCATGATATTGCTCTTAATTTCCATACAAAAGGTATTTATGAGCAAATTATATGGACAAATGTTTTTTTAATTTTCATTTAGCTTATTTCAATTTTATTTAGCTGTATTTATTTCAAAATTCATATGAGAAAATAATTGGCTGTTTCAATAAATGTAAGTTGTTAGATGCATTGATAATTGAAGTTGAGATGCATTGATTCTATATTAAGTTTCCCACTATATTTTGTTCCTTTTAGGAACAAAATATAGTGGGAAACTTAATATAGAAAATTGTCAGTCTATGTTTCTTTTCTTATCAATCTAAATCTTTTAAAATTCTTGTATTAAAATTGTTTTACTGTTTTTTGCCAATCTTAAAGTTGGGGTCAAGAGACAAAAAAAAATTAATTCGCTTCATTTCTGCAAGTCTGCTAAGCGACGTTCTTAGACACAAAAAAACGCTCCAAAAGAGTTGCAGCAATAAGTCTTTATACTGTATCAGTACCACAGTTTGAAAAATGAAGAGATCATGCAATTTTTTACAAGAATAGTGACAAACTAATTATTTGAGAATACAATTATTAGCGTGTTCTCGTTGTTTAGTTTTTTTTTTTTTATTCGCTGAACGATGCGATAGTATTTAATCCTTTGAAGGTATTTAATCTTTTCAAAATAAGTTAAACGAATAGATTAACAAACAAAAATTATATTTTAATCCTTTCAGCGTCACGAGATATCCAATAAGTTATTTGCTTTTACATTACAACACTCTTAATAACTGAATAACAGGTTGCATTTTTTGGAAAAATCGCAGAGAAGATTTTATTGGTCAAGACGTCTAACTGCCGAATTCTACTTTCGATCAATTTTGTTTGAATTCGAAAATACAACTCGATTTGTTTCTTTCGCTTGCGACTTGAGTTATTCATGAACCCCTGTGAATTGTTCGAAGTGGGGGTTACCACAGTACGAAGATGATTTCTCACTCCCCACAATGGCGAATTGACGCATAAGAAACCAGATTACATAGTCAGCTGGCTCCAACTGAAACGTGCTTGCCTTATTTTACGACCAGCGGAAAGCAAATAGGGAAGGTAGCCCTCGAGACGAATGCTAGCAGGAGAGTAAAATAAAAAAAGTTGTGTGGAAGGGAAGAAAATATCCAAAATATCATTCTTGAAATATCCAAAACCTAATAGTCTCAATTTTGGTAACACGGAAACATTTTTGAGAGAATAATTAGTCACATTTTAAATACAAAACATGAAAATTTTACTTCCATAAATATGAAAATAATACAATTATAATAATTAAAATAATTAATTTGTCAATCAAAAATGTTGTTCATCAAATTTATCAACGAAAACAATGCACCTAATCAGTTGATAAGGAAAATCTGAAGCAATTATATTGTCATTTTAATATTCTTTTATGAATTAAGATAATTGTGAAAAACTATTAATACTTTCAATACCTATTCAATGTGACTTTATTAAAAAATAAATATTTGTCATAAACTACAAATTTTATTTGAATCACTTTCCTGAATTTCCACAGAAAATACATTTGCCCATTCTTCAAAAGGCTTTCTAACGTATCACACAAATATAAAAAGTTTTCGATCTAGGCGATATCAGAAATAAAATTATCCTAAAAAATTATCCAAATCGTAATTAACAATGAACACATCCTCGAATAATCTAAAAAACAACGGTCATGTTTGAAAAACCTGAATCTCACTGAACCCACTGAAAATACATTTGTCCTATGCTTCAATAGGCTTTCTAACTTATCGCACAAGTATAAAAAGTTTTCCGATATATCTAGGCGATACCTGAAAAAACATTCTCTAAATCCAAGACTCGCGAAATCATATTTGACGAGGAACGCATCTCCGTATAATATACAAAACATCAGCCGTTTGAACAGCGTAAACACCAAGCAAAATAAGCGGGTTCGAAAATTTAAACGTACCGCTCAAATCTAAAAAGCTTGGCGATATCTGAAATAACGTTCTCTAAATCCAAAACTCGCGAAATCATATTTGACGAGGAACGCATATCCGTATAATGTACAAAACACCAGCCGTTTGAACAGCGTAAACACCAGGAAAAAATAAGCCTGTTCAGAAAATTTAACGTATTGCACAAACATGAAAAGATATCCAGGAGATATCTGAAATACCATTCTTTAAATCCAAAAGACGCAAATCGGAACTGACGAAGAACATCTCAAAATAATGTTTAAAATATCAGCCATGTTCGAAGCAAAATTCGAAGTATTCGAATGAAATCGTCGGGTAAGAGGAGACGAATTCGAAGAAAATTGAAAGGAGAAAGCGCACTTGGGGGGGGAGGGGGGCAGTTGAATACCAACGTTGACACTTAACACCGCCCGTTTCGAATTTCAAGACGAATCGTTCGAAAATTTCTGTAGTTGAATTCCTTAAAACTGCTAAGAAGCATTGCAGGTAAAACTGCAGGTTTCAGGAAGGTGGAGTGTGAGCACGACCGTCAAACGGTGAATAAAAATTGGAGCATAAGGTAAGTAAGCAATGTGATAAACAATTTAGAATTCAAAAGTTTGAACATATTTTCAACAAAAGTATTTAAGAAATAAAACTCCAAGAATTCCCTAATTCAAATATAAAAGCAGCTTTCTTCACGAAAGAAATCGATTTCATTATTTGCGATACAAATTTTAAAGAATTTAATTACAATGATGATCCCAATTATACGTCATTTTTAATTTATGAGAACCAAACTGAATTCCACACTTGAGTTTTTCTAATTATTCAACTTCCTTAACCCTCCAAGTGGTTTTGATGATATATCTCGTCCATCAAGATCTGACCAATTTTGTTAACGACGAGATATCTCATCATCAAGATATTGCGAGATGATCAAGATCAGGTCAGTTTTCTTTTAGTGACAAGCTATCTCGTCCATCAAGACCTGGTCAGTTTCTTTCTAATAACGAGATATCTTGTCCTTCACTATTCTAATGACGATGCTGGAAACCACCAAAAATGTTAAGAGCCTCTTTCAATTAATTTACCAAATAGTTGGTAATTGGTAATTTTTAGTTAACGTCGTACTAGAGCAACACAACGGGCTATTGAAGACGGTCCGGGATCAGTCCCTTGAGGGAAAGATCGGAGGACAACACCTCGTAATTTTGAACCACGGTCAGATGACGAAGCAACACCTGAGCTGGCACCCCACTCTCCAAACTTCCACGCCAACCCAACGTGAGGACTTTTGGCCACGACAGATTTAAGGTGCACCAGCCGCCTCTACACCATACGCTTACAAACATCCATTCCCGTACCCGGATTCGAACCAGGAACCTTCCGATCTAGAGGCTAACACCTTAACCACTATACCGGTTGGTCGGCACCAAATAGTTGGATACTTGCGAGTAATTGTATTGAAAATTTAAAATTGCAACCATGAAATAAACCAATAAAACAGGTAGGTAGGTAATTATTTTGATTGACGTCGTACTGGAGCAACTCAACGGACTATTGACGACTGTCCGGGATCAAAGTGAAATGAAAGCAATCAAAATCAATAAATGAAAGCATTGGTAAAACTCCATTAAAGATTGTGATTAAAGACTTTTGCACGCTTTTACTTACCAAGTGTGGGAGCTTGCTTGATTGTTGAATATTGAACAAATGCCTCCTCAAAGGTTGGATTCGTATTTATACACTACGAACAGGATCTGAAAATTACACGCTTACATTCTCATAAAATTACTCTCTCAAAACATACATTCTCTGAAAATTACATAACATAGAAACTCAGACATGTGGGTATACGTGGTCATTGGACACATTGGTCTACATCCCGGATACAGAAAATAACCGATCATTCCTAGAAATTCCTTGGAGCGGAGTTCTCACGCTGTGATCGTGGGAAATTTTATTGGTTCGTTGTGGTTTTGTCACTCTTTGATCATTTTCACTATTCTATGGGTTTGGTTATTGATAATTATCTAATTAACTGCATTTAATTACTTAGTAGAAGAAACTAAGAAACTAATTTATGGAGACACTTGAACTTGTTTTTTATGAGTGTGATTCGTTTATTGGTATCAATAATTATAACTAACAAAAATTAATTATGTGACTTTATTGTTTGAGCTTGTAACTTGTAAATTATTTCTGCCACTTAAACTTTATAATTTTGTTGACCAAGGGTTTGGTTATTTATAATTGGTCATAGTTATATATATATATATATATATATATATATATATATATAATTTCATTTAGCTCTTTAAAAAAAAGTTATCCATTAGAAGAAACTAAATCCCAACGTTAATGAAACACTTGAACTTGTGTTTGTGGTTTGGCTTAAAACTTTTCGGTCGATGCGTTCGGTTATTTTATCCATCATAAATTGCACTTAGTTCTATAGTTAAAAGTTATTTATTAGACTAAACTAAAAACAAAACGAATGAGACACTAGTACTTGATTTGGGGGGTGTTAATTAGTTGCTCTGTCATTTTTACAACACGAAAAGTTTGTTTATTGGTGATTATCTTTTGATGAAAATTGATTTATTAGAAAACTAAATTGAAAAACGAATCACTTGAAATTTTAGAGGTTTAGTTTGTCACTCTTTAATCAGTTTTTTGCTACAAGAAGGATTCGGTAATTGATAATTATGCATAATTAATTGCATTTAGCTGTTTTATTGAAAATTATGTATTAAAATAAACAACATACACAAAGCTAAAAAGAGACAGGAATTTGTATACCTGGTTTGGTTTATCCTTCTTTTTGAATATACGATATAAATTTTAAATTAGTTATTTAATTTATGATAATAATTTCAATTCCCTAATTTTAAATGTATGAGTATAAAATTGACTTCGGTTCTGAATTAATTTGGTCATCCAAATTCCTTCAAGGCTGCTACACATTAGGCCAGTAATTCAGTCGAGTAGCGAGTGATTTAGTAGCTTTACTAAACGAGAAAACGGCAAGTGGGGGAGTGATTGTTCACACACGGTTTAAATTGGTGTTCGAGTGTCGATTGCTAAAGATGATGCGGAGAGCGAAGCTGAATCGCAATGAAAAATATGATATGGAATATAGTATATAGATGGATATATCATGTTTACATATTTGCGTCCGAAGTAAATAGAAGCGATGAAAAAGGTATTAAAAATTATTTTCCGAGCAACGCCGGATAATTAATTCTGCTAGTTTAAAAATAAATACGAAATACTTTCATAATGTTTTAAATTTTTTGTCTGATTTCCTTCTTGTGAAACTCCAGTATTTCCATCGCTTTTTCTGACTCATCTATTGCAAATGCCTTGAATGCTTATAAATATCCAATAAGCACTCCTATTCCGCATAAGCAGTAACAAATTTGACCGTAGTACCATCACTCCAAAGAATCACGTTGCCGATAAAAATGTTATTTTAAGAGAATAAAAAACGTTGAACATTTAAACAGAACAGATTTATTAACTTAAGAAAAAGAATGAATTTAAAATTACAGCGATGAAAATGATTCGCGAGACACACGATCAACAAACTGTTGTCAAAATTTAAAACTCATATGTAATAGGCATATTTTAACAAAAAAACACACACAAAAAAGAGACCTCGCGGAATGAAAACGAATAACTAATGAACTCTACCTAAACAGACGTGTTCACGCCTGTCTAGTGGCACGCTAGTGGTTAGTGGAGTGGGGTGATAGGCACTACTCGTTTGACTGGATCGAGTCCACTAAATCGTTTTACTAAACTACTCGACTAAATAGTTTGGTCCCAACACGTTTAGTTTCTAAATTACACGCTACTCGACTAAATTATTGGCCTAGTGTGTAGCAGCTTTTAGAGCCTCTTTCGAGTAATTTACCAAATTATTGAACTAGCTACCTACTTGACGGGACATGGCCCGTTCCCGTCCTATCTACACAGATTCTGCCTCATCACCAACAATAACTGCATTTGCGGGGAGCCGGGAACTCCGGACCACTACTTATTCAACTGCCTTCTAACGACAACCAATCATTTAAAAGAACCAAACATCAACTTAAGCATAGCGTGGAAACATAATACTGCCACCAACAACAAAGCCCAAGTCAAAATAATGAAAGTAATGCACTTCCTTTTCAACAATATAGACATAATTACAGGACCACACTTCCAACTTAACACCACCATTTAACAACGGCTTTCTTCAACAGTATTCTCAGGACAGGACAACTGATTTAACTCTACCATCTGCCATAGACTCTCGAAAGTTAAACTTTAAAGTTCCTCAATGCATCGCTTCGCATCAATTTTGAATTCTGAGCAAACTTAAACGCCAAGATTAGAAAACTCCAATGCCAAGCTGAGAAAACACCATTGCAAATAGCACCTCAATGGCCGGGGGGCGGTTTAAGGCGCCCCCTGCCCAGTCCTCGCCCCAATTCTGGGGAATACTCTCCTTCCGTGGTTGGCCACAAAAAACCGCTCATAACCTACTATCACAGCGGGGACGAGGGGGCCACCTGCGGTGCCCAAACCCAAGTTACAAACTACCAAAAGCGATCAAATAGGAACGCATAGCATTGGTAAAAAATCCTTTAGCAGATTTTGATTAAAGAGATTTTCAAGTTTCTACTTACCGAGAGAGGAGCTTGCTTGGTTGCTGAACAGTCGACGAATGAATCCTGTACGGACGAGTTTCGTATTTATACCCTTCCAACCGGATCAAAATTTATATAACATAGAACATTCTAGAAACTCAAACACATGGATAAATGTGCTTGTTCTACATCCGGATGCACTTAAATTCCTGGGAAAACGACTTCATTATTCTCCTGGAAGCATGCCCAAATGTGGCCTTTGCTCCAAAAAACCCAATCCAACGAACCATTGCCCTTGGATCTTTTTTTTTCTGCGCAAGGGGTTGGTTTATTCATAATTATTCATAATTAATTGCATTTAGTTCTTCAATTACGAGTTCTTTATTAGAAATGATTAAAATCAAAACATGAGACACTTGAGCATGCTTTTATGGTTTGGTTTGTCACTCTTTTGAGTCAAGAATTTCGGTTATTGATTATTGTTCATGATTATCTGCACTTAGTTCTTTAATTAAAAGTCATTTATTAGAAGAAACAAAAAACAATGTATGATATATATGAGCTTGTGTAAGTGCTCAGTATTGCAGCTCTTCTGTCATTTTCTGCAACACGAAGAAGTTAGGTTATTGATAATTACCCATAATTAATTCAAATCAGTGATTTAATTTAGGGTCATTTATTATAAGAAATTGAACACTATATGAATAAAATAATTCAGCTTGCTTTTGTGGTTTATTTAGTCGCGTTTCTGTCATTTTCTGTTGACCAGAGAATTTCTTGTTATTTATAATTGTCCATAATTAATTATATTTAGTTCTTTTATTAAATTATATTTTATAGGAGAAATTAAAAACTATATGAATAATATACTTGAGCTTGTTTTCGTGGGGTTTTGCTGTTCTGTCATTTCCTGCTGTACTAGAGGATCGGTTATTGATAATTGCTCATGATTACGTGCATTAGTTTATTAATTAAAAGTCGTTTATTAGATGAAACTAAAAGCAAAATGAATAAGATAATTGAGCTTGTTGTTGTGGTTTGGTTAGCCGCTCTTCTGTCTCGTTTACTGCTGAATGAGAAGTTCGGTAATTGATAATTGTCCGTAATTAATTGTATCTAATTCTACAATTAAAAGTTATTTATTAGAATAATTTAAAAGTTAAATGACTAAAATACTTGAGCTTATTTAAGTGGTTTAATTTGTCATTTTCTGCTGAACGAGAAGTTCATGATGTTGATAATTGTTCATAATTAATTGTATTTAAATCTTAAATTAAATGTTATTTATTAGAAGAAATTAAAAGTAAAATTAATAAGATACTTGAACTTGCTTTTGTGGTTTTGGTTTTGCAGTTCTGTCATTTCCTGCAACACTAGAAGCTCGGTTATTGATATTTCCTTATGATTACGTGTATTGGTTTATTAATTAAAAGTCGTTTATTAGATGAAACTAAAAGCAAAATGAATAAGATAATTGTGCTTGTTCTTGTGGTTTGGTTTGCCGCTCTTCTGTCTCGGTTTCTGCTGAATGAGAAGTTCCGTATTTGATAATTATTCGTAATTAACTGTATTTATTTCTATAATTAAATGTTATTTATTAGAATAAATTAAATGTAAAATGACTAAAATACTTGAGTTGGTTTTAGTTGTTTAATATGTCGTTCTTCTGTCATTTTCTGCTGAACGAGAAGTTCATGTTGTTGATAATTGTCCATAATTAATTGCATTTAATTCTTAAATTAAATGTTATTTATTAGAAGAAATAAAAATTAAAATGAATAAGATACTTGAACTTGCTTTTGTGGTTTTGGTTTTGCTGTTCTGTCATTTCCTGCTACACTAGAAGCTCGGTTATAGATAACTCGAAATAGAGATTAAATTAAAAGCAAATTAATAAGATACTTGATATTTTTATTGCGGTTTGATCTGACGCTCTTCTGTCTGTCGTTTTCTGCTGTACAAGAAGTTCGGTAATTGATAATTATCCACATTAATTATATTTTAATTCTTAAATTAGATGTTATTTATTAGAATAAATTAAAGTAAAATGATTAAGACACTTGAGCTTATTTTTGTGGTTTATTTTGTCGCTCTTTTGTCGCTTTCTGCTGAACGTGAAGTTTGTGTTGTTGATAGTTGTCAATATTAATTGTATTTAATTCTTAAATTATATGTTATTTATTAGAATAAATTAGAAGTAAAATGAATAAGATACTTGAGCTTGCTTTTGTGGTTTATTTTGTCTCTCTTCTGTCATTTTCTACTGCTCAAAAAGTTCCATTATTGATAACTGCCTAAATTTAACTGCCAAACAGTTCTTTAAGAGCTATTTATTATAAGAAAATAAAAACTGAATGAATGAGACTCTTGAGCTTATTTTTTTAGGTTTGTTTTGTCGTTCTTCTGTCATTTTCTGCTACACGAGTACTTTGGAAGATATGAAATTAAAAGTCTGAAAAACACTAATTTAACTTTAAGCTTCTAATTTTTTATGCTCATTATCTCGAAACTGCTGTATCAAATGACGTGAGACTTGTCGTTTTTTCGAGATTAAATTTTGATATAGGCTTGAGATATGGCGTCAAAATTGGGTATTGTCATTAGAAATTGTGAAGTTTGTGTGCAATGTTATATGAAGACCAACCTTTAATCAAATTCTGTGTGTGCTTTTATAGAAGATGTTATTCCCTATTGATGGGTACATTTGAATCTGCTCTACTATAAAAAACAGAGCTATTTCAATTTCCCCCACAACAGAATGTGATGATAGAAGATTGAAATCTCCGAATAACTCTGAGGTAAATGTTCAAACATTAAAACAAATTTTAAGAAAAACGTTAAGAAACAAAAGGAATTTCTTAGGTTAGGAATTTAATTTTCCCTTTAAATAAATCAAAGCAAGAGTATTGCGTGCCAGGGATATTGAATGCTTTATTTTGAACGAGCTAGCTCGTTATTTTTATTCCATGCAGACAGACAGCTCCATAACCGATCATCAGCGGAAGCTTCGAATGCTTTATTTCGAACGAGTAGGCTCGTTATTTTTATTCCTGTGAGAAAAGCGCTCATCACTGATCATCAGTGGTGGTATGAAACCTTTTATTTTGAAAGGAGTTACATAGCTCGTTATTTTTGTTGTCTGCAGATAACTCGGATCCCAATACCGTTGTAGTGAAAACTGATTTTTCGTATGTAGAAAAAATTAAAGTTTTCCTAAATTTATGATTCTGATACGACTTTAATTGCATAAAAAATTGTGTTCTTTTTGACCCTATAATTCTGAAATTAAACAAAGAAAGCATTAACATTTAACTATATTAATAAAGTTTCGAAATGAATTTGATTTGAAGAGAATGAAGTTTAGGATTAAATTAAACTAATAATTAATGAAATCTAGCTGAATGGATAAAATTTTTAATAAATTTAACTTGAAGAAGGAAGTTTAACTCAATGAAATGAAGTTTTGTGCTTAATTTAACTAACGAATGAAATTTAACTAATATTGGAGAATCGAAAAAACTCTCGGAGAACTTTTAAGGTGATAGCTCAGGTTATTTTTATTTTTATTTCGTACTCGTCTGTGTTATACTGTAGTAGTTTGTGTTTGTGTGTTGCAGTGTTGTATTTTTCTTCTATCTGGGTCTTGCACTGGCCATTGGGAGTAGAAAAAACCCTCGTGTTGCAAAAAATGATCGGATAGACAAACCAAACCAAATCAACGTAATTTACCAACCTATCCAAGGGATATCACTGAACCAGAATTTATCTCTAATTTGAATAGTGAAACTTATGTCCGCTGATAAGCATTCAGGAACATAAATGAGATTGTAGCTAAGCATATAACTGACGTAACTTTATCTCATTGCAAAATAAAACCATCCACAAATTTTTGGAAGCCTACAAAGAATACAGATAAAGCACATCAACAAACGAAAGGCTGTCATTCGCCTAGTCTGATAAGTTGATAAGATAATTGTTTGTTTAAACATGGTACTATACTTTGGGTTTACTAGCATCAGAAATAATGACTGAAGTCCTTGGGTATGGATCATAAATACCTTATTACCGTTGACCATTTTTGAAACGAGAGATAATCTAGCCATGCTGTTAAGTATTTTAAGTATTCTATCGTTTGTGTATATATGCGAAGCATCATTTTCAATAGATTCTGTACTCAAAAATATACGTTGCCACGAAGACTTTTGTGATTCAGTGAAGTGTGAGAAATTGACGGATTGTCCGAATGGTCATATTATACCGAAGACTTCTTACTGCAACTGTTGTGATGCTTGTATTCCTGCTATCGGTAAGTGTTCGTTTTAAGAGGAACTAACTCCTGAGATGCTTTTAAAGTGTTTATTTTATTTATCTTATTAAAGCGACCCTATATGCTAACACTTATTTTTTCTGCGAAAACCTTTTTACTACCTTGATCATTGCTAAATTTAGCGAAAGCCTTTAATTCCTTTTGCATTCTTTGACTTGATTTTCATTACATTTTTTTAAAGTTAAAAAAAAGTGTCGGTTAAGAAACTTTATTTTTTCTATTATTTATTCAAGGATTTTTTCAACTGAATAGATTAAAATATAATCAATTTATTCTGTTTGAAAAATGCAGAAGAAAAGGAACGATTTTTTTGTCGTTTTTTGGCATTCACAAATAAAAGCAGAAATTAACTATTATACTCTCTCTGAACATTGCAGAAAAGAAGCGATATTTAAGCGTTTTTATCATTCACAAGCAAAAACAGGAATTCATTATTTTCCTCTTTCTGAACAATGCATAAAAGAAACTATTATATTTTGTCCTTTTGTTAATCATTCACAAGCAAAATCAAAAATTAAAATAGCCATTTGTAAATATTTCAATTACGTATTGTTATAGAACGTAATAATTTCGTATTAAAAAATTATGATTAGTTTAGGTTTGGTCATTTTCGCACTCCAACATTCTGACAAATTCTTTCCTGCTAAAGTTTTTCAGTTGACAATAGAATTGTCACGCCAGTATGCAGCCAAAGCGAAATTCATCTTTAAAATAGAAGTATTAATACAAAACTATAAAAACTATTTTTAACTTTGTTCTATTGTGTCATATTTTACACGTAGGTCTAAGAAAAACTCCAACTATACGCATTTGAAGAATTCCGAGTCCTCAGTATTGTGCATTCAAAACTTATAAATACTGTGACTTGAACTCTATTTTCTTGGTGGATGTTACATGTCACATCGCCATCAGTGCCTGGTTAGGCGTGATTAAAGTTTAGTATTGGGTTAGTACGTAGAAGTTTGGTTTGGTTTGTCACTCATCATTTTTTTATTCTGTGTTTACAGAAGAAGGACGTGAATGTGATATACCATTGGAGGGTTCTCTGAAAGATATAAAAAAACCGAGGTGGTGCAAAAATGGATTAAAATGCATTGACGGAAAATGTGCTAAAGGTAAGAATAAGGTTTTTTTGCTGTACGTCACTAGGTTTGGTGTAAGCTAATGAGATAACTCAAGGTTCCATATCCATTGACCTTAAGGTGACAAACTTTTAGCCATGAATTTTTTTCGTCTTGTGCAAATTTCAAAACTTTATACTATCGTCAATTAATTAGCTGGTACTATAAGATCTGACTTAATAACTTCTGAGCAGATTTTATTTCTCTGATCAGTTTAGCTTAATGTTTATCAGTGTAAAAACTCTTAGTACTAGCAACTTTTGAGCCTGGGATGCTTAGAACAAAGCATAAGCTCTTATTAAGGTTTATCACGTGAATTTGTTTTTTAAATCACTGAAAATATTGAATCTATTTTTTTTATATGCCACCGGTTTACAATCTGGAAACGAATAACCCAATAAGTATATGCTAAAATTTCTATCGATTAGTATAGATAATGTTTAGATATTTATTGAGGAGTACATAGATAACAAGTACCCGAATCTCAATTGTCGATAATAATGGATGTTTATGCCTGAATTAGTGCTTGTGTCACCCTCTAACTGTCAGCTGATGTGTTCAATAACTCATCAGGGAGAAGCCTAATCCAGACAACACAGAATGGGGATCCACCAACACTTTCATTTTCGGAAATACCTTGAAATTTTCTTGTACTTTCCTCATAGGAATAACATTAACTATCATTAAGATCAATAACCAATTCATACCAAATTTGGTGTACTTATGCTTTAGAATCCTGAGGGGAAACATAAGCTAAATATTAACCCCCGCTCGATTTGTCCTGAGTTTGTAGAGGGGGATAAAAACTGTTTGAAATCCCTCATACAAATAACATTCAGTAATATTAGGATCAGTTATAGCCAATTCAACATCAGTAAAGCCGGGTAATTCTTCAAGTAAGCTTATAAAAAAGTATTTATGAATAACTAGAGTATTTTTAAGCAATAAATTTTTGCAAAAACTACAACCTTTTACAAAGAGTCCTAGTATCTCCCTCTGTTATTACCAGGTAGGGTAGTCCTGTACCCCTAATGACTCCACGTGTTCCTGTCAAAAGCAGAGTGCATTCCGAGTGAGTACCTAGTCACTTTCAAAAAGACACTAGTTCAAATGTGTTTTACAGATGCCCTGCTTTGTATAAAGGAACGAGAATTTCGCAAGATGCTACGATCGAGAGGAATATTCGCTGCTGATCTATGGATTCCAGAGTGCGACGAGGCTGGAAATTACCTACCAAAGCAAACGAAGAAAAAAAGGTAAGTACGAGGTTCCAATTTACAATGATAGGCTTTAATACCACTTTAGATGGCGAGTCACGATCCCAAGTTATAGATAACGAGCATGTACCAATTTGCATGATTGGTCTCAGTGCAATTTTATGTGTAATTGGCTGCAATACCAGTTTACATGATGGGCTCCAATACCATTTTACGCAATGGGCCACAATACCATTTTACGTGATAGGCCATAACATCAGTTTACACGATGGGTTCCAATACCAATTTGCATGATGGACTCTAATACCAGTTGAGAGGACGAGTCCAAATACCATGACGGATCCCTCATTAATTTTTTTTTAATATGTGCATCAAACATTACTCAATATTTGACTTTCGCACACGTAAACTTTTTCTTCGTTTCCGTTGCGCATTCGTACAGATTTGCCAGTGAAAATTATAACTTTAAAACTTGGAAACAGATCAGGCCTTAAAGCACTAAAAAAAAACATTTCACTTTTTGACGGGACTTTTGAGCCCTAGTAAGATGGAATTCATGGACTATAGCCAACTTTACATAGTGCTAGATACTTTGAATAAGTTTTAGAAAATTTGTATTCTTTTTTTCAGAAGCATGTGTGTGAATACTGCAGGAAAGAGGATATTTGGACAGCAAGAACCAGGATCGTCAATAAATATGACTTGCGGTAAGAACATTTTACTCTGTAGTATAGGTCTTCAACAAATTGTTATCGAGTCGTGAACCAACATCAACAGTCGCCAGCCGCCGAATTATGTGGTTGGTTGGGGTTTTATGGCGCAAGAACCACATTTGACAAAGCTGCACCTAATAAGTCATCGTCAAGTAAATAGACATACGCACACCATGAAAGTTTTACTGACACAGAAGAGAGAAATACACCCAAGTAATTTACAGGAATCATAGATACGCTGTCTACAACTCCGCAGTCTTGTAGCGCAGAGGGGAAACCCACTGAGACTGTCTCGTTGAGCCCGACTGTTAACTACAGGATTACTTCAAATTCTAGGGGCATAACTTTAGTATGGCAGGGTGCAAGAGCCACATTTGACAAAGCTGCACCTAATATGCCATCGTCAAGTAAATAGACATACGCACACCATGAAAGTTTTACTGACACAGAAGAGAGAAATACACCCAAGTAATTTACAGGAATCATAGATACGCTGTCTACAACTCCGCAGTCTTGTAGCGCAGAGGGGAAACCCACTGAGACTGTCTCGTTGAGCCCGACTGTTAACTACAGGATTACTTCAAATTCTAGGGGCATAACTTTAGTATGGCAGGGTGCAAGAGCCACATTTGACAAAGCTGCACCTAATATGCCATCGTCAAGTAAATAGACATACGCACACCATGAAAGTTTTACTGACACAGAAGAGAGAAATACACCCAAGTAATTTACAGGAATCATAGATACGCTGTCTACAACTCCGCAGTCTTGTAGCGCAGAGGGGAAACCCACTGAGACTGTCTCGTTGAGCCCGACTGTTAACTACAGGATTACTTCAAATTCTAGGGGCATAACTTTAGTATGGCAGGGTGCAAGAGCCACATTTTACAAAGCTGCACCTAATATGCCATCGTCAAGTAAATAGACATACGCACACCATGAAAGTTTTACTGACACAGAAGAGAGAAATACACCCAAGTAATTTACAGGAATCATAGATACGCTGTCTACAACTCCGCAGTCTTGTAGCGCAGAGGGGAAACCCACTGAGACTGTCTCGTTGAGCCCGACTGTTAACTACAGGATTACTTCAAATTCTAGGGGCATAACTTTAGTATGGCAGGGTGCAAGAGCCACATTTGACAAAGCTGCACCTAATATGCCATCGTCAAGTAAATAGACATACGCACACCATGAAAGTTTTACTGACACAGAAGAGAGAAATACACCCAAGTAATTTACAGGAATCATAGATACGCTGTCTACAACTCCGCAGTCTTGTAGTGCAGAGAGGAAACCTACTGTGACTGGCTTGTTGAGCCCGACTGTTAACTAAAGGATTACTCCAAATTCTAGTGGCCTAACGTTAAAGTATGGCAGGGTGCATCAAATTTTTTTTTTATGTCAAAGAATGGAATTAGCTGTTCTGTAGCAACAAAAATGACCGCAGAACGACAATATAACACTCCCTAACTCTATGGAAGCAAATATCTAATTAGCCTCGATGAAACCCGAAGGGAAAGAATTGAGGGCAACACCACGTAATTTTGAACCACTCTCAGCTGGAACTTCTTCACCACACCAACGGGAGGACATTTGAGGCCACGACAGATTAAACGTACACCAGACACAACGTTCTTTGGTTGGATTTGAATTCGCAACCTCCCGTTTGCGAATCCGTTACTCTTCCAACCGGGCTACCGTTGTGTTGATCCAGTGTTATGTTGATACAAGGGCTGAATAGATCTGATTTCAATCGAGTTAGTTCTGATTTGTTGATCTACTACCATTATTTTCGGGCGGAAGTTGCTCGGTTGGTACTGGCATTAAAAATACCAATACCAATCAGGCAACTGCAGCTCCAAAGTAATGGTCGTAGATCAACAAATCAGAACTAACTCGATTGAAATACAGATCTATCAAGCCCTTGTGTAGCAAAAAATGACCGTAGAGTGGCAATTGAACGAAGCCTAACTCTATGGAAGCAAAGGTCTAATTCGCCATCGTAAAGCACAAGACCAGAGCTACAAGCCAATAAAAATACGTAAGACAGTTGGAAAACAACCTAGCAAATTATTGCCTCTTTATTTTAATATAACTAATCGCGAGACTTTTTGGACTTAACAGGAATGTTTTATAAATGTACAATATTAACTTTTGATGAATCAGTGCTCTTTAAACAGAGCGTAAAGGTAAGGAAAGTTCAAATTGGGAAAAAACCTCACTTCATATCTGTACAAGTATAGTTCATAATATACATCCAAGTATTACAAGTATCCAAGCCCCAAGTATTTATCCAAGTAGCATCCAAGTATTTATCCACACAAGTATTACGTGCATGAAAGTCGCATGTACGTTCACTTCAAAGCAACCACGAAACGTCTCCCAGAAATAGATTAAGATATACATATTTCTTAATGAAAAATAATCCTGGTCGGAGTTATATAACGTTTTCAAGACTCTTACACTCTTTTCTTCACGTCACGCACGAACTTGGTGTGTAGCAGCTTTAAAAAAAATTACAGGTAGTTAGATAGTTCAATTCCGTTGTACTAGAACAATGGGCTATTAGCGAAGGTCCAGGATGAATCCCGAATGGAAAGTCCCAAGGACTACACCTCGTCATTTTGAACCACGGTCAGATGACGAGAACAACGCCTGAGCTCAAACCCCACTCTCCACACTCCCACACCACGCCAACGGGGTGACATTTGATACAACGAAAAATTTAACGTGCACCAGCCCCTGTATACACGACGGTCTTTGGCTGGACCGAGCTTTGAACTCGCCACCCTTCATTTGTTAATCCGTTTCTCCTTTTCAAAGGTTCGGGATAATAAATATATGTATATACACTACCCTACAATAATGGACAGGACGCCAGCGGATTTGCATACAACTTGCATACTTGTTTTGGGGTGTTTTTCGTGGTTTGGCCTGGGACCTTGCCATTGATCCATTGAACACCGACACCTACATGAACATTTTGGACAATCAGGTTCTTCCTACGCTCTGGCAGTTTTATGGAATGGAGTAATGTTACTTCCAGGACGACATTGCTCCATGTCATGTTTCAGCCTCTGTCAAGCAGTGGTATCAAGATATGGATGTGAAACTTCTTCCCTGGCCTGCTCAGAATCCCGACGTAAACACCATAGAACATTTGTGGAACGAGTTAGATTGACGCTTACGGTCCAGAGAACCATGTCCGAAATCTATAGCTGAGCTGGCGACATTCTTGCAGCAGGATTGGACACAAATGCCCATAGCTGAGTATCAAAACCTCAAAACCTTATTGAAAATATGCCCAGAAAGGTTGCTAGTGTAATCGTAGCACGTGGGGGACCATTCCCCTATTTAAGGATGTATTTTCCCCTTATACCATTGCATCTTGCTGTCCGATCCATTATGGTAGGGTAGCGTATATTGTGTGTGTGTGTATATATATATATATATATATATATATATATATATATATAGAGAGAGAGAGAGAGGGAGAGAGAGAGAGAGGGGGATGGAGAGAGAGAGATACGACAAACTCGTAAAATGATGATTCCGAATTCTAGGGAATAATATGGTATAGTGGTTAAGGTGTTGGCCACGATATATCGGAAGGTTCCTGGTTCGAATCCGGGTCCGGGCATGGATGTTTGTAAGCGTATGGTGTAGAGGCGGCTGGTGCACCTTAAATATGTCGTGGCCGAAAGTCCTCACGTTGAGTTGGTGAGGAAGTTTAGAGAATGAGGTGTTGTGAAACCTGAGTAAAATTACCTTACCTTGATATTTGCAGAATTAGTTGTGTATTATAATATTATTTTCAGGTTGCTCTCGGTATATGGAAGAACTCAGAAGCACTGCCAGTTTTATGACAGAACCTCAAGTGCATTGTTCCGCTTCCGGGGATTACGACGAAGTGCAGTGCATAGGCGATCTGTGCTATTGTGCCGATTCTAAAACAGGAAAACCCAAGGGACGGATTGTCAAAATGAAGTATTTGGACGAATTACCGTGTAGTAAATATACTTCTTTGTTAACTAGTTTGAATACTTACAACAACCAGTGGCCTTAAGAGAGTGAGTTTCAGAGAAAACGAACAAATCAGACGGTCCAGCGAAGGTTTTAATTCTACTGTCCAAATACTCTCGCGTGGTTATAATTGAGGTTACCTAAATATTCGAAAAATATAATTTTTGAGGTTTTTACTGTCTATGCAAACTTGAACTGTCCTCTTTATAACGATACCTCATTTATAGAATTTCGTTCATTGGAAGTGTTTTTTAATATTTTCTTAAGTAGATTGCTCTATTATATACCGCGACGTTCGTCTCAGAACATACTTTTTTCATGTTTGGGGCCACATTACTCCAAAACTACTTGAGATACATACTTGTAACTTTTTTGGATTATTTATGAAGCACTTTCAAACATTTTAACACGAGGAATAGTAAAAAAATTCATACTTTTTTTTAATATATTATCTAAAAAAAAATAATTTCATTTTTTAAAAAGTTTTATAATTTTGTGAATTAAAAAAATTAAAAACCCCGTGTTGAAGTCTTTAAAAGTATTCAAATATTACTCTGTAACAATTTCAGATTAATACAGTAATTTATGAATAAATGAGATGCCCCCAAAGTTTGTGAATTTAACATGGGTGCCTATGGAGTTGTTGGACCCCTTTAATTAAAAAGTATTTTATCACCGTTTTGGCAAATTTTGGCTTTTAATCTAATAGATGTTCACCAATCAACTGCCATTTATCAGTTCGGAATTCATTCTTTGGATTTTCGAAGGCGAAATGCTGAAATCGTAATCGAAAAACAATCTAACTGACGTCACGTTCCTCACACGCAAAATAAGAAAAGAAATACGTATCGCCGCATAAACGTTATTGCTACCTATATTTAGTATGCCGTGGTAGCCGGGTTGGAAGGGTAACGGATTAGGAACCGGAGGTTTGTGAGTTCGAATCCAACCAAAGACCGTAGTATACAAAAGGGACTGATGCACGTTAAATCTGACATGGCCTCAAATGTCTTCACGTTGGCGTTGTGTGAAAATTTGGAGAGTCGGTGCCAGCTCAGGTGTGACCTCGTCATGTGCCCGTGATTCAAAATAAGGTGTCCTAGTGTTGTCCTAGGATCGTTCCCTTGGGATGTGATCCCGGATCGTCGCCAATAGCCCGTTATATTGCTCCAGTGCGACGTTAATTAAATACTTTCCCATATATTTAACGTGACAGGTAAGTAGTTGAATTGGCTTCCACTCTAGGTTTGATCCCGGATCGCCCTTAGCCCGTTATGTTGCTCCAGTGCGGCGTTAATTAAGATTGGATTGGATTGGATACTGTAGGCGGACTCTGTTTCACCTGCGCGGCTTTCAGCTGTATAGTCCTCCTTACGGAGGAGATTCGGGGATAAGGGAGAGCCGAGCAATCCACAATACATAGATGAAACATTTAAGTACGTAGAAAGAGCAAAGGCAAGTGAAGGGCAAAACATGAAAGCATAAAAATACATAATGACAATAGTAAAGGATGAAAAATTTTGAAAAATTGACACAGAACAAAATGAAAACAAAACCATACAAAAAAAAATAGGAAATCATTTTCAAAAAACAAAATGTTCAATCCTTAAGTCAGAACGTTTAAAAAAAGGACAACCAAAATGACATATACTAGTTTCGAAAGAAAAGGAAAGTTATTTTGAGAACTTTCGACTTCTCAGCTCTCACAGATGTAATCAATGTTGGATCTGAGAAATTCCATCATTTTAAGGATTTTGTGGTGGAAATGTCTGTTTTTGGCAGTACTTTGGCACCAATGTGAGTAGTTTTCAAGAGAAGGTTTCAACAAATGTCATTGACTAGTGAGTTCACAGTCAAAAAGGTAGTGGATGGGATCACCTTCTTGGCCGCAGATGCACAGCGCACTAGTTCTAAGGTGGAAACGTTCTAGATATGCCGGAAATGGTCCATAGCCTCCGAAAATTGTACCAGCATTGAGTTCTGGTATTTTAGGTCGGTTGAAAACTTCGGAAAAAATTGATGAGTGTATATCGCTTTGGTAGAATAATCCCATTCTATTTGTCATTGGTTCAAGACCAATGTATCAATAGAACTTAATCATTTGCACCTAGGCCATTTTAAACTGGTTGTTTGTTGATAGATCCCATTTGCTGCAGATTTTATGATGTATGCTGCTATATTCTCTCTGAAACACAATAGTAGACTGCTTCCTTAAGAGCAAGCGGTTCAGCTTGGTATACGGAGTTGCAAGGATGTAGGGTACTGGCCCAACTATGACAGATTGTGGAATCCTCAAAGTATATATGTCATGATGTATGCTGCTATATTCTCTCTGAAACACAATAATAGACTACTTCCTTAGAGCAAGCGGTTCAGCTTGGTATACAAAGTTGCAAGGATGTAGGGTACTGGCCCAACTATGACAGATTGTGGAATCCTCAAAGTATATATGCCCTGTCAACACATTTAAGAGTTTTCGAGCCATCTGTATAGATTGATGTTGAGTAGCTGGGAGAGGTTGATCCTATAATTGATTGAAGACTTGAGCGGATTGGGAGAGGTTGATCCTATAATTGATTGAAGACTTGAGCGGATTGGGAGAGTTGAAGGAAAATATTTTTGTTCATAATCAGTGCAGATAAACCATCGACCATATAGCTTAACGTTTTCCTGAAGTTTCATTATTTTTTAAACGACAGCTTCCTTTTGGACGACTAGGTGTAGGGGCACAATACCAGTCAGTATCTTAAGAGATGCCGTTGAAGTCGTTCTGTAAGCTCGAGTGATCAAAAGATCGAAGCTCCTTTGAAGACTATTTGGATGGTTTATTATCGCTACAGTAGGATTCATACCCCGTATACTAGCTGCATAGCAAACTGCCCTCTCAGCTACCAAGTCTTTAAAATTGATGGACGAACACCCCAAGTTTTAGCTGTGAATCTCATCATGTTCCTAGTTTTAAGAAATGCGTTTGATCGCAGGTACTTAACATGCGGAATCCATGTGAGTTGTTTGTCAATAATGACTCCCAAATATTTTAGTTGCTTAACAATCGGAACATTGGTGTTTTCAAATTTAAAGATAGGTTTTCTATTGAGTTTTGGCTTAGAGAAAACCATAGCCTTAGTTTTTCCTGAGGAGATGTTGAGTTTTTCATCAGATATCTTGATGCTAAACTTGTTAAGAGCATCTTGAATTAAGGTCTCAAGTTCCCTGCGTGTACAGCAGGTAATAATAATAATAAAATCGTCTGCGAATGCTTGAGTTTGAATATGGGAACCCCAATCCATACTCAAGATCTTGTCGGCAATTAAATTCTATAAAATAGGACTCAGGCAAGAACCTTGAGAACTTCGCCATTTTGGCAACGTTTGACTTTTTATCTAATTGGTGTTGACCCCTCAAACAACTGTTCTCTCTTTCAGTTCGGATTTCATTCTTTGTAATTTTTATTGGAAACTACCTGAATAACCCGGCGATGCTCGGGTTTCAAATATTACCACGTCAGCTAAAATATGCGACATTTTCCTGTGTTAACTCATACACAAACCCTGTAGAACGTGTTTCCTTGCCCGTGTCCATTTATTGCAACAAAAAAAACTTTATATTTTAAAATTGGGGCTTCGAGGGGCACTTTTAGGACTACCTGTGCTCCAATTTTCATGGCTACAGATTGGTCTGAAGACAGGAAAGAAATAGCATATGTTTTCTGAGTGTTCTAAAAAAAAGTGTACCAAATTTAGTGTGGATTGGACGAACGGTGTAGATTTGTATATAGAATATACACACACATTCTTTTTTATATATATAGAAGTGCTTAAAAAAAGCAGTCGAAACACACGCCGTGACGTCACATTCAGCATACGTACAAGAACGACGTATCATTTCTATTTTCGCATTATATTTGCATTCTTTTGGTTTTCGTGCACAAGCATGATTGTGGAAAATCTCTTAAACATTTTTATATTTGCATTTTTTCCAGGAGAAGATGGACCGCATGTAAAGGAATATCTAAAACCATGTGAATTGGAGATGATAAGGAACCGAAAACTTGTCTACGACTTTCGAAAGAAAGGAATTCACATTTATCTGAAAGACATGGTGAAGTGTGATCCAGATGGCACTTTCGGACCTGTGCAGTGTGACTCTACGGTGTAAGTATACCTCACGTTGCATTTCCAATCTCGCCACTTCAGGCAAATTCTATGTGGGAGTAAGTTAGACCCCAGTTGCTTCATAATTTATGTTTTGGAGCGATTTGTTTGGTTTGCAGATTATTGCTGGTGTTTCGGTATTCGACTTCTACAATTTGGTCTGTTGGACTTGGTCTAGGCTATACCTTAACCCAAGGGGACCATCGGTAGACTTATTTTACCATCATATTTCGTTGGGGAACACACACAAAAATCTCAGTACGAAAATTCCACGATTCGCTTATAACTATCAAATTGTCCAAAGTTAGTCACTATGTTAAGTGACGATAGTTTGCTTTATGAGAACACAAAATTATTCAGCCATGGAAGCCCGGTTGGAAGACAGCGACCGGAGGGTTGCGAGTTCGAATCCAACCAAAGACCTTCGTGTACAAAGGGGGCTGGTGGTCCTTAAATCTATCGAGGTCTCAAATATCCTAACGTTATAATTGTGTGAAAATTTGGAGAATGGGGTGCCAGCTCAGATGTGACCTCGCCATCTGACCATGGTTCAAAATTACGTGGTGTTGTCTTCGGATCTTTCCCTTCGGGGGTTGATCCCGGACCATCACCAATAGCCCATTGTGTTGATCCAGTGTGACGTTAATTAAATACCTACCTATACGTACCGTCGCCAATTCATTGTGTTGCTCTAGCGCGACATTATTTAGAAATAGCACACAATTATTAGATGAACTGATATTCTTTTGCTGTGCTATTTGAATGTTTAGAATACCTTAGTCAATCCGACAGTTTCGATTATTTTAAAAAGTGATTGATACTAATCATACGAATATACAGGTGGTTATCAAAATAATGGAAACACTGTGAATAAAAGTGACATTTAAGAATGCGCTTCGTAAGCATTAAAATATAATCCTAGTTACCAGTTTTTTTAATATAAAGAGTACTATATATCATGGTAGTATGAAGTAGCTTTTTTTAGTAAAGTTGTATACGGCGTGGATTTTTGTCAAAAGCGCAAAATGTCAGATCTCACAGACTTTCAAAAAGGCCAAATTGTAGGAGCCCGACTAGTTGGAGCAACTGTGACCGAAACATCCCAGCTTTTAGGCGTCTCTAGAGGTATGATGTCTAAAGTCATGACAGCGTACACACAGCGCGGCAAGACAAGCTCGGCAAAGCGAAATAGTCGACAGAAAAAGAAGCTGAGTGAAAGAGACCGACGGGCATTGAAGCGGATTTTAATGTCTAAAAAGAAAACATCTGCAGCCAAAGTGACCGCAGAGCTCAATTAGCATCTGGATTCTCCAGTGTCAATAAATACAGTTAGGAGGCACCTTCATAAACAGCCATATTACTAAAGGATTCCTTATAAATCCAGTGTGTTTCCATTATTTTGATAACTCCCTGTATTTATTCAAGAATTACTATACATAAAATTGTATCGTTATGAGAAAAAATGCTAATGCGAGTCATAAATAAATTTTGTTTTTTTATTACAGATGTGTCTGCACTAACACCGCTGGAGTGGGTATTAAGAGCTATTCCATTGCTATTGAAAACCTTGATACATTAACGACACTTAATACATTGTCTTGCAGTAAGTTCATATAGATTTACTTTCCAATTTAAAATTGGGCCTTGGAATTCGAAGAGTAACGGATTAGCAACCGGAGTGTTGGGAATTCGAAACTCTGTTCAACCCAAGACCATCGTGTATGCGGATGATAGTGTACATTATATTTGTCATGGTCTCAAATGTCCTCACGTTGGCGTGGTGTGGAGGTTTGGCGAATGCGGTGCGAGTTAGGGTGTTCACCTCGTCATTTGACCGTGGTTCGAAATTGCTTGGTGTTGTTCTCAGATCTTTCCCTTCGGAATTTGATCCTGGACCGTAAAGAAAAGCCCGTTGTGTTGCTCCAGTATAACGTTAATTAACAACCTACCTCTATCTACAAAGAAAGCCCGTTGTGTTGCTCTAGTACGACGTTAACTAAAATTACCATTACCATTACCTATCTACAAAGAACTGAGCTAGCCGGATCAGCTTAAGTAAACATGTTTATTTCTGTATATATATGCCGACCAACCGGTATAGTGGTTACGGTGTTAGCCTTTAGATCGGAAGGTTCCTTGTTCGAATCCGGGTCCGGGCAGGGATGTTTGTAAGCGTATGGTGTAGAGGCGGCTGGTGCACCTTAAATCTGTCGTGGCCGAAAGTTCTCATGTTGGGTTGGTGTGGAAATTTGGAGAGTGGGGTGCCAGCTCAGGTGGTGCTTCGTCATCTGACCGTGGTTCAAAATTACGAGTTGTTGTCCTCTGATATTTCCCTTAAGGGATTGATCCCGGACCGTCGTCAATAGCCCGTTGTGTTGCTCTAGTACGACGTTAACTAAAATTACCATTACCAATTACCATTGTGTATAGATTTTTTTTAATTAACGTCGTACTGTAGCAACACAACGGGCTATTCACTGGGATTGATCTGGGATCAATCCCCAAGTATAGGAGCTAAGATGGAACGTGAACATAAGCAGAACTCAAGCAAAATCGTTTGCCGACCAACCGTTCTGGTGGTTAAGATGTTATCCTCTAGATTGGAAGGTTTCTGGCTCAAATCCGGGTCAGTGCATGGATGTTTGTAAGCGCATGATGTAGAGGCGGCTGGTGCACCTTACATCTGTCGTGGCCGAAAGTTCTCACGTGGGGTTGGTGTGGAAGTTTGAAAAGTGAAGTGCCAGCTCAGGAGTTGTCTCGTCATCTGACCGTGGTTCAAAATTACCTGATGTTGTCGTACGATCTTTTGCCGACCAACCGGTATAGTGGTTAAGATGTTAGCCTTTAGATCGGAAGGTTCCTTAGTCGAATCCGGGTCCGTGCTTGGATATCTGTAAGCGTATAGTGTAGAGGCGGCTGGTGCACCTTAAATCTGTCGTGGCCGAAAGTCCTCAATTTGGGTTGGTGTGGAAGTTTAAAGAGTGGGGTGCCAGCTCAGGTGTTGCTTCGTCATTTGACCGTGGTTCAAAATTACGAGATGTTGTCTTCGGATCTTTCCCTTAAGGAACTGATCCCGGATCGTCGTCAATAGCCCGTTGAGTTACTCTAGTGCGACGTTAACTAAAATTACCATTACCATTACCATTACGTCTGATCTTTTCATTAGGGATTGATCCCGGTCCGTCGTCAATAGTCCGTTGCGTTGCTCTAGTACTACGTTAATTAAAATTTACCATTGTCAAACAGAATGGTAATGGTAATTTTAGTTAAAGTCGTACTGGAGCAACACAACGGGCTATTGACGACGGTCCGGGATCAGTCCCTTAAGGAAAAGATCCGAGGACAACACTTCGTAATTTTGAACCACGGTCAGATGACCCATTGTCAAACAGAATCGTTACTCTGCAGTAGGTAGTTAACTAATGTTGCATTGGAACAACACTCCGGCTATTGACAACGGTCAAGGATTAAACCCGAGGGGAAGATCCGAGGACAACACCACGTAATTTTGAACTACGGTCAGATGGTGAGGTCACTCCTGAGCTGACACCCCACTCTCCATACTTCCACATCACGCCAACGTGAGGACATTTGAGGCTACGACACATTTACCGTGCACTAGCCCCTTTGTACCAGACGGTTTTTGGTTGGATTCGAACTCGCACACCTCCGGTTGCTAATCCGTTACTCTTCCTACCGCGGCTCCGTTACTCCACAGGAAGCAGAAGCGTATATATCTATAGAAATAAGAATGGAGTGTGTTCATTGAATATTCCCGACCCATTTCAAGTTTTCTATCCGTTTGGGACCCTTCTGATGCCAAATCCCCCTCTAGCGCGTTTGGTGTCTGTCTGCATTGTATGTGCCCTATACACGTCCACATGGTTTATGATATATTTTCATGAAACTTTTCGCTATGAGTACTTATCTTCATTTAGTGACTGAACTTGGTTGTTTAAGTCTGTATGTCCGTCTTTCTATTGTATGTTCGATTTTGTTTTCGTGTGTTTGTACAGCCATCACATGAATTTTATTCCAGGTATTTGATTGCAATATGCTTTATTTTATATATTATATATTAGTTTAGTGAATGCAATATTAAATATTTTTTAATTGTTATATTTAGATAAGTTTCATGCTAAAACACCTGAGTAAGTATACTTAAATCAACCATAATTTGGTAGTTTTGGAAAAATTGGAATGTATATTGAGAGGGTATTACGATTACTTGGATTGCTTTACTAGTACTACTGAAAAAGCAATTATATTTCCAAAAATTAATTGGGGTTTTTTATGGAATTTCAGCTTTGATACACACACACACACACACACACACTTCTTTTATTTCAAGTCTTATTTTTTGTTCTTTTTCCGATTTCCGAATATTTGGGACAGGCGTTATTTTTCAACGAATGGGAATGAAAAGGAAACTCGTGTTGATTGATCGCGTGCAGTGATATTTTCTGTTTCTTTCGCTCTGAATTAATTTCGCATTTCTAAATTTTGTGCACTTTTTAGTTGTAAGTTGTGGCATCTGCGAGATCAAGAGATAAAAAGGAATCATAAATTAATATCTTTAGAACAACTTTTTCGCGACATCTTTTATTTTGTGTTTTTTCGCTGTTTTTTCTGTTTTAAATATTTATTATTTTAATAACTGTATTTTCCTTCTCATCACACGCAACACCACCACAAAGTATACGACTTAAAGTGCTAGGTAAGTCAGAATACAGCAAATTTTGAGTGTAATTATGCCATTATTGAAAGAATAATACCGTTATTGAAAGAATAATAATGTTGAAAAAATCCAAACTAGAACTTTTCAAACATTACAAGTTTTTTGTCATAATAACAGGAGAAGGTTACGAAAGTCCACAATGTCGCATTCCGGATGCAAGAGTGTGCCACAAGTAAAAAAATATTGTTTAGTTGACTATGAGTGCAAGAGCACTCACTGTAAATCGCCATTTTTATTAATTGAGTGGAACATGAAAAGAACGGGAACTCCAAATCTCCCTCAAAATCGTCTTTAGTCGTAGTAACCTCAGTGTCACCTATCGTCATTTTTTAGCTTTTAGTCAGACATCAAGGGTGTGATGTATGTTAAATGAATTACATGAATGGACATGGTAGGATTTGTGTCCAAAGTAAAGTTGTAGAAATTTATAAAGATGGCGAAAGGTGTTATAATATTATTTTATTCTACGAAAAACGTAAGTCATTATATATTTTGATCATATTTTCAATCTAGAGTGAACCAATTCAAACCGAGTAATGGTCGGGTATTTTGCTAGTGCAAAATAAAAGTGATGTGAATGTACAAATCACAATACGAAGGTTAAATACAATACATCACTAAACCTACCTAACTTGGTTGTTTCTTTCAGGTTGCGCTCGAGACGCCATAGTTCATGGCTCATTTCCCGAACTGAATTGCAAAGGCTTTGGAAGTAACATGCCCCTGCACTGTTTCAATGACGAGGCGTGCTTTTGCGTTGATGAAGATGGAGATTTGATTTCAGAGGAACGTAATAAATCAGCTATTTCCGAACCAATGTGCGTGGAGGCCTTACAAACACTACGTGACCTTCAAGAACGAACCACGACAAGCACGACACAAGAAACGACTAGCATAACACAGCAGACAATAGATGTAACAGATGATTATGATTATTATGATTAAAAATCCGGTATGCTTCATTAATTTCTTTGCGTTACTCCTTCGAGAGGTAGGGTGTATAATTAGCGTCGTACGGGAGCAACACAATGGGCTTTTGGCAAGGGTGAATCCTGAAGTGAAAGGTCTGAATACCCGTCGTCTGACCGTGGTTCAAAATTACGAGGTGTTGTCCTCGGAGCTTTCCTGAAGGCGCTGATCCCGGACCGTCACCAATAGACCGTTGTGTTGCTTCAGTGTGACGTTAATTAGATATCTACCTACCTGAAGACAACATCTCGTCGTTTTCAGCCACGGACAGACGGCGAGATCACACCCCATTTTCCAAACGTCCATACCATGCCAACGTTAAGACAGTTGAAGTCGAGACAGATTTAATGTATACCAGTCTCCATATACAAGAGTGTCTTTGGATGTATCGAGTTTCGAACTCCCAACCCTCCTTTTTCTACAACGCTGCTCTTCCAATCAGACTACCACGGCCACTGCTACTCAATAGGATCATACCCTCATGCGTCTGTATGTTTAAACATAATTCCGAAACCTTTTATTTTTTTTAAAGGGGGGGGGGAAGAGTTTTTTTTGCCACAAAAGAGAGTGCAGTGTAAAACTAAAAACTCCAAGGGGCCTTGGTGGGTAAATCCACCGCGATAGCAACCTGCGAGTTCAATTCCACCATGAATGTATTTCTCTCTTCTGTACCCCGATTCATTCCCTTTCATCTTTCATTGATACCGGACTGTCACAAATAGCCCATTGAGTTGCTCCAGTGTGAAAACAATTCCATAGAGGAAACACAAAATGAGAGTGAAAAATAGTATCATTTTTAGCGTCCAGGATCATGTGGTTATAACAATAAGTAACGACACCTTTAGACTAATTTCGTCTGTCGGTTGGAAACGAACATTCATCGCATGATTGGTCCACAGGAAGGCAGTAGAGACCCATCCACTTATTCATCATCTGATTGGTGCTCGTGACACAGTTGTTGACATTTTTAGCAGGTAGTTGGCGATTTTACCATATTTGTCGAAATTATATAAGCGCGCATTCACACACCTACCCTATCATGAGATGTTATATCGCCAAACAACACAATAAGATACCGAATTGACCAATGAAGTCGATTTTTTACTGAGACGTCACATGACTACTAGTAGGCATGTTGGTCACACTTTTTGAAGCAATAAACTGAGCAATCTTCTCAATAGTAATGCTCAGTTTACATAGATTTCAAATCTATGGGTAAATCAAATGCCTACTTCCTTTCTTCTGTATCAGTAAACTTTTCCTTGTATGTTCCTTGTTCCATTACTTCGCATTGTCTGATTTGTGTTTGGAGCAGCTGACCAAATATGGCTCTTCCGCCTTAATAACCAAACCAATCAACCATTAATAACTGGGTATGCCGATATTAGATCAAAAGCAAGAAACTCGTGCTAAACTTCAGATAGCCTTATTAGTGATGCGACATCGACAGCAAAACATCGATGTTCAAAATAAAAACATCGATGTTGATAATACATTACCCAAAAAACATCGATGTTGATAATACATCACCCAAAAAACATAGATGTTTTTAAGCATCATTGTATTGAAATTTGTTTTTCTCCCTATTCATAAAACTGGTTTTGCAACCTCAAACATTAATGTTCGCGGGGGGGGGGTTGTTTTGTCATTTTCTGTGTTTATTAATTTATATCTAAGGCTTTTTTTAACTGTCAAAACAAAATAAAAAATAAATTAATACGAACAATTAACAAATCTTTTATTTTCAAAATGAATAATATAACAGAAAATAATATTTAGAACAATTTGACATAGGTGCTACTAACTATAAGTATAATTAGGTAGGTAATTGGTAATTTTTTTTAGTTAACGTCGTACTAGAGCAACACAACGGGCTATTAACGACGGTCCGGGATCAGTCCCTTGAGGGAAAGATCCGAGGACAACACCTCGTAATTTTGAACCACGGTCAGATGACGAAGCAACACCTGAGCTGGCACCCCACTCTCCAAACTTCCACGCCAACCCAACGTGAAATATAATTAGGTAGGTACAGCCGTCAATAGAAAAAACGACTCACAGATCGCAATTGCACAATTTACATCATAGAACAAGACGGAAGGTAGCAATCGATAGGGTTTAATGTTTTCTACAAACATCAATATTTCAAATTTGTCTAAGGGGCCGTCTTCATATTAAATTGGGTGCTTCATCCGATAATTTCAATACGAACCCACATCTTTTATCACAGAATTGGATTCTACACATAATTTCAGGCGGATTTGATGAAAAAATAATGTAAAACGGCGTAAAATTCACCGAGAAAATCCATAAAAACCACTGAGGGAGCGTATAAATGTTCGGAGTTCAATCACATTATAAATATTAATAAAGACGTGTAGTGGCCGTCGCAGTCAAATGACCTCTTACAGGCGCATTGGTATGTAGTCCATTAAGATGGTGACAAAGTCAAAATCCATTCTGATAGAATCCCAGGATCTGTTGGCAGAAATTTCTGTTTTCACTTTGTGAACAAACCCCAATAACGATAATAATCATCGAATTTTGCAAACAGTCTCTCTGCGCTACTAATTATGCACGTAATGAACTGAAATTTGGAATTCGTTGTTTCAGTAACAGTTGAATCACATGGTATCAAAATTTGCCCATGTTTCTATTTATAATTTTTATGAATATTAATTTCATAATTGATAAAAAAAATAGTAAATTTAGTTTGATAATTAAAATAGTTATAGATTGTGTTTGGGTTTTTTGGTAGCAAAGGATCAAAAAACAATTTCCATTAATGTTAAATTAATGTTTGTAGCAAGTACAACAAAAAACGTGAAACACCAATTTAACATAGGAGATCCTGACTGTTATGAATGGTGCTATCTTAGAGCCTAAGGCTGTCTTTTGCAAAGGTGGCGAAATTAAAGGTAGGTAAGTATACAATTAATGTCGCATTTGAGCAATACAAGAGGCTATTGGCGATGGTCTGGGACCAACCCCCAAAGGGGACGATCCGAGAATAACACAACGTAATTTTGAACTACGCTCAGATGACAAAGTCCCACCTGATCTGGCACCCACTCTCCAAACTTCCGCATCACGCCAACGTGGGGACATTTCAGGCCCCGACATATTTTACGTGCACCAGCCCCATTTATACACGATGGTCTTTGGTTGGATTCGAACTCGCAACCCTCCGGTTGGTAGATCGTTACTCTTCCAACCGGACTACCACGGCCTGGGGAAAGAGAACGATACCAGTGTATATCTCTCTCGGTTCAATTGGATAATGAAACAATCGATGGTCGTTTTCTCTCGTTGCTACCAATTTTGGTCACATGATCTTGGGCACATCAAAAGGTTACCATTGTTCACTCTACTTTTATATTTCCTCTATGGATTAGAAGACAACACTTCACAATTTTTAACAACGATTGCATTACGTTTTCCACTTTTGGGCTGAAATCCTACTCTACAAATTTACGCCCCAAGCGAACGCGAGGACATTTGAGGCCACGACAGATTTAAAGCGCACCAGCAGTGGCATGAATGAATTTCTCTCTTCTGTGTCCCGATTCATTCCCTTCAGGATTGACCACTAGGCCGTTGAGTTGCTCCAATGTAAAATTAATTCCATAGAGGAAATACAAAATGAGAGTGAGCAATAGTATCCTTCTTTGTTTTCTTCCACGGTCTTTGATTTGATTTAGTTTCGAACCTGCAGGGTTGCAAGTGGGCTACCGTGGCTCGCAAATATTCTAAAAAACAATAGTTCATTTTTACATTTATATTATTTATCATTGCTTTATTCAAACATTTACTTATTTTAGGCAATTTTTCATTACTTTCTTACGAAAGTCTATTCGGCTCTGTTGCATATTTCCTTCGGGTGTTTACATTAATGAGTCGTAAATCACTTATTTGTTCATCATTTTGGATTGCGTTAAAAATATATATTTCACATTTCAAACATTACGTGCTAACTTGGCGATATTCACATTGCCTACTACACTCTCTACCAATAAGTATTTGGACATCCATGCAAATAACGATATCTGCGGTCCTGATATACATCACGTCCTCAGCCGTTAAATATCGTGTAGTAAACAACATTAGCATTAGTCGTATACAAGATGCCACGAAGTGCAGAGTTATCTGATTTCGAGAAAGGTGTAATCGTCTGGTATCGCAGAAATGGCCGATCCTTAAAGGACATATTTAGCGAGCTGAATTACCCAAAATCGACAGTGGCCTTATGTGATTCAGAAGTGGAAAGTGAGCGGTATTGTCGGAATTTGCCCCGAGTCGCCAGACCCACGAAACTGAGATAGAGACCGAAGGGTGCTGTCCAGAGAAATTCGGAAGAACCGCACCCAACTGATGGCCCACATACTCCAGGAGTTTCAACAGGCAACCAGGAGTGTTGTTTCGATTAATACCATCCGTAAGGAAGCACATCTGCTTGGTTTTCATGGTCGTGCTGCCGCCCATAAGCCTTTGATCACAAAGTCCAACCGCGCTGCTCGGTTAATGTGGTGCACAGCAAGTCGAAAGTGGACCGTAGATCAGTGGAAACGAGTTCTCTGAAGCGACGAATCAAGGTTCACCCTCTATCGTTCAGATGGCAGGGTCTGCCTAGAGAACGCCTTCTGCCAGAATACATTGTGCCCACAGTAAAGTTCGGTGGAGGTGAAATTATGGTCTGGGGGTGTTTCTCCTGGTATGGACTGGGACCCTTGGTCCAAATTCATGGTAAGCTCAACGTCGTGGCCTACTGCACTATTTTGGATAAAGGTGTGCTTCCTACGTTGTGGCAGTTTTACGGGTTGAACCCACGTTACTTCCAGGACGACAACGCCAGCTGTCATGTTGCGAGATCCACCATGGATTGGTATGGTTACAATGGGGCAGACCTCAACCCTATCGAGAAACTCTGGGACGAGTTGGATCGCCGAATTAAGGGGTGCAACAACCGTCCAAAATCGGTAAAGGAATTTACATGTCTTCTCCGAGCCGAGTGGAAGAAAATACCTCTAGCCGTCATATAAGGACTTGTGTAAAGCATGCCCTGGAGGGTTGAGATTATAATTGCCTCTCGTGAAGGCTCTACCAACTATTGAATATGAATTTTTTTTTAATTATTTTCTATCACAGGTGTCCGAATACTTATTAGTAGATCGTGTATATCGTTATGTAAACCACAGCTATTCAAATACTTACTAGATCTACCATCGTACGTCGTTCGAAAATTGCACGTATTATAAAACGCATCAACGTATAATAGAAAGTTCAACCTCTAGTGTATATTGGATTCCATGTTAAAAGAGAGCATTATGATAGCAAATAGATAACCAATGAGAGTTTAGATTCGTGTCAGAATAATAAGAAATATTGTTCTTATATTATATCAGAAAGAATAGGGCATGACGGATGATTCGCAGCCTTTTTTAGTTTGGAAGGAAATCGCGTTGTAACCTAGCCACTTTTTTGTTAGCATTAAATCAAAGTCGATTACTCAACTATGATTGCTGCGCACAAACAAATATGAAAAGTAAAATGTTTAATTTCCATTATATATAATTAGATATGTATCTACAATTATTTTGTTTATATTGTTTAAAAATTGGATTCTTATTTTTTGCAACGTTTTAAAAAAAGACTTAAATAAATGGCCAGTGTTTTCACATTTATAAATTCGCTCTCTCGTTTTCTAATAATTCTTTTCAAAATACGCTAGTAATATGTGCAGTAAAATAAATAATTGGTAATTTTTAGTTAACGTCGTACTAGAGCAACACAGCGGGCTATTGACGACGGTGCGGGATCAATCCCTTAAGGGAAAGATCCGAGGACAACACCTCGTAATTGCTCTATAGGAAGAGAGTAGTGTTGTATATTTCTTCCTTCAAGTGTTTATATTAATGAGTCGTAAATCACTAGTTACACTTGGAGTTATACTACACTCTTATTTCAGTATTACAAGACATAACAGCCTCACTGTTACTAAGGTAGGTAGGTAGTTGAATTTAAGTCGCGCTGGAGCAACATAGCATAATGTTGCTTAAAAAATTTGATTTGTTGTTAATAGTTTTTGAGGATATAAATAGAAGACTGCGGTAGCCCAGTTGGAGGAGTAACGGATTAGCAACAGTGTCACTACTTACCGTAGGATATAACATGGCTCTTCCGCTGGCTGATAAAATACTGTTATACATTCAATAGACTTCGAAATGGCTAGGTTGGGTAGGTAGGTATTTTAATAAACGTCACACTGGCTCAACACAACGGGGGTATACCAGTCCTGATAGAAAAGGTAGAGAGTTAGGCCTCAAAACAGTATTCAAACTTATTAGTTTGTAACAGGTTTTAATTAGTAGGTAATTATTAAATATGCAAACAGATTATCCCACGTTATTACAAATCCTTGACTCGTTAGCATAGATTTCATTTTGTCGATTTACATTTTGATCCCTAGAAAGGATTATACAGTTAATAGGATTAATTATATTTTGTGTAAGATGGAAGTCCTGGGAGCTGAGAGAAACGTCCTCGATTCAAATTGTAGCCCTCATTTTCCAACATTGGAATTAGTTATATGGATTATGAAGGCTTACATAGAGTTGAGGTATACAGAGTATTACATTAAAGGCATCTGTTGGATATATGTAATATAGGGTTTCATATTTTAAGTAAGAATATTCTTTGTTAGGATTTTAGTTTCGTAATCTGCGCTGTGGATAAATTTTTACTCTAATTACTACCCTGTATTGTATAAAATTTTCTAAGGTACCAGATTTTTATTCCTCCAGGTGGTTGCTTAACGATGTATCTCGTGATTAGTATCTCGTAGTTTATTAGATTAGGACAAAATTGACCAGATCTTGATGGACGAGAGATCTAGTCATTAGAAGAAATCTGACCTGATCTTGATTTCGTCAGTTTTCTTGTCAGTTGATAAGAACGACAGTATCTTTATGACGAGATATCTCGTCGTTAGCAAAAATAGCCACATCTTGATGGATATTTCTTGTAGGGTAATGGTTTTTTTAGCTATCCCTAGTTTTCCTGTAATTTTATTAAACTGTTGCTTATCATATTTTTTTTAATTTGACACTTATCTCTTAAATAACTAATGTGGATTTTATGTTAGCTCTTTATTTCAATCCTTAATATTATAGATATGTAGTAGTTTTAATTGATTGATTGTTAATTTAAAAAGGGGTTTTCGTGAGTTTCCCAGTTTTCTTAACACAATGGCAAGGTGGTTCGCTCAGTCCTAATATTTGAGGAATTTGGAACCGTCAAAAATAACCAATCGGTTACAACTTGGGAGCACATTTCTTCAACCACAACTCTGCAGAACTAATTGACGTTGACTAATGAGCTATCATACCGTCGGCTTAGAGCAGAAAATCATAAACTGCCATTTTTAGGAAAAGCGTTGTTTTACACAAAATGATTACTTTCATGATGATAAATTGTCATTTGTATTCGATTTTAAAGAATTTGTTTTCGGTACCACTATCAAAATGTTTATAGCTTTTATTGTTGACTCAAAAACTAATAGGTCAGCTGTGTTGTAAAACTGAATTTTTTGTCAGTTAATGAGTTTCTGCTCTAATCTAACGATAGATCTATTCGGAGTTAATTTTTTTTATTTCCATTGGAAACATACTGAAATCCTATTTGGAAACAAAGTCAGACGTTTCGTCCGAAATACTGACAAAAAATACGTTATACCCCAAAACATAACCACTACACACATTTAGCTGGACAGAAAAAGCCTCTCATGCACGGTAGAACTGAAAAGTAAAACAGAAATTGTTACACGCATACGAAAATACTACGAGTCAATGAA
Organism: Metellina segmentata; assembly: GCA_947359465.1. NCBI lineage: Eukaryota > Metazoa > Arthropoda > Arachnida > Araneae > Tetragnathidae > Metellina > Metellina segmentata. The sequence continues at coordinate 29,561,950 of OX375872.1, forward strand.
AATCTACTATGAATTGAATTAATCATTCGTTCGCTTACGATTGAATTGGTGTAAAATGGAGAAGCGATGAAATTAAAAAAAGTAGCCAAAAGGAGAAGAAAAAGTTAAGGTAAACATGTGCACCGGAGTTCAAGCAATGACGTAATCAGTCACGTTTTCCTGTGATGCGCAAACGTCTCCATTTCGTGCTACGATTACGATTTTGTATTGTAATGATTTTATAACGATTCAATTCAACAGCGTATCCTTACGTTATCGTATCGAACCAAATTAATTCCCAAAACAGATAGCGGCGCGCAGGGTTTTGAAAATTTTTACTGTGCAATTCTCTATCAGCTTTTTTACACGATATATGAAAGACTGACGGATATAATCCGTTATTTGAAAAAATTTGTTCACATTGATGGAGGATTATCTTCCTAGGGTTGAAGTTCGAGTTATAGACGAAGAAAAGGTTTGACTTTTTAAGTGTCAAAATTAAATTGAGACTGCGTTACAAAAAATTGCATTTCTAAATTATACTGTGTTTGGCAAAACGAATCATTCTAAACAAAAGTAGAATTATTTTGCGCAAATACTTTTAAGTTTTTTACATGTTCTATCGAGAGAACGATAAAGCTTGTTAATAATATGTAACAGTAAAAATACAATTTAGAGCACTATATTTCACATTTGAGGGTTTTAAGTTTTGTTTGAACAGTAATATGCTTTGTATATAAGGTTCAAAGAAGAGACTTCAGAAACTTGTTAACTACATGCAAAAAATAACCTTTTGTCCAGTTTGAAACAGAAAAGTATTGCTCAACTTATTTAAGAGCTTCAATTTTAAAATGTTTCAACAATTCTAGAATTTAAGGAAAAGTATGAAATTACATCGGTTTTAACGAACAACTTTTAACAAATCTGAATGTTTACTTTTTTTAATTAAAAATTAATTTATACATTTCAATGAAATGTACAACAGTTTTAAGTTACAGTGAACACACATTTGACATAAAGAATGAGCTGTTATGTGTAGCTTTCGACACTAAGTTTGTATCCAATTGTTATTTAAAGTTTGTAAAAATTGTTTCATCAAATAGTACTTTTTGTATAAAAAGGAACCTATTTGATTAATTTTCAGTCATTTTTGACGATTGCGCTTAAGACAATAGTCAAGTATTTGGGGCAGTCGTGGCTCAGTGAGTATTCCCGCTGCGCTTGCAACCTTCGAGTTGTAGGCGGCACAGGTTCGATTTCTGTCGGGTGCATTCCTCCCTGGTAAAGGTGAAAATTAACACTCTTGTTTGTTGCGACTGAATGTTTGTATGTGGAGACTGAAAATTTTTGCTGCAGTCACCAAACTTTCTTAAAAACATTAGTTTTATGTGGCGGAACCTTCGATTTTACATTTCTTTTTCCTCGGGACCATAAAAAAAAAATTTTAAGAAAGAAAAAAGTATGGACACTTATATATATAGTATAACATGTGTATTCTATAAAATATGTGGCCATTAAATGAAACCAATTCAGTGGCCACTTGCAAAATGTCTTAATTTTTACCTTTTCTCTCAGGGTATATTACTCTTATTCTGTGTGTCTGTGTATTGGTATTGTATGACATGTCTGGTGCTATAAAACCAAACAACCTTAAGACAATATTGGTACTTTGGGTCGTAATACATTGCTGATTTCTCCAGGCCCCAGTAGCAAGTTATATGCTTGACCCCTAATGAAATACAAATAATTCAAACAGGTACATCTACTTCAGTACCTGTCAGATAAAGTGACAAATACCAATATTATATAAAGGTAGCATAATTCGGTGGATTTGCCCCCTTTAAGTTGTGGGCCCTTGTACGATAAAAACTCAACCAACTAATACAATTTTTTTTTATTTGTTTGCATATCATTATTTATCGTTATATAATTTAATGGCTGTTCATTATATGAAGTATTAAAGTAATGATAAAAACATCACTATTTGAAGTTGACTGCTGAATGTAATTTATTTTGTATACCTGAAAGCTCATCTGAGAAAATGTTTTTCACTTTAAAGGTATTGTTTGAATCTCAACTTTACTACTGAATTTAACTCGGTGGCACAGCCAGATGAAGCTCTGGGGAATCAAATTTGTTGATTTCTGATTTTAATATTTAAATAGAATTCTATAAATGTATGAATATTAAAATAAACTAATGCTATTTTTTTTTTTTTGCATATCATTATTTATTCTATTATATAATTTAATGCCTGTTCATTATACTAAGTATTAAAGTAATGATTAAAACACCACTATTTCAATGTTGACTTTATTGTCAAGTCTTATGTACCCACTTATTATCTCTTCCAAAAGTTAAAGGTAAACTTCTAGAAGCAAGAGGTTCGAATATTTAAAACAATATAATTTGTCACATTCTATTCAATGTCATTTATTTTGTAAATATTGACAAAACCATTGTTTAGTGTGACTTCAATGATGAGTCAGTCAATTTTTGAAAAGGTGTGAAATGTTTTTAGGAGAAGGCTGCTGTGCTCAAAGGTATGAATAATGATTGCCTGGGATGGTTTTCTCCCACAAACATGTTATCATTGACATCGCTTTCAGCACCGAATATTCAACTTGGAACCAGAATCCATGTTAAAGACTTTCTTTTGTTACTTTCTTATGTTACCACCAATTGCCTAATTTAACTATGACTCATTCAAAACACTTGACTCGACTGCCACCTCGCGAAAGTCCAATTATAATCTTTTGTGTACTGAGGTCAATCAAGATGCATCTTTTTATGTGCTTAAAAGCAGTTGTTCTCAAACTTTTCAGTTCAAGGGCCCCTTTGACAGTTAAAAGTTATCGTTAACCCCTTAAGATTATAAAATTAAATAGGACATACAAGACCATTTTGATCGGTATTTTTCACCCTTCATTTGGAATAAAATATTTAGATTTGCTAAATAGATTATAAAGCTTTACATTGAAAATTAGTGATGACAATTCAAAGTTCTGAAATAAAACTTGAGTTTAGAAATTGAATAGTATATACTTAAATTATCAAGCAAGCTCTTATTAATTTTAATTGTATTAAAAAAATTTTTAATGCTCTCAAATTGTGAAGTAGATGCAAGTTTTCAATGTCCATTTTTAGAACATATAATAGACTTTAATAAATAATCATTTTTAGAATATAAAAGATTTGCAGTAAGTGGTGAAATATTTTCTTTAAAGTTCTTCATAATATGGTAAAACAAAAACCCTATTCAAATTGTGAAAAAAGCTTAACTTGGCCTAAAAAATTCTATTTTTTCTTTTAAGTGGGACTTTAAGTGGGACATTTTCCTAGTCATATTATAATTGGGGATAATTCATGTCTTAACTTTATAGACTTGTTTAAAAATTGAATGCTGTATCTTTTCAAAGGGAAAAGGCCTATTTGCTCTGAGTAAATTCAATCCAGGAGATGTAATTTTTGAAGAACGTCCACTTGTGTGTGCTCAGTTCTTATGGAATCAAGCCTTTGGTTATTTAGCTTGTGATTACTGCATGAAGCCTCTTGAAACTGCTGAAGAAAATGTCAGACGATTAACAGGCATTCAAGACCTTCGTTTACCTTATCCTGAATGCTGTGCTACCAAACGAGAAGAATATGTTGAATGTCCATACTGTGAGGTAAGCCTTAAGTAAAGATTATCTATGTTTTGCCTCTGGTCAAAAATAAACTGGTGGTATGTTGTCTGCAATGTAGTATACTTCGTGGCTAGTGAAAAGAAAATCAAATGTATAAGATATCTATCTGGTGTCAAATTTTCCGCAGATTTCAAATCCCTTGAAATTTTTAATCTATCTTTAATGATCCCGATTTTACAAAAAATAAGAAAACAATGCCATCTTCAATTTTTTTTTTTTTGCTTTCCTTCTCTGAAATCGTAAGAGCTTAGAAAATGTAATCTGGTTTTTGTTTTTTAACGTGAAGGTTGACGTGACGTCGCACTCTCTTGTGAAAATATAAAAGCTATTCAATTAAAAAATTTTATTTATTAGAGAAAATCGTATTTTTAGGTATCGATCTAATGTAAAATTTTCCACAGATTTCAAATCCATTGAAATTTTTACTCTATCTTTAACGGTCTAGGAGATAGGAAAAAAGAATTATGGAACTCCAGTTAAAAGTTTATTTGTTTTTTATCGTCTGTTGGAAAATCATTCCTCTGCGCAAAATGATAACGAAAGTGAAAAAAAATTTAGCATCTGTGATCTTTTATGCTGTTGTATATTAGGTATATAAATTTCGTTAAATTCATTTTTAAATGTTCTAAATTAAATTTAAAAATTCGCCGCGACCCAAAAATTACAAAAATTTAGACTTTGCAAGCAGAAAACAGGCAGGCAGACAAACGCTTCCTTTTATAATATTAGATAATGTACATTTTCTAACATATTCCTGTATATAACAGAACTTTTTCCGAAAAACAGGCAAAGGATTGATTGCAAATGTATATGTAATGTAACCCAATGTATTCACTTTCCAAATACAAATATTGACGACCAGCTACAGGCTCGAGCCCAACAAGGCTGGTCCTTTGTTTATGAATTCCCCAATTCCCACTAACTATCTAATTGTATCTTAAATTCGTACACTCCCTTTGGATTAACTATATTTTCTGGCAATGCGTTCCAACTGTCTATTACCCTATTAAAATAGTAGTTTTTCCTTAAATCCCGATTAAAATGTGTCTTATTCAATTTATACCCATGGCCCCTTGTTCTGTTATCCCTATTGAAATTTAAGCCCTCTGTGTTGCCTTGTTTTACAAACTTGAAAAGCTGAATCAAATTCCCCCTCCTTCTTTCCAGTGTATACATGTTTAGCTTACTTAAACGTTCATTATAGTCGAAATTTGCTAGCCCCTTTATTATTTTTGTAGCTCTGTGCTGAACCCTTTCAATTGATTCTATGTCCTTTCTCATATATGGAGCCCAGAATTGTACAGCATATTCTAGATGTGGTCTTACTAAACCCTTATATAACGGCAAGATTATATTCTTATCCCTTGAAGTTACAGTCTTTTTAATATACCCCAATAACCTATTAGCCTTTTTACCCGCAGCTGAACATTGGTGACCCATTTTAAAATCCCTGTGAATTATCACCCTAAGATCCTTGACTGTTTCTTCCTCCTTTACCTTTACTCCCTGCAGACAGTACTCGGCTCCACTATTCCTGTAACCCATATGCAGAACTTGACATTTCCCTACATTAAATGACATACCCCATTTTACAGCCCATTCGGATATCTTATCAAAATCCCCTTGTAAATTTTCTATCTGTAACTTGGTATCCACTGTCCCCCATATTTTTAAGTCATCTGCAAATATACTGATTCTATTCTTGATCCCCTAACCTATATCATCTATGAAAATTATAAATAAAATTGGTCCCAAAACTGATCCCTGAGGCACCCTACTTATAACTTCTGTCCACTGTGAATAATTTCCTTTTACCTGCACTCTCTGCTTTCTACCCAATAACCAATTCTTTATCCATATTAATGTTTTTCCCTGAATCCCCAGCCTTTCCAATTTAAACAGTAATGCCTCATGAGGTACTTTATCAAAAGCCTTTTGAAAATCTATGTACATGATATCCACACTGCTCTTATTATCCAGTTCCTCAGTAATTTTTTCGTAGAACTTCAAAAGGTTTGTTGAGCAGGATCTGCCCTTCCTAAACCCATACTGATTCTCTGATAACAGTCCCCCTTCCTCCAAGTATAACATTATATGCTTTTTTAACCGAGATTCAAATATTTTGCAAATTACTGATGTTAGACTTACTGGTCTATAGTTGCCCAGATCACTTTGTATTCCCTTTTTGAAAATTGGAGTTATTTTGGCCAACTTCCAATCCATTAGTACCCAACCCGTGCTATATGTTGAATTAAATATTGTGTGAATTACTTCCCCCAATTCTTCTGCGCATTCCACTAGTACTCTCGGATAAATATTGTCTGGCCCTGGTGCTTTAGATGGCTTAATTCTTTTCAACTGATGTACTATTTCTTCCCTGTTAAATTTGCATTCTTTAATTATACCCCCTGCAAAGGCTCCATCCTTGGGATCCTTTTTTAAATTATAGTTACCATTGAAAACCCCCAGAAAAAAGTCATTTAATACGTTTGCCATTCCCACCTCGTCTTGAATTAACACCTCCCTTCCCCTCCAACGGTCCCATTGTAGTACTAAATTTAGTTTTACCACTTGCATATGCAAAAAATTCTTTTGGGTTTATATTTATTTCCCTTGCTAATTTTTCCTCCAAGGACACCTTTTGCTTCCGACGAATAGTTTTAAACTCCTTTCTGGCTTTCTGATATGCCTCCTTGTCCCTGTCAATACCAGTGCTTTTATATACCCTGTATGTTCTTTGTTTTAATTTTAAAGCTTTGTGTGTTTCCCCTGAAAACCACATAGGGAGCAATTTTCTAGATTTACCTTTTTTCCTGAATGCTACATGATTTTTTAACACCCTGTCTAACTTATTCTTGAATTCCTCCCATTGTTCAGAATGATGTGGTGCTAATAATCCCCCTTTGAATGTTTCCTTAACTCTTCCCTTATCCTATGAAAATTTACCTTTCTGAAATTTGGAATTATCCTACTATTGATTGTGTATGCTGACTGAAAATTTATACTTAATCTGATACTTCTATGATCACTTTCTCCCAGTGGCTCACCTATAACCAAATCCTGCACCCTATCCTCATCATTGCTGAAAATCAAATCCAATATTGCATTGTCCCTAGTATCCTCATACACAATCTGGTACAAAAAACAATCCTGTATCACTTCCAAAAATTCTGCCCCTTTCCCATTTGTAGCTAGTTTTTTTGTCCAGTCAATATTTGGATAGTTATAGTCCCCCATTAAAATTAATTCTCCTTTTTGACATGCTTCGTTTATCAGATTGCACATGCCCTTTTCCTGATCTTCACTACAAACAGGAGGTCTTCACTACTATATATATTACCCAGAATTAGTTCTTTGCCTTTATCTGTATTCAGTTTCACCCAGACTGATTCTATACCCTCAGTTTTACTATTTAACTTTATTTCCGTACAGTTTAAAAATTCTCTCACATAAATCAAAACCCCACCCCCTTTCCTATTCACTCTGTCCTCCCTAAACATTGTGAATCCACTTAATTCTAAAATTTGTGCATCTTCACTGCTTGCCCAACTTTCAGTAATCCCAATGATATCTATATCCTCTGCTTGTGTAATTCCCTTGAGCTCATCCATTTTATTTCTCACACTGCCAAGCATTACAATAAAATACTTTTAGCTTATTTTTCACCCTTATATTGCACTTTCCCCTTGTATTATTTGTCTTGGTATTGTTTTTCTCCCTTACATTGCACTTCCCCTTTGTATTGTTTGTCTCCTGCAATTTATAGACCCTGTTAGTTTTCCTAAGCAATTACTGTGTACTGTCAACCCTCTATGTCCTTCCCATCCCTGCTTGTATTCTAGTTTTTTGACTCCAGAATGTTCAAAACCCGCTTGCCAACCTCCCTATTACCTATCAGGCTTAAATGCAAATTGTCCCTGCTTATCCAATCCCTCCTACACTCCTTCCAAACATCTAAAAATCTAACCTCCTCCCTCTCACACAAATCCCTTAACAACCCGTTCATCTTATTGGCCCTTTGATTTAACCACCCATTACCTAACCCATACCTAGGTAGTAATCCTAATACTGTTACCTCTACCCCATGAGACTTAATGGCTCTTAAAAGTGTTTCCGCTTCCCTCTTAAACTCGACATTGGTAGTCCTCTCTACATCATTTGTTCCCACCCACACTACTGCCTTTTCCTCCTCTTTAATTACACCTGCCTTAACTGCCTCAACTACATGTTTTACCCTGGCACCTGGCAAGCAACACCTTGCAAAATTGCGCTTTTTACGCCCTACCATTTCTCCCAAAACCCTAACCATTGAATCACCAACCACAACCCCTCTAGTTACCTTATCAACCTCATCCCCCTGATCTACGTGTCCAAACGTCTCAAACATTTACGTCCGTTACGTTACGATCTACGTCCACAAACATTGTTCGTATTTTTTACTTTTATGATTACTTTTAATCTAGGCTGACCATTCATACTGACAGTGCCACTTTTTTTTTTTCATACTTCCCAGTCATACCTGCATTTTTATAAAAATGTCAATTTTTTTGTCCTGCTTTTAGTAAACATTAAATATGCTTTAATGTTGGTCAATCATAATTTATATTAATAACTAATACAGTAGAGTCCTGTTTATCCGAGTTAATGTGGACCAAGACTAACTTGGATAATCAAAAAACTCGGTTAAAGCTTAAATTGTAAATAAAATAAATCGTGTAGGTTTAAATGTATACTTTAACAAATACAAAAGTTATACAGATACACCATATGCAATTCATACTGTTACAATAATTAAAGAGTTCTTACTTAAAAGGTCCTTAATTGTTTTTTGTTTTTCTGCAGCAATGTTTTGCCATTTTTTTCAGGGTAACAAGATTGCTGGTGTTGCTTCTTGTTGTTCTATATATTCAATAGCTTTTAGTCCATCTGTATGGGAGATTTTCATATGTCGATTTTCATCGTCACTGTCTTTATCTAGATTCATTTTCTTTATTGACGATCGTTTTATCTGTAATCTCTTGTTCGTCAGTGTTTATCCAGTCATGGATTTCGTTTTCATAGTGTTTGTTGGATCAGGTTCAGAATTTTTTTCGGTAGTTTTAAAAATGGAAGATATATAACCAAAAAAAATCCCAGTAAATATTTGATAGCTCAGTTAAAGCGGAAATTCAGATAATCAAGGTTTTACTGTAATTGTATATCAAATACATGGATACCAGTAATTTGGAGTCATCCCTATTATTAAGGAAACATTTATATAGCTGATAGATGAGTACAGATTTTTAGAGATGAGCAAAATACTCCTAGACTTTCATGCATTTTGGTAATATTGTAAATTTTATTCTTTGTCTTCAATAAAATTAAGCCTTCAGCATATTGAGAGATTATTTTCAGTTTTGAACAGTGATTAATTGAAAAATGTAGGTTATATGTTGAGACAGTGAGAGCTTCGTTAGTTGTAAGACAAGAGTGGTCATAATGTGTGAGGAGTCTTATGGTAAGGTGTTGAAAGACTAAAATTTGATGCATATAATTGCATCAGCAGAGAAATATTCATGGTACAGTCGTGTGAAGCTGAATATTGTTTTGGGTAAACAAATTTACAATCTTAATTTTTTTTCATGAATACAAAAATTTTACATAACTTTGTTGTGTTTTTGTCTCAAGGAAATTTGGTCAGCCTACTTTAACAGGGTTCCCACGGGTCTAAGAAAGTGCTTATTTTGACCTTCCATTTCTAAAAGCCCTTAGAAGTTGTTTCATTCTCCTGTGGTCATGTCAATTATGCAGTATCATAATCGTATTTAAATGATAGCCACAATTCACAAACATAACTTTATTGAACAAAGCCAACATGCTCTCTTGGTTTAAAAAAAACTGTACACTACACAAATATTTATAGATCAGCACTTTTACAGTTATGGTTACAGTTAACATATTGCATCCTCCTTTTTAACTTGTATAGTAAATAATAATACATATAAAACAACTTGATAAAATCAAGAAACAATCAATAACATATATAATCCCTTAAATACTTGGCTCGTCGACCTGATTGGCGAACATGAAGTTTAGTTACAGTATTGCATAACGGCGCCGTACGCATATCAATAAATGTATCTTTATTACCTAGAAGGTTATCGGGAATATTATTGTAACATGTATGGGAGGTCTTGGATAACCTTAAAAACTTTCAGTTTCTCACGAAGACTCTTCCAAAGTTTGTTCTAATCTTAAATGACCTGGGGTTATTGGGTGTAGACAAAACAGTAGCAGGTTCCCATAATTTAGTTTTTACGTTCTGAACAGTGATTTTGTCTCCAGGCTGAAGTTCTTTCAAATTCTTATTGGATCTATCATAATAGTGCTTCTGGTTTTGTTGAATTCTCAACAATTTTATATCGACATCTTTAAAAAAATTCAGTGTTAAGAAGTTTATTACTAATGGGCAAATAAGTTCGTAATCGTCTATTAAACATTAGCTGGGCTGGTGATTATCATAATACACCTATTTCTGGATTAGGATAATCCTAATCTAATAATCCTACTGAAGGTCTACGATTATCCTCTAAAGCTTTCTTAAAAATTGCTTTAGTTATCCCAACTGCTTTCTCAACCATCCCATTACTTTGGGGATAATTAGGACTAGTGAATATAATTTCAATATCCCATCCCTTTCCAAATTTTTTAAATTCATAGCTGTTAAAGAGTCATAAACAATTGTCGCAAACAATAATTTCTGGAATTCCAATTTTGGAAAATATATCCTCTAACTTGAGAATGATTTCTGTAGTAGTCTTATTTCGAATAGGTACCGACTCAATCCACTTTGAGTAATAATCAATTGATACTAGATAGTCACTGTTATTAAAATACATTAAATCCACTCTCAAACGGACTGATTGGTACATCATGTGGGACAAGAGGTTCTTTACATAGTGATTTTTGAAATTTTTCACACACATTACACTTAGAAATGATATTTTTAATGTCTTGATTAATACCCTGGCTCTATTTTTACACTTCTGAATGCCCAGATGAGCTTCATGTATCAACATTAACATCTTGTCTAAGAACATTTGGAATGACAATTTTGTCATTTAAAAATACCAGTCCATCAACACAGACAATATCATTTTTCATTTTGTAGTAATGCTTCAAGGTGTTGGGTACATTTTTCTTTTCAGGCCATCCAATTTTAAAGTATTTACATATTAACTGTAAATAATTATCTTCCTCAGTAGCTTTCTGAAATTGCTTAAATTTGTTTTCACTCATTGGCAAGAGTCTAGATACAGAATGAACCATGTTCATAATTTCTGGGTCATCTTTGCTTTCCTCTTTAATATATGCTCTTGACAAAGTGTTGGCAATATATATTTGGCTTCCTGGCAAATATTTTACAGTAAAATCATATTTTAATAGTTTGAGAGGCATTCTTTGTAAACAATAAGAAATTTTACTTATTGGCTTATGGACTATGGAAGTCAAGGGTTTATGATCACTTTCAACTACAACCTTATGACCTTAAACCAAATTGTGATATTTTTGAAAAGCAAAGGCAATTGCCAGCAACTCTTTTTCAACTTGGTCATAATTCTTTTCAGCTTCTGTTAAGCTCCTAGATGCAAATGCAACTGGATTGCCCTCTTGTAACAAACATGCTCCTAGACCATCTTTAGAACTATCACACTGGATAACAGTAGGCAAGACGTCATTAAATACTTTTAGAACTGGTGTTGAACTAATTAACTTTTTAATACTCTCAAAACTTTTATCCTGTTCATGACTCTATTCAAATTCAACATCATTTTTTAACAATCCTCTTAAAGGAGCCATAACAGCAGAGACATTTGGTACAAATTTAGGTAGAAAATTAACCATGCCTAGTAACCTTTTAATGTCACCCTTACACAGAGATTGTTCTAGTTCAGTAATGGCTCTGACATGACTTGGATCAGCTTGTATACCCATCATAGATACTAAGAAACACATATATTTTACTTCAGGGACCCTAAACTGATATTTATCACGATTAAACTTTACATTATTAGTTTTGACTTTCTCCAGAACCTCTATTAAATTTCTGTCATGGTCTTTTTCATCTTTACCTGCTATGATGAGGTCGTCAAAATAAATTTTTTACCCCATTAAAATCACCAAATAATTTCCGATTATTTTTCTGAAAGACCTTAAGGGTAGAACAAATTCCAAAAGGTAGCCTGTTAAACTATTTACCAAAGGGAGAATTAAATGTACACAATTCTGAACTATGATTGTCTTAATGGTATTTGCCAGAATCCTTCTTTTATATCTAATACAGAGAAATGTTACTTTCCTTCCAATTTGTTTATGATTTCTTCTGCAGAAGGAAATACATGATGTTCACACTTTATTGCCTTATTAAGATTTCTGGGATCAAGACATATTCTTAATTTACCATTAGGTTTATTGACCACAACTAAACTATTTACCCAGTCTGTGGGTTTGTTTACCTGAGAAACAATACTTTTTTATTCTAATTTCTCAATGGTAGTTCTTAACTCTTTATGTAAAGATTGAGGTACTCTTCTAGGAGCATTAATAACCTGTGGTACATCTGGCTTTACTTCAATATGAGGCTTCTCGGTAAATTTTCCCAATTCCTCAAATAGATTTTGGTAACACTGGAAGACATTTATTTTAGATTCAAGAGAAATTATATCAATAATTTGAACTAACTGCAGTTTTTCACAAGCTTGCAAACCTAAAATTGGCTTGGCTTTTACATCTACTACAGGAAATTTAAGAATAACATCAGAGTGTTTGTCAGTACAACAAGCTAGATCTATAGACCCAATAGTTTTCAACTTATTATACCATGTGACATTAAAATCACATCAGTGGAGTTTAATTGATCATTTTGCTTTAAATTTAAAATTTCAAGAACATGTAGTAGTAACACATTGACTTGGGTTTCTGTGTCCAGTATAAAAGAAACTTGTTGTCCCTCAACTGATATTACTTTAAGCCATTCATTGCAAACATTTAATTGAACATTGCGTAGAATATCAACAAATAGGCTAACATCTGAATTATTTGTTTGCACTTCATTCACTTTCCTGTGAATACTAGCAATTGATTGATGTAGCATTGGATTTCCTTTTGCACTTATTGCATAATTTATTATAAGCTGGGCACTGACTTCATGTGCTTTCTTCTACATGCCTGGCATTCAACAATTTGTTGCTTTGAAGATTTGGTCGTGTTATGGCTATGTCTATTTACAGCATCGAGTTATTGTTGGTTTTTACATGACTCCTACTCAATTCACAAGCTTGACCACTGTCGACCACTTTTTGTAAGGCTAGGGCAGGTTCTCGTAGCAATCTTTCATGCAAGTTGACATCTTGAACTCCCAGCACTATTCTGTCTTGAATCAGGCTGGATTCCTGCTCTCCAAAGTTACATGATGCAGCAATTGTCTTTAATTCAGTCAAGTACACGTCAATTGATTGAACGTCTTTTTGTGAACGAGAGAACAATTTGAACCGTTCAAACACTTCATTACCTTGTGGTAAACAGTGATGATCGAATTTATTAATAACTTCCTCACCCTCAAACTTGAATGTATTATATACATTCATGCCTTTATCACCAATTAGATTGAGTAATATGACAATTTTGATATTGTCTGGCTTTTTCACTTTCTCTTATGCCATGAGAAAATTTTCTAGCTTCTGCTTCCACTTCATCCAATTTTCACTGGTATTCCCGCTGAAATACAACTCTCCAGGAGGCTTAAAGGTCATTGCGAATGATGATAACGGATTAGGTAAAATTAACTTTACAGAACACAAAAAAGTGGTTTTTTTTTTTTTTTTTTTTTTTTTAATTTCTTTTTTAAAGAATTTGAAGGTCCTTAACAGGTTCCTGACATGTTTCATTCGGTTATTTTTCGTCAATTGTCCTTAGAAAGTGCTTGTTTTCCTTTTAAAACGAGATTCAGTTTTCAAGTGACGATATATTTTCACAGTATTCCTCACCTCTTTTGTAGCGATCGTCAATAAAACTGCTTACGAGAAGAAGAATGTGATGCCTTATTGCTTCAATTTAAAGACTTTTTAGAGAAACAACAGTCTCAAAGTACTCGCCCATAATTCAAAATCTGACTAGACAGTTTTCTAATTGATTTTTTACTAAAGATGCAGAAAATGAAAAATTATGAAGAATGATGAAAATTCTTATGATTTTATCACATGGACAAGCTTTAGTAGAACGTGGGCTTAGTGTAAATAATTCATTAGAGGTTGAAAACTTAAAGGAAGAATCTTACATTGCTCAGAGGCTCATTTATGAGAATACAAATAATTCTAATGATATTCACACTACAACTATAACAAAGAAAGATGAGAAACCTTGTTTCTTCAAGGCAAACATATTTCCTTCATTTGATAGAACAATGCAAAATTGAAAATCAGAAAAGTTTAGAAAACAGTAGAAAAGGAAAATAGAACTAAACTGTTTAAAATCTAAATAAAAGCTTTTCTTCAAGCTGATATTACAGAGGTGAAAAATTCAGCAGAAATGTCTAATAAGGCAGAATCATCTAAAAGTACTTCCCTTTTTATAAAAGAAATGCACTGCATAGAGATATAAAAGAGAAAAACATACAAAATCAAGGAATTGGACAATCATATTTCTGAAAAAGGAGTCAATTGAAAAACAGAGGACTATCGGGATTTATTCTGATTTCAGGATTTAAAAAAAAATATATTTTTCATTGACATGTGTTGGAAATTTAAAAATAATTTTTAATATTTGTAATGTATAATTGTTTAATGTATTTTATTTGTTCAATATCAATTAAGTTATATTAGTTCAATACTTTGAATTTTAATTTTACCCTCCACTGTTTTTCTTTTATGTAATTTAATTTCAGGATCTTTTAAGTAAATAATTTTTTAAACCTTGAAGATTGTGGAAAGTTTAAAAAAGTTTTTTCTTGCTGTCTCCATTCTATAATTTGTTTATATACTTATCACTGATACGTGTACACATAAATGCCCATATATTAACTGCTGACATTTGTAAAAATCAGACTGGGCTTATTTTAAAACGTCTCAGTTTAGTGTGGCATTATTTTGTATATAATTTTTAAAAAAATAGACTTGGAAAAAAAAAATGTAATACTACTTTTCCAAGATTAATTAATCTGTAATAGTATCCCACTTAATCGAAAGTCTTGTATTAAACTGTAAAATACAACTTTTATTTTTATGTCCTTATGAAGTCCTTATTTTTAGTTAGAAAAAAGAGTGGGAACCCTGTTTAAACCCATAAAACCTTTAATAAAAGTTTGCATTTAAGTACAAAATAAAAGATATCAGTGAATGAATTCTTTCTTTAATTAGGTATGTGTAAGCTCTTAAATTATTATGCACTGTGAATTTTTATAAGTAATATTTTTTACTATACATTTTTTATTCAATAATTTTATTCCAGTTTTATTAATAAAAAAGATAATTGAATGATAATGAATTATAGTCTCGACAAACTAAATTTCTGCCTCTGAAATTTCATTATAATGAGAGTAGATGCTATATTAGCAATAGGGTGTATGTGGAAAGAATTGGAAAGTCTTTTTCCTGTGATTGAAATACTGCTTTCAGCTCAATTAAATTGAGATTTAAAGTAAATGCTTTCAAGAAAAGTACAATAAATTCAGATTAGAGCATGACTTGTTAAGAGAATACACACAGTATTGTTATTCTGAGCTTGTTATTCCAAACTTGAGAGAAGATATATTAATTTTCCTAGGAAATTTTGACTTTTAATAGAACATTGTTATTTTTTAAACTTTTCGGCTGCATTCACAAGACCAAGTTAAACCGTGGATCAATGATTATCCGTGGGTTATAAAAAAAAACGTATTCACAATGCCTGATCCTAGGCTTAAACTGTCGTTTCGGTGTTACATTCTGATCCTCCGAAATCGGAAGATTATCTTTCAGTTGAGAGTTACGCTATCACAGTACTATATCTTTTTGCGAAAGAAGCAAGATATGTAAAGAAAACAAAATGGACGACACTCTTCATTCTGTGCTAATGTACAATTTTCTTGCGATGATGTGCATTCAACTTATCTTATATGAATCGGAGCAAGATCGTGATTAAATTTTCTATAACATAGATATGCCCAGGTGTGTTCTGGTTTGAACTATATTCTGTCTCGCCAGAGTAAAACCCAATGAGAGACCAAGTGATAGAATATGACCATGACAGATGCAAATTCATTGTGGAATAAAAATTTTGTTGATTTATTACGAATGAAAGAAATTTGACAATGTAAGTTACTTCACTTTACACCAACACACATCCATGCTGACAAGTACAAAGATAATCGGATTACATTCATTTGTCAAGGCATTGTGTGCAATTTTCTTGCAAAATTTAGGTTTCCATAATAATTCAATTTGAAATTAAATACCTTTGCATTACTCTTTCCAAACCCAAATTAAAATGCTGTATGTATTCTATTAAAATCACAATTTGTGTGTGGGATCAATTCTGCCGGTGAAGTACATGTTTGACCAGTATGAAAGCAGATTCGGTATTAAAATGAATGTAAACAATATCACATGATCATGAGGAGACAGTAGTAGCCAATCACAGCGAGCATATCGTTTTAAAGCGTATCGGTTGATCACTTTTGCCCGCTGTTTGAGAATACTGTTCTCGATAGTACGTTGTTTAACTAACCTGCGGATCAACTGATCATAGGGTAACTCAAGACTTGTGATGTAAATGTATCCAAATATTTTTTTTTTGAACTATAAAGTTGCTATTTTGAACTTAAAACTTTTACTTATTGAAAAACTAATTTTATAAGCAATGTGTTTTCTACTCTTTTTATTCTGTTTAAAATCAACTTATTACAAAAAAAGAGTGAAAATATCAGTGTAGGAACTTTCAAATACATGAAGCATACACTTTTGCACTCAACCTTCATATCTTACCAGCTCATTTTTGTATCAAATCAAAATAGTCATTCTTTAATCCCATTAAAATGGTTTTTGACTATAATGTACTGTAATTGCACCACCACTTGAAAGCTATTGATGCTCTTAGAAGATAACATTAATGAAGGCCTTAAAATTAGCTTGGTTTATATTTATGCTTCTGAAATTGACCTTACTGCTTTCAACTGACGCACTAAGCTAGTTAAGTTGCTGAAGCTAGTTAATTAAAAGACTAGCTTCTCGCATGCTGAATTGAAATTGTAATTTTATTTTCAGGTTTCTTATTGCTGTTTAATTTGCAGAGAGCAGGCTTGGGAACAGTATCACCAAGTATTATGTACATCATCATTGTTGGGAAATACTACACATCCACTGGATCAACTTCAGGATGCTTGGAGGTATCTAAATTAATGACACAGTATCTGGTCCAAGTTTTTGTCATGATAACCCTAAAACATTTACTTCCTTTTCATTGTGTAGTCTTTCAAAAATTCTAATGTTTTCAATTAGTCTTATCTAATGATAGTGTTTCATTTTATCATTAAGTTATGTAACTTCTATCAATTGACTTCATTTTTAGTTCATCAGCTTCTTCAACCACTAAATTAAAACAAATATACTATTCACATTCAAAGTGACTAAAAACCTTTTTTGCATCCATTTGACAACTTACTTTCTTTTGCTACAATTTTTAAATTATGAGTAATTGAAAACAACACTGATAATTGATAACAAAACATAACTCTTTGCAAAATAAAAATAAAAACTTAGATTGAGCCATAATAACTAACCTTAATCACCACTACAGAAAATGCTAATGCTGACTAACATCTATATAGCAAGTGCGAATGAACCAGCATAACTTAGTGTCTACCAAAAAGTACTTCATGGTAGAGTTGGGTTGCTCTGGTGTTTATACTACCCATTTGTAAGTTAAGTTTTGGAGTGGTAGCTATGCTCGCTACAGTACTCCCCCTCCAGAATTTTAGCAGTAGCCGAAACGATAGATGACGTTACTAGTAGAATGATAGCCATTTTTTTCTGTTTGACTGTAAGAGCTGTATTAAGATTACAGTTGCTGTGTTGCCTTTACATGTTATTTTATCCATGCAGCAATGCATGGATGGAGGATGTGATGTAACATTAGCAGTTTCTGTTATCACAGCGCCACCTAGTGGTTGAAAGGTAATTAGTATCAACCATACTGATTTCTACTGTACATCGTGTGCCATCCATCAAATTCGTAAATTTTTAAGCGTGTTTAAATCACAAACGTTGGTCACCAATATAGCAAGCGCGAATGAACCAGCGAAACTTGGTGTCTACCAAAAAGTACTTCATGGTAGAGTTGGGGGGGGTGCACTGGTATTTATGCTACCCATTTGTGTAAGTTAAGTTTTGGAGTGGTAGCTACGCTCGCTACAATCTATTTATAGACATGTATATCTACTGTACTATACAATCATACAAGCAAATCGCCTCAAAATACGCTTTTATTATATGGAAAGGAAATTTAAAACTGGCACTGTCTGTTTACAATTCATGGATATTTTTTCAACCATCCACTTTTACTTTGAAACATTCTATAGTGTCTGACTAAAATTGTCAGCAAAATTTTGATTGAATGAGTTGAAAGTTAGATTTTTAACCAGCTACACTATGTATATAATTGCTTGAAATTCTAATATTAAAAAGCATTTAATTTTGTAAAAGGTTGTCAAATTTGGGTATCAAGTTTTAAATAAAAGTAAAAACTTCAATGTTTTTAACTTATTTTTAAGAAATTTATAAATTTTTGGAATTCAATCAAGAATAATTGAAAAGTATTTAATACAGAACTATAAGTATTAAAAGTGTTAAATTCAGAACTATAAGTATTCAAATAATAATCTATATATAAAAAAGGATGTGTGTATAATTTCTATTCAAATCTACACCATTTGACCAGTCCACAACAAAATTTGGTATACTTACACTTTAAAACACTGGGGAAAACATAGGCTATTACTTATCATTTAAGACCATGAAAATTGGCATACAGGTAGTCCTAAAAGTGCCCCCTGAAGCCCCAATTTTTAAATCTAAAATTTGTTTTCCTGTAATAAATGGACAAGGGCAAGGAAACACGTTCTTCAGGAAACTGAAAGAAAACAATATTTCTTATTTTGGACACTTGTTTTTCTCTCTAAGCATAACTTTGTCACAAGGAACGCTATGTGGCTTACATTTTGTAGGGAACAGGAAAAGCCCAAATGAAAAACTCATTGATCATAAAATTGTAATGTTGCTATTTGAGATCTGGCCAAACAGAATTAATGTTTTATTTTATAAATTTGATTTAGAATATCGTATCGTTTAGAAGGTCGTATTTGAGTTAACATAAGGTAATGTTGTGGTCATATTTGAGCATTACTAAATTTCTTAAGTCACTATCGTATTTAAAAATATTTTTCTTTTGTCTTTTTTTGAATTGCTGTATTTCAGCTCAGGAAGTCGAAATTCAACACTTTGCAGATCTTTCGTTTTTCTGAATTCTGCCTTTTTTCATCAGAATTTCTGTTCTGTTTGTATATGTCTTAGTCTTTTGTATATTGCAATGTATTATTCAGGAATTAAATGTATATATTTGCATCCAAATCTAAGTGTAGAAGCTATGAAAAGTTAAAAAGTATTTCTTTATTACTTAAATGGGTTGAAGTTTAAAATTATTTTCCGTACAACTTAAGTTATTGCATTTTTCTATGTAAAAAAATTATTATTCTTAGTTCACTTTTCAATCAACATTTAACCATAACGCTGGGTTATATTTAGATAGTGAAAAATAGAAGTCCACAGTAGAAACATAAGGTGATTATTCATCATATGTATGTTTATAAGATTACATCAGTCAAATTACATCCATTAATGGTTTAGTGTATCTCATTGGATATGTACTTTGCAGGGTGTCTACCAGTCATGAAAGTCACGAATTCAGAAAATGGTCATGAAAAAGTCACGAAATTAGCCTCTCAGTCACGAATTTTTCCGTTTTGTAAATAATGAAGGGAC
Organism: Metellina segmentata; assembly: GCA_947359465.1. Classification (NCBI taxonomy): domain Eukaryota; kingdom Metazoa; phylum Arthropoda; class Arachnida; order Araneae; family Tetragnathidae; genus Metellina; species Metellina segmentata. The sequence continues at coordinate 29,581,664 of OX375872.1, forward strand.
AAAATGCTTCCTTTCCGATGCTGTTTTGGAAACTATTGTTCTAGATGTATTTTCCTTCGTGTTTAGATGTATTTTCCTAAAATGATTCCAAATCTTGGAAAAAATTTAAAAGTTAAGGTCATGAAATTTGTTAGTACAAGGTCATGAAAAAGTCACGAAATTAAGTTTCCAAAATTTGGTAGACACCCTGACTTTGTTACTCTTAGAAACGTACTATTTGATTTGAAAACCAGTTAAATTGTTTGATATAAAAAAATTTTTATTTTCTAGACATAGAAAGAATATATGTAAATGTGATAGATATAATATTTTGTTTATTCTCTTGTGAATTTTGTTACTGGTTTTTGCACAGGTTAATCTATAGTAAAGTTGCATTCCATCCTTTCAAAACTATCTTGGCTTTTTATACTGATACACAACAAACATGACTAGTTTTACCGGGCTTTTGTGTATCCTACTTCTGAAATCTGCTCTATTGTCAAAAAAAATTATCAAGATCTCTTACATGACTAGGGGGCTACGCCCCCTGCTCAACTATGTTTCGGAAACCTCCGAGGATTGCTACGCAATCCCATTTGGTTTGCTTCACAAACCAAAGCTCCTTTCGCAGAGTCAATCTCCTGTGACTGTGAAATTTGTAATAATTCGTATAATCCTGATTGAGTTACCTGTCCATGACATCACAGCAAAGGCTCTGCTCGCCAACCCCCGGTGATTGCTATGCAATCCCATTTGGTTTGCTTCACAAATCAACACTCCTGACGCAATTGATATATATATATATATATATATATATATATATTTGCTTTAACACTTAATGTATCCTAAACTAATAGCCTCATCTTCGTCTTGTTCTATGTACAATTTTGAATATACCATGATAATCTCGTAATATTCTGATATGTACTTACTTAATTGGCAAACCATCTGAGAATCAAGCAAAAAACGAGCATGACGTCACAGCGAGTTTCAAGGGCATCTGGCAAACCCGTTAGTCAGAAAATGTAACCATAATTTCCATGAATAAGAATGAACGCATATCACTCTAATCTTAAAGGTGCAAAATTTATGTGACCAACTTTTGATTGCATCAAATTTATTTATTAACTAATTTCGAAAATAATTGTACCATAAGGAAGAGTACATTCTAAGGTATACTGTGATGTTTTCAAAGTTATTAAAAACTAATAGTAATAAGATATAGATATGACAGTTTCAACAAAAAAGTAACGAAAATGTCCCGATTGTCAAAATTGTCCAGGGAACACAATGAAGAACAAACCATGTTAATTTCGTAATTTTCGGATCTGTGCTTTCTCAGAGAAATGTCTAAGAATCGAGCTGAACAACCCAGTTTTCAATCCTGCGACAGCAATTTTGTTTGAGAGATTTCATATGACATTCGCATTTTCTCACTAGCATGATATATTTTTATTTTTAGAGAAATGCACTACCCTCCTGAAACTGCCAGCATTATGCTCATAGCAAGAATGATAGCAACTGTCAAACAAGTATGTTATGCATCCTTATTTTTAATCATTCAGATAATAATCAACCTTTAATTTTCATACAAATAAATATTAAAGGTAGTTTTTAAATCAATTTTCACTTTGGTTTTGACTAATTTTCCCTCACTGTTTTTACTTTTTCCTTTCCATTTTGTTCAAAATGTTTGACAAAATAAGAACTTGAATTTTTTCAAGTACTTTTAATTCAAGACTAAATAATAAACTGAGTGCCATACTGAAGATTTTAGAACCATAACAAATAATTTTAAATAAAAAATTATTAACCCTCTTGTGGCAAAGAGACATATCGGTCTTGTCGATGAAAAGGGTACCCTAAAAAATCAAGTGTGACTTAAAAGGGGCATACTTTCCCCTTCTCTAGAAAATTAGCCATATCATGTGGGTTATTTAGTCCATACCATCAAAGGAGTGCAGTGACAGATAGCAAAGCCCCTGGTTAATTCCATCTAAGTAAGATAAGATTTTTCAGAGAAAGAATCTGGGAATGACTTGCAGTTTCAAATAGTGCAGTAAATCAGGATCAACATTTGACTGATACTTAAATATTTTTACACTTGTTTAAAACAACATTTAATGTAAAACTGTAGCTATTTTTCCTTTAATAATATAATAATAAGTTAAATTCAGCATTTTTTTTTCTCACAAAAGTAGTGATGTAAAATGCCCAGGCATTTATAAATTGGGGCAAATCCAAAAATGCCTGGATATTTATGCATTTCTGAAAATTATTGTCAAACAAACCCTTATTGGTGATACTTATTGATGAGATCTAATTTATAATCTTTGTATGTTCAGTCTAATTGACTAAGTTCTAATACAATATTTGTTTTGAACAAAAACTTGTCAAACGATTTAATTTTTTTTTTTGAAACTTCATTATGGTTGGTGTAGGAATTATTTGACAATTAACACTAATAAATTTTAACATATGTAGTAGCTTTATTTCAGCATTCCATTACAAATAACATGTATTAAGCCAGGCCACCCAACGAAAAAACACAAATGGAATGAAATTAGTTTTTGAGAAGAAAAAATATATATTTTTCCACAGCTTCATTCACTTTCTCTGTTGTCCTCAGAGGAGTGGCTCAGATTCATCAAACTCTGAGATTTCCTCTTCACTTGCAATAGGTTTTTCTTCACCTTTCTTTTGGTCATTCTGTTGTATTATTTTCTGGGGCTTTGGAGTTCTGTGCATCAATTTCCAATTATAAGCCAGATAAGTTAGTTTTGCTGCTTTTTCACATGTCAGCCGATTTCTTTTTTTATTGTGGATCCAGGAAAAAGTGCTAAACGTTCGCTCAGTGGCAGCAGGTGTCACTGGTGCCCCAAGAATTTTTATTTCAACTTCTGCTAGTTCACAGGTTTGTCTTAATCCTCGCCACCACAGTAAAGGATTTCCAGGATTCTTACTTTCCCGTCCAATTCCTTCCCACACAAACTGTCTTGACCAATTCCCTTGTTTGTCCCTGAAATCAGCTAGGTTTTCTCTCACTTGAATTACATCTAACCCTGTGTACTATGCTGTTTTGCATATATACAGATTTGCATATATAAAGCTTATTGCATCAAGCATCTCAATAGGCTTTAGTTTACAACCTTGTGCTGCTGGATTAAGAAGATTAGCTGCTAGTTGAATCGGTGCCAAACCAAATTCCTCTCTACTTTTGAATTTGGTCAAAATTGCCTTCTCTTCTGTAGATTGCAGTGGAAAGGATGGAAGCTTCTCAATGAGAACTGCTTCCAAGTTATTGAGCTTTATAGCTACTGTATGAATTTGGCTCATTGTACTAAAAATCTAATGATATGGACAATTGGCTTGATCAGCTCAATCATTTTGTCAATTCTCACCCAGAAAACATCATCATCGAGAATCGTCTTCTTTATTTCTGGTTTAAGGTCTGGTTGTGCCTTTTCACTGACTACATTGTTAGACTGCAAACTTTCAAGGCAGAAAAGATGACTCCCCATCTTGTTTTTCCTGAGACCTTCAGTGAAATCCTATCTTTGAACTTCTTGTCAGCTGCTAATATTTCATCAAACAAAGCTTTTAAGATGTGGATGTGTGCTATTGTTTTGACAATCTCAACTGCATTCGCGATAAGTTTTTGCTGTATGACAACCTAAAATGTCTGAGCATAATAAGTGTAATAGATGAGCTAAACACCCCGGTGGAACTATATGTGGAAATTTAACTTTTACCATATGTAATGCAGTTTTCATGTTTGCAGCATTGTCAGCAATTACTACCAGAAACTTCTGTGGTCCATGCTTTTAAATTACATTTGTGATGAGATGAGCAAAGTACTCAGCATTGTGACTTGCTTTTAGTCATAACAGACAACAAAAAGTGGTTCAGACTTTGAAATTATGAAGTTGATATTTGGTTCATTTTTGAGATTCAAGTCACCAAATGATTCGTGAACGAAATGAACAGTGAACGATTTGGGGTTATGATCCCAAATAGTTCACCGTTCATTTCGTTCACAAATCGAATCAGTTGGCTCCTATTGGCCATAGAAGAGACTCTTTTGTGCAATCATATACTTTGGGGTCCATTGTATGCACCTCAGAACCTGTTCAACCACTTTTCAATAAAAAGATAATCGCTAAACCTGAAAATGTAGTAGCCATACAATGGAAACTAGTAACCCTACAGACAACCGCCCATAAGGAAAAGTAGGGAATTGATGATTCGATTTATTTTGAAGGGAGTTGTTTGACCGATTAGTTCACTTTAAAGATTCGATTCAATTGAACAAATCACTCATTTTCGTCTCATCCCTACTCTGACCAATCCAAATATAGGGGCGTTTCGTATGCAAATTGGGTCAGATTTGCATATCTATTGAAAGATCGGTTTCAGAGCATATAGCTACACATACAAATACAAATACAAATATTGACGACCAGCTACAGGCTCAAGCCCAACAAGGCTGGTCCTTTGTTTATGAATTCTCCAATTCCCACTGACTATCCAATTGTGTCTTAAATTCGTACACTCCCTTTGAATTAACTATATTTTCTGGCAACGCGTTCCAACTGTCTATTACCCTATTAAAGTAGTAGTTTTTCCTTAAATCCCGATTAAAATGTGTCTTATTCAATTTATACCCATGGCCCCTTGTTCTGTTATCCCTATTGAAATTTAAGCCCTCTGTGTCCCCTTGTTTTACAAACTTGAAAAGCTGAATCAAATCCCCCCTCCTTCTTCTTCTTTCCAGTGTATACATGTTTAGCTTACTTAAACGTTCATTATAGTCGAAATTTGCTAGCCCCTTTATTATTTTTGTAGCTCTGTGCTGAACCCTTTCAATTGATTCTATGTCCTTTCTCATATATGGAGCCCAGAATTGTACAGCATATTCTAGATGTGGTCTTACTAAACCCTTATATAATGGCAAGATTATATTCTTATCCCTTGAAGTTACAGTCTTTTTAATATACCCCAATAACCTATTAGCCTTTTTACCCGCAGCTGAACATTGGTGACCCATTTTAAAATCCCTGTGAATTATCACCCCAAGATCCTTGACTGTTTCTCCCTCCTTTACCTTTACTCCCTGCAGACAGTACTCGGCTCCACTATTCCTGTAACCCATATGCAGAACTTGACATTTCCCTACATTAAATGACATACCCCATTTTACAGCTCATTCGGATATCTTATCAAAATCCCCTTGTAAATTTTCTATCTGTAACTTGGTATCCACTGTCCCCCATATTTTTAAGTCATCTGCAAATATACTGATTCTATTCTTGATCCCCTGACCTATATCATCTATGAAAATTATAAATAAAATTGGTCCCAAAACTGATCCCTGAGGCACCCCACTTATAACTTCTGTCCACTGTGAATAATTTCCTTTTACCTGCACTCTCTGCTTTCTACCCAATAACCAATTCTTTATCCATATTAATGTTTTTCCCTGAATCCCCAGCCTTTCCAATTTAAACAGTAATGCCTCATGAGGTACTTTATCAAAAGCCTTTTGAAAATCTATGTACATGATATCCACACTGCTCTTATTATCCAGCTCCTCAGTAATTTTTTCGTAGAACTTCAAAAGGTTTGTAGAGCAGGATATGCCCTTCCTAAACCCATACTGATTCTCTGATAACAGTCCCCCCTCCTCCAAGTATAACATTATATGCTTTTTTAACAGAGATTCAAATATTTTGCAAATTACTGATGTTAGACTTACTGGTCTATAGTTGCCCGGATCACTTTTTATTCCCTTTTTGAAAATTGGAGTTATGTTGGCCAGCTTCCAATCCATTGGCACCCAACCTGTGCTATATGTTGAATTAAATATCGTGTGAATTACTTCCCCTAGTTCTTCCGCGCATTCCACTAGTACTCTCGGATAAATATCGTCTGGCCCTGGTGCTTTAGATGGCTTAATTCTTTTCAACTGATGTACTATTTCTTCCCTGTTGAATTTGCATTCTTTAATTATACCCCCTGCAAAGGCTCCATCCTTGGGGTCCTTTTTTAAACTATAGTTACCATTGAAAACCCCCAGAAAAAAGTCATTTAACACGTTTGCCATTCCCTCCTCGTCTTGAATTAATTCACCTCCCTTCCCCTCTAACAGTCCCAGTGTAGTGCTAAATTTATTTTTACCACTTGCATATGCAAAAAATTCTTTTGGTTTTATATTTATTTCCCTTGCTAATTTTTCCTCCAAGGACACCTTTTGCTTCCGACTAATAGTTTTAAACTCCTTTCTGGCTTTCTGATATGCCTCCATGTCCCTGTTGTTACCAGTGCTTTTATATACCCTGTATGTTCTTTGTTTTAATTTTAAAGCTTTGTGTGTTTCCCCTGAAAACCACATAGGGAGCAATTTTCTAGATTTTCCTTTTTTCCTGAACGTTACATGTTTTTTTAACACCATGTCTAACTTATTCTTGAATTCCTCCCATTGTTCAGAATGATGCAGTGCTAATAATCCCCCTTTGAATGTTTCCTTTAACTCTTCCCTTATCTTATGAAAATTTACCTTTCTGAAATTTGGAATTATTCTACTATTGATTGTGTATGCTGACTGAAAATTTATACTTAATCTGATACTTCTATGATCACTTTCTCCCAGTGGCTCACCTATAACCAAATCCTGCACCCTATCCTCATCATTGCTTAAAATCAAATCCAATATTGCATTGTCCCTAGTATCCTCATACACCATCTGGTACAAAAAACAATCCTGTATCACTTCCAAAAATTCTGCCCCTTTACCATTTGTAGCTAGATTGTTTGTCCAGTCAATATTTGGATAGTTATAGTCCCCCATTAAAATTAATTCTCCTTTTTGACATGCTTCGTTTATCAGATTGCACATGCCCTTTTCCTGCTCTTCACTACAAACAGGAGGTCTATATATATTACCCAGAATTAGTCCTTTGCCTTTGTCTGTATTCAGTTTCACCCAGACTGATTCTATACCCTCAGTTTTACTATTTAACTTTATTTCTGTACAGTTTAAGAATTCTCTCACATAAATCAAAACCCCACCCCCTTTCCTATTCTCTCTGTCCTCCCTAAACATTGTGAATCCACTTAATTCTAAAATTTGTGCATCTTCACTGCTTGCCCAACTTTCAGTAATCCCAATGATATCTATATCCTCTGCTTGTGCAATTCCCTTGAGCTCATCCATTTTATTTCTCACACTGCGAGCATTACAATAAAATACTTTTAGCTTATTTTTCACCCTTAGATTGCACTTTCCCCTTGTATTATTTGTTTTGGTATTGTTTTTCTCCCTTACATTGCACTTTCCCTTTGTATTGTTTGTCTCCTGCAATTTAGACCCTGTTAGTTTTCCTAAGCAATTACTGTGTACTGTCGACCCTCTATGTCCTTCCCATCCCTGCTTGTATACTAGTTTTTTGACTCCAGAATATTCAAAACCCGCTTGCCAACCTCCCTATTACCTATCAAGCTTAAATGCAAATTGTCCCTGCTTATCCAATCCCTCCTACACTCCTTCCAAACATCCTAATACTGTTACTTCTGCCCCATGAGACTTAATGCCTCTTAAAAGTGTTTCTGCTTCCCTCTTAAACTCGACATTTGTAGTCCTCTCTACGTCATTTGTTCCCACCCACACTACTGCCTTTTCCTCCCCTTTAACCACACCTGCCTTAACTGCCTCAACTACATGTTTTACCCTGGCACCTGGCAAACAACACCTTGCAAAATTGCGCTTTTTACGCCCTACCATTTCTCCCAAAACCCTGACCATTGAATCACCAACCACTACTCCTCTAGTTACCTTATCCCCCTGATCAACATGCCCCAAGTTTACACATTGGACACCCTTTTCCACTCCCTCTACAGCCCTCACCTTCAAAGCCTCCAGCTCCTTCCTCAAATCACCCACCTCTAAACAACTCTTGCATGTAAATTCAACCTTCTCTGACATTTTAACCCCGCTCACACACCCCTTTCCTGCCTCAACCATATTCCCACACAAGTCACATTCCACATAGAACTCCCCACTGGCTCCCTCTGTCCTCATCTCCTTGAACATTCTAACTATACCCATGCTTATGCAAAGTAACACTCAATGCACAGAAAAAGCACTACACAAAATCAAACACACAGAAAAAGCACTAAGTCAATTACACAGAAAAAGCACTGCACTTGAATGAAATGAATGAAAACAAGCAAGACAAAATATTTAGGCCCAACGAGACATACGTGAATTAGGCCTAACGAGACATACGTGAATTAGGCCTAACGAGACTTGACTTAGGACTATTTGACTTAGGACTATAAGGTCAAAAACTAAGTACAAGTACTTTAAAAACAATTGGAAATGTTTATGATGAAGTACACACTGTGATCCGATTGATCAATAGCGACATGATTTTGTTTATAAACAAATTGTTTATAAACAGCCAAGAGAACAGGAGAATATCCAACAGATATGATTTGCAGAGTCATACTCTAGTATAATCCTTATTTAATCAGAATAAATCAACTTGAGTTTATTGAAAACTAGCAGTACCCGCACTACATTGCCTATGACAAAGTTATGCTTTAAAAAGTGCCTGATTCCGACAAAACCAAATTAAACAGTAATAAATAAAAAATTGCAGAAAAGATAAAAACTAAATTTTGCTACACTTTCAAAAAGTCATAAAGCTAAAGAAAAAAAAGCAAGAAACAATAAAATTGCAGAAATTAATACAAATTAAAAAATAGGTTATGCTTTTAAAAAGTCTTATTGCTAATCACTGATTACGATAAACAATGTAAATCAAAACCAAAATGATACAAATTAAATATCACTTATCAAAAAATTAATGAAAAAAATAAGAAACAATACAACCTGAACAGAGTATCTGCATATGAAAGGTAACAAAATTAAAGAATCAATGAAATCAAAGGAGTATTCTGATATCAGCAACCTTGACTATTCTCCAGTAACAGTTAGTGAGATCATTGGAAACGTGGCTTGCGTTCTAAAAAAATGAAATCCGAAGGGAAAAAAGCTCTGCAAAAGCAGAAATATGAGGGGAAATAAACTGTTTAAATTAATTTTTAAATGTTCTAGATTATATTTTAAAATTTGGGCTTTGAGGTACATTCAGTCACCTTTAGGACTACTTGTGTGCCAAATTTCATTAATGCAATTGCTATAGATTTGTCTGGAGTCACTGGAGATCCAGACATACACTCAAACACTTCCTTTTATAATAGTAACTATTCAGCTGTCCTTTATTTCGTCTATCCAGCTCAACATTTTGCAGTGCATTTTGATAGCTTCAGTAATATAAATTATTGCTGTTTTTCGTAAAATTACTTGAAACACTCATCCACTATTAAGAGTTCTGAATTTCAACACATAGATTTGACTAAAATAGATTTTGTATGAATTTTGTTTATTTTTATCTGGAACTAACCTACAGAATCTGGAATTTAAAAAATTAAGATTGTCATTTCAAAAATTGATTTCAAACAAAATTCAATATAAAGATGAACCCATATAAAAATTAGATGCATAATTACTTATGTTAGGTGTTGTACTAAATCCTATTTCACTATTGGTTTGTGTGACTTCAGGGACAGGAATAACAAAAGGTGTTCTCTCATTCTTTTTTGACTAGTGTTTCTAGCTAAATACTTTGTCATGTACTAAAAATCACTTGCACTCTCCTTGAAGCATTAAAAACACAACATAATAGAACAAATTACAACTTTCTCATTTAATATGGAATACCTTACAGCCTTATGTTTTGCACTCTTTCAGATTGCTATTTATAAGTATAGAGAATTTTTTCATTTTAACCCCAGACTGGTAACAGTGTGAGGCCTTGCACTAGTGGGATGTATTAAGGAATATAAATTTTATATCCCTTGCCAATCTTGTGTTAATATGGTTATGCAAATCTACTTTATCCATACATGTGTTCAAACATATCATTTTAAATGTAAAATTTTTATTCTTTTCAATATATAAAATATGTTTAGTGAACTTAAACTCGCAAATGTTGATCATAATTCTAATTTATAGGCTAAAGATAAATCTGGTGCTGCTCATCTTTTTTCCCAATTTTGCCATAAAACCAGAAATAAGAATGGTGACATAGCTCATAAGCTGCTTGGTAAACAGTTTCAGGTAATCTGTTTATATCATTACGCATCTTTTATAATTCTGATACATACTATAGTCTGTTTAAAAAAGGGCTATTTGTTTTTTCAAATTGCTGTTTTATCAGTCAACTAATTTGTTTTCTTTTGAATCTTACTATTCCTGTAGTTAATCTTATTCCATGACTGTAAACTGCTCATTAATATTTATACAGGGACAGGTAGAACATTTGCGACAATTAATTTTAAAAGGCTTACAAGATGAGGATCTATTGCAAGTAAGTTAGTTTTTCATGAGATATCTTACGAATTTTAAATTTGTTTATTGTACCTATTACAAAATGAAAATTTTATTTTTTTAATCCTATTTATATCATGCAATGTGTCAACATTTACTTTTACCATGTATACCTGCCAACTTCTTTAGTTTGGCCATATAGTGTACAGATTTTGACTAAATTATAAGGTTTTGCGAAATTAACCAATAAATTTTAAAGTTTGTTTTCGAAAGATATCTAATATGTAGATAGAGAGGGGATAGAAAACGTGTAAATTCAACAACAGAAAATAAATTTTCCGTTTCAAAATTCATTTTTCTCTAGCTATTTTGGGTAATTACACAATGTTCTGCCACCTAAACTTGAGGCATATTTTCAGACTGGCTATCATCAACCAGAAAATCGTCAAACCTATTTCTGTACAGTTGGGCATTGTAATTGACAACTCTTTATATAAGTAAGTCTGGGTCTAATTAGTCCAAGATAGCTAAGTACGACAAACCATGTATTAAACAAAATTTGCATGACTAAGCAAAAATATTACAGCGTTGGATTATTCAAATCGATGCATTGAAATAGGCAGTTCAGTCATTCCTTTCCTGTTATAGTTTCAAGACAAGCTATTCCCTTTAATGTTACAAAGGATTCCCAATATGTGCTTGATTTGATTCAATAAGTGATTAATTTTTCTAAAACTATAAAGTAAGATTCCCTGTAATATTCTTTATTTTAATTCGAATGAGTTCTGGTTCCCATTCATTTTCAAATAGAAGGTTTCAGATAAGTTATTCAGAAATTAATGTAGGTTTTTATTTGTTTTCAAGAGGAAAAAAAAATATTTTGCACAAAATAAACAAGAATCAAAATTAAATTGGAATATCTTAACGCACTATTGATGAAAAAACAAGCAAATATTGCCCAACCGGTAGTGCTAAGTGCATGTTAAAGAAGTCATTAATCTTACACTGCATAGTTTTGAAACAATAAATTGCAATCAGTCTTATTGGGTGCATCCTTGCTATTCTAGCTCATTTTAATTTTTTTTACCTGTCCTCCTTAAACTAGTTTGAAGAGTGGTTTGACAGCTCAGGTGTTGCCTCGTCATCTGACTGGTTTTGCAGGCATGAGAATCTTCCGAATTTCTGCGTTTTGTGTATTTTTTCCGCTTTTCAGTAATTTTCCACGTTTTTCTAACGCGATTTTGGCCATTTTTAAGAATATGACGTCATCAGTGTTTCTAGCCAATGAGTATATTTCAAGCTTTGAAGAACTGGATGTCCTAGTGACGTTTTTATATACTAGCGGTAGGCCTGGGCAATGAAGAGATACAACGTGAGAAACCGGTGTGAGGTCGACATCAGATTTGCAATTTTCACGATTCCGATGCATTTTGACATCGCGATTTTTCCCGATCTCACAGACATCCCTTAGCTAGCGCAGATCTCGCGGTCATCGTGACATCCTGATTTTTCCCAATCTTACACAACCAGCCATCCTTTAGCTAGCATAGATCTTGTGGTCATCGTAACATCGCGATTTTCCCTGATCTCACGCTTATCCTGTGTCACGATGTTGTTGCTTACTTAGCGCCTGCGCGATATCTGAGTTGCCTAATCAGTATTTCCAGCGGAAATTTCCTGGTTTTTTTAGCATAATTTCTGAAAATTTTGTGTTTTGTTTTAGACTGACACAACGATATCGATGTTTATGCGGATGTGCGATTTTCCACCATGGTACTTAGCTTTACGATGATCCACAATGAAAGGCCTACTTATGAGAATCTTTTGTAATAGTTAATTTTGCGATTTCTGCGCTGTTATTTTTTGGGAATAAGGTGACAGGTCACACATATAAAGATTGAAAATTGAAGTTTCAATCAGCGAGGGAGCGAATAATTCTACTCTACTTGTTGAATTTGCCTAGGTCTTTATATTACATTTTTTAATTAGTTACTGTTTTTTTCCTTAAGAGTACTTAAAAACAAAATAAATTTGGGAATTTAACGGTCTGTTTTCGTTGTTTTTTTAATTAATGCGGAATTTCTCAATACCATTTGTGTCCTGAAGATGACTCTCGTTTCCAAATATATTTTTAGCGAAATTGAAATTCAGCATACTTTAAAAATTTTAAAACAAAAATGATTTTGCACATTTTAAGTTGGTTTTGTTGTGAAGTGCTGTGGCTATCTAGGTCATATATGCAGTCATCATTACTTAAAGGAATCAAATGCCTCTTTATTTTTATTTATGCTGAAGTTTTTCTCCTAAATAAGCTAATTTTGGAATCTCTACTTGAGCATATACGGTGTATAGAACACAAACAAGCACATATCTAATATTATAAAATGAAGTGTTTGTTTTCTTGGACTCAAAAGTCCTGACAATTCAATGGCACTTACAGTAATGAGATGTGGCACACAGGTTGTCCTAATTTTAGGGTCGGTGGATTTTAAAATTCCATCTTGGAACAGTTTTAAATGAATTAATAGTTTTTTCACCATTCTTCCTTATTCAGCGGAGTGACGAAACATCAAAATTTAGACTTTTCGCCCTTACATCACCTTGACTTCAGCCTTTGGAACCGTGTCAATTGTGTTTTTTATCTCCCGTCTCTAGAATGGGAGAGAACACATTCGAATGACCTTCGTTTGTTTCGAGATTCATTCATTTTGATTTCCTGCGAAACTGATTCCAGTGAAGCAAAAGATATTACTAAAGTTATCACTGGCGTTCTTCAGTGCTTTTTTTCCATTTCCGCGATCGTTAAAGTTGGAATAAAAATGTTAACGGATTTGAAATCTGGAAAATTTTATACCAGATAGTTACTTTTTACGTTTGATTTTCTTTTTTTTATATATATTTTCGCAAGAGATTGTGACGTCACATGAACTTTCGCTTTCCAAAATTAAACAGATTGCATTTTCTGCCCTTTGCGTAAAAATAAAAACATTATATTTCCTGCCCTATTCTATTTCAGCAAAGGAAAGCAAAATATAATAAACATTTTGACTGGGATTGTTAAGTTTTTTTTTCGTAAAATCGGAATTGTTAAAGATAGATTGAAAATATCAAAGGATTTGAAATCTGCGGATAATTTTACACCAGATTAATATCTTACATCATGACATTGCCTGTGGCAAACCAACACCATGGGCAATGCAGTAGCTAGTATATATTATATGCAAAATCTTGTTTTAAATCATGTGTGTTTCTTAAATGTACAACGCAGATCTTTATTTGTTATATTTTTCCTACCATGATTTTTTATAGCAAGGTATAGTAGGAACAAGGTTTAACTTTTACTATGTTTAAAATTCATGGTTAACATCACAATGTATCGTAATGTTAGATTGCTGTTGTATCGTGATGTAAAAATTTGAACATTGCCCCGGTCTACTTGGTGGCTCGCCAATCCCCGTGGATTGCAACGCAATCCCATTTGGTTTCCTTCGCAAACCAACACTCCTTTCACAGATCCTATTTAGTTTGCCTCGCAAACCAATACTCCTTTCGCAGAATTAATTCTGCAGCGGCGAAACCTCCGCCCCCTGCTCGCCTCTGTTCATTGACGTCTCATCGAGGCTTTCATTACTGTGAGCCTCGGTTTCGTAAAAACTGTTTGTTGTTGGATCTCCGCACATCTGCGGGAGGAACACTTTGTACAATGTCACAAAATTTTACTTTTCATATCATCGAATTTATTTATGAACCAATTTCAAAAATAATTGTACCGTCAGAAAAAGTACATTGTAAGGTTTCCTGCGATGTTTTCAAATTTTAAAACTAACAATAATAATATATATATTTGACAGTTTTTAAAAAATACTATCGAGGAACCAAATTGAAATTTCTAAACAAAATTGATGTTGTGCAAAAATTCACATTAAGAGGTACTCTAAAGAAAGTCATGACTGAAAACTGAAAAATTGGACGTCTTTTGTTCACTTGCGTTAGAAATTTCGCATTTTTCGACTTTAACACTTAATGCACCCTAAACTAATAAGCCGCTTCGGGGGGGAAAAAATTCATCTTGTTCCCTGTACAATTTTGAACAAACCATATTAGTTTCGTAATTTTCCTATCTACTTCCTTGGGAAACCGTCTAAGGATCGAGCAATAAAAGCGAGTTTTCAATCTTGCAACGGCTTTGACTTGTTTAATATAGACAGACATCTACCTTAATGTTGTTATTTCGGATGGCCCATATTTAGCATGTGCTCTGGATTCATCGCTTTTCCCAATTTATGGTCTACCATTTTTTTTTTTATAAATTTTTAATTTTTACAATTGCGAAATCCTGTGCACAGACCTGACTTGCGTGTATTTAATTTCACATTTTGGTTTTCCTCTTTTTTGAAATTTTGCATTATCATGCCTGGTTTTGTCCTCAGATCTTTCCCATTGGGATTGATCCCGGACTGTTGTCAATAGCCTGTTGTGTTGCTCTAGTATGAGGTTAATTAAAATACCTACTTCCTTTAACTATTTTTGGTGCCTTTTCCATGAACTTTTAAAATTTAGTGTAACGATTTTACAAGGGTTTAGAATGTTTTTGTTATTTGAAGTTGTATAAATTCTAATAAATTGTTTTCCAAATCCAAATAAATATGGCACTTCATATCAAGAAGTATAATCGTCTAGTACTGTTGATCATTTTAACTGCAGTGTTCTAAATTCATTGTTTCCTCAATCTATCTTATTAATGAACAAAATACATTTTTCAAATTAGTTATGTGCCTTAATGTGTTATTTTTACTATCATTTTTATTTATTTATTCACAAATTTTTGTTTCTAGCTGCACTCGAGTTATTTGTAATGAAAGTACTTAAAAATTATAACATAAGCATCAATTATCTCTACTATTATAAAAGGAAGTGATTGTCTGTCTGTTTGATTTCTGCACACAAAGTCTTGACCAATCTATGGCACTTACAGTAATGGGATTTGGCACACAGGTATTCCGAATTTTTTGCATTTTTTGGTTGTGGCAAATTTTAAAATTTAATTATTATTGTTTTCTTTAAAATGACAGCAGCATAAAAGATTCTGAATTATTTCTTACG
Organism: Metellina segmentata; assembly: GCA_947359465.1. Lineage (NCBI taxonomy): Eukaryota > Metazoa > Arthropoda > Arachnida > Araneae > Tetragnathidae > Metellina > Metellina segmentata. Next base: position 29,597,139 of record OX375872.1, read on the forward strand.
TTTTCATTTTGCACAAAGGAATGATTTTCCAGCAAATGATAAGAAACAAATAAACTTTTAACTGGAATTTTGTAGTAAAAATTTCTACGGTTTTCAAATTTGCGGAAAATTTCATATTAGATCAATACCTAAAAATATGATTTTTTTTTTAATAAAATTTTTAAATTGAATGTCTTTTATATTTTTGCAAGAGAATATGTCACGCCAACATTTGTGTTCCCAAAATAAACAGATTACATTTCCTGCTTTCTTACGATTTCAGCGAACGAAAGCAAAAAAAATATAACAGTTTGACTGGCATTGTTCAGTTCTCTTTTTGTAAAATTAAAATTGTTATAGATAGATTAAAAATTTCAATGGATTTGAAATCTGCAGAAAATTTTACACCAGATTGATACCTTACACCACAGCTTTACCCGTGGTAACCGTTTGTCTAGCAACACCGGGCTAGCCACGCAGTAGCTAGTTAGATTATATTTTTTTAATTATTCTGTTTTCACTTTTATAATTGTTGTGACACTAAAAGTTGAACAATGAAGCGTCGTCAATAGCCCGTTGTGTTGCTCCAGGACAACGTTAATTAAATACCTACCTACATGAACAATGAAACCACTTTACAGACCATAAAAAATCTTCAACATTTGTAAAAACGTTTCACTATCAATCTTGAATACTGGGAATACAATTAACACATTTTAACCTGAAAAGATTTTAAGATCCAAAGCAACCATCTAATTAAAAAATGTCCTGGCTGTATTGCATATGATGATTATGCCATACAAAATTGTTTGTTTTATTAACAAAATTGATTTTTTGGGGTATTGTATTGTCAATTTTGTTATTCTTGCTTTTAAAATATTTTCTTCCAATTCCTCTATCCTCACAAAAGCTTTCCCCTACTTAATATATAAGGGCTATCCAAAAATTACCTTCCATAAAAGTTTCCTATGCAGTAAATATTTTGTATTTCTATTGTAACATTAAATTACTCAGTATACCCCAACTGTCTTAGCAAGTCTAGTTAATATCATTTTTCAGTCACTAATTTAAAAAATAATAATAATAAATAAATATCTTAAGAATTGCTTTAATTGAACTTCACACAAAACATGAATATCAATGCATAAGCGAATTCCAGTTGCAAGAACAGTTAAGTGAAATAGCTGTAACTATAAAACTTCATTTAAATTGTATATTATTTAAAGCACAAATATGTAGGAGGTGTGAAGCATTACTTTATGATTATTTAACACAATGCAGTATGTATATTCAAGTAATTTTTATTGCATTTGAAATTACTTGTATTAATTATATTGCCAGAAATGTACTTTCTTTTCATTTCATAAGTAAACCTATGTAATTTATTCAATATTTCTGGAATTTCAAATACATACTTTCAAAAATATACAGGGCCATCGTGGCTTAGTTGGATATCCAATTATCTACTGTGGAAGCAACCTTCAAGTTGTAGGCAGCGCTGGTTCGATTCCTGTCGAGTGTATTTCTCTCTTCTGTCAGTAAAAACTTTCATGTGTGTGTATATTTTAACTACGTGATATTGTGTGTCCTTTGTGTCTGGTGCATCATGGCCCTTACGCAATATAAAAACCCTTTCTAAAATATGCTTAAATTATTAAATTTGCTTATGATGAATTATTTTCTTATTGTTTCAGTGGTTTACTGCTGAAGGCTTCAGATCTTTGATAGCATTGGTTGGTACAAATGGACAAGGTATTGGGACCAGGTGATTATAATTAAATCTTAAAAATACTGATAACATTTATTAACTTCTGTTTTTAAGGAAACACTTGCTCACCACATTGATAGAAACAATCTTTACTGCTTATCAGCTTACAATGGCATGTACACCCGTCAAAAAAAAACCGACTCACCCAATCGCAATTGCACAATTTACATCGCAGAGCAAAACGGAATGTGGCAATCAATAGGGATAAATGTTTTCTACAAATATCAATACTTAAAATTTGTCTAAGGTGCCATCTTCATATTAAATCGGATGCCTGCTACGATAATTTCAATTCGAACTCCCAACTTTTATCGCAAATTTGGATTCTATATACAATTTCTGGCGGAAATAAAAAAAAGTTCATCAATTTTATTGGATTTTTCACAGCTTTGTAAATGTTTGAAAACTAGATCTAATGTTAAATTGTTGTTTCACGTTTTTTGTTTTATTTGCTAAAAACATTAATTTTTCTTGGAATTCGACTCCATGCGATTCAACTGTTACTACTACATCAGAATTCCAAATTTCAGCTCATCATGTGCATAATTAGTAGCGCAGTGAGACTGTTTGTAAATTTCAATGCTTATCGTTATTGGGGATTGTTCACAAAGTGAAAATAGAAATTTCTGCCAACAGATCCTGGGATTCAATCAGAATGGATTCTGACTTTGTCACCATCTAAATGGACTCCATACCAAGGCGCCTGCAACAGGTCATTGACTGCAACGTTCACGACACGTCTTTATTAATATTTATAATGTGACTGAACTCCCAACATTTACACGCTCCCTCAATGGTTTTTTATGGATTTTCTCTGTCAATTGTACATCGTTTTTCATTATTTTTTCATCAAATCCGGCTGAAATTGTGTGTAGAATCCAAAATTGTGATAAAAGATGGGGTTTCTTGAAAATATCGGAGCAAGCACCCAATTTTAACGACCTTCTTAGACAAATCTTAAATATTGGTATTTGTAGAAAACATTCACCCCTATCGATTGCTACCTTCCGTTTTGTTCTGTGATGTAAATTGTGCAATTGCGATCGGGTGAGTTGGGGGTTTTTTTTACTGGTGTACATAATTTCTGCATTTATAAATAATACCCTGATTGTTGAACTACTGTGGATCTACTATAGGTCAGCATAACTAAAACTGGAAAACGCAACCAATTGTGAAACTTCCAGTTCAATTGTCTGGAAATAATCTGCTGAAACTTGCACCAAATTTTTTTTTTTTTTGTAGTTACATGCGACAGCATTGTGTGTCAAAGTTACGAGTTCAAGAAGTCTATTTGTAAGGAATTTTTCTAGAAATAACCAAGTATTGTAGGATTTGTAATGATATGTTTTTACACCTCAGAGTTGGGTATTTTGAAAAAATGACATTTTGTTCACAAATCAATGAATCGCAAAATACTGACAATAAAAACCTATAATTTTATGACAATTTGTTTCCAAGATTAAAATGCATTGCCTTCGTCTTGTAGTATACATGTAAAAATTACATCAGAATAACCCTTCAAAACTTGAAATTTCATTTTAAACTTAAAAAATCAACCTTGTATAGTAAAATCTTCCTTAAATGATTATTTTGTCTGTGAACAGTTTCATGTTCTTAAGTTTTGAAATTTACTTTTAAAATAATTTATACTTTTCCATGCAAAAATGCTTTATGTTTTTATTTTATTACTTTTAGTGCATTTGGTGTTTGGGTGAAAAATTGTGATTCTTTAGACCTTTCACAAGAAGAACAAGAAAAATTAAACATTTTCATTCATGCATTGTATGAAAGCATTGAAAAGGGTAATATATCTTTTTAAGATGATTTTTTGAAAACTAAAATATCTTATTAGAATATCATTGGAAAAAGTTAGCTGGAAGTACATGTTATTTTGTGGTGGTTTGGTTACAGTGATACAGTCAAAGGTTGTGAATAGTTCTATTCAGCAGATATATAAGTGATATGTTTAGAATTTAATAAAACCCTGTTTTCTGTGTACAAAAGTCTTGCTTGTATAATTTAATTTATCAGTTATAAATTATAGATTTAGGACAGGGTATGCCAATTTATCTCAAATTATTTTTATTTTGGAAAAATCATGATTTTAATCACTTAAAATTTTCTATTTTTTCTTAATTCAATTTTAATAATATTCAAATTAAAATAACCTGTTTACAATGTACAGTAAATATTTGCTTCTACTCAGTAACACCCCGATATCGGCCCTTTTTAACTGAACATAATGCTTCCCTTTGAGAACACTACAGATACTAGTATAAATTAGGTTGCACTGGTACCAACTTGGATATATTAGGGGGTCTAAATAAGACACCACTTGCTTAATTTGAGATACAGAACTCTGTTTTATTTAAATAAATCATTACTTAAATCACTGCTATATTTGTAATATTTATCACTCATGTTAAAGGAAGCCAAGCCCCAACCATAAAAATACCAGAGTCCAAGGTGTCCAGGCCCCTAGAACTTTGCTGTCTTGTGTTTGGTGCAGATTGTCCTATTTCGTACTTTTTGTCATGAAACCCAAATCAACCTACCTACCCTTGAACTTTGCACTTATTCTGTTAAAGCAACCTAATAAGAGGGATCAGATCATATCCACTGCAGGTTTGGGCCTTTTTTTTCTTTATACCATTTATTGGTTTCTGGACCATTTCCATAAAAAATTTATAAAGGGTTACTTGGGGTGCTTCTTGATTTAAGTAGTTTAAATGACTTATTTGGTTTCTCATTGAAAATACATATTTCTCCCCTTTGGTGAGACATGATAAGGCTGAGCCCTCTGGAATTAGTGTCTGTGTTGGTATGACAATGACATCTGACCAATATATAAATTTTTCTTTGGTGACTGAAAACAAGTGTCACTCACTCATCTGCTTATCAGCAGAGGCTGAGGGTGCCAATTCATACATTGCACAAGGTGTTTTCAGTTAATTTAATTATGATGTATAAAAATTACATTTTATATCCCCTTTGAATGTTTATTTTTAATTTAGAACTTAAGTAGTGTGAATTTGTATCATGAAATAGAATTCAGAACAAACAAAAAAATAAGGCCCAAGAAAAATTGTAATTTTTTAAAATTGCAAAAAATTTGCCCTGCTACATTCTTTTCCTAAACACTCTTATATTAATGTTTGTCCTAAATAAAAACTTCGTAGAAATTAAACTTGATTTGCACATCTCATGATTAAACATTTTGGGGCAATGAATTAATTAAAGTAATAAAAATATATTTAAGTCTAGTAAATCTGATTTTTTAATCGTGCTTTTTTCACTTGTTTCAACTTTATTGTTCAATACTATCTAACTCCCTCTTTTACGAAAAATGTACCAGAATGACAAACAAAACCCAAAATCATAGATCATTGATGAGATAGAAGCAAACTTTTTTAAGTAGTAGGGCTATATCAATTTTGTACTACATACACATATTATCAGGGCAGTTGTAAATTGTTTTACTTTGAAACCCCCTCTTTTTTAGAGAACAAATACTTTTCTGTTTCAAAAAATAATCCCTTTGGTAAACAATACAGTAATAAATATACTTGAATAATTTGCCTTATATTCTTTTTGAATATCTCAATGCCTCTGCCTAAATTTCCCTTTGGTCATGAAACTTTTGAAGGTGCATTTAAAATTTCTGTGATATAAATGAAGTAAAAATTATGTATTGAATATGTACAGCAGTGAGTGGGGTGTAATTTCCTGCAAAACTCAGAAAAGTGAAATGTAACAGTGAAATTTATATCATTTACAAAATTTTAATGTTTTTGATTTTACTAAGCTTTAACGCTTTTGTACTGTTTCATAAATAGTTCCATTTGACTTTTCAATGAATGTTTTTTCCAATTGATTTAAAGTTTGTATAAGAAGTATTCAATCCCATCAATGTGATTTAGCTATCCAACTTCCCCACACAATTTATCAAAAGTGGGGTTTTGATAAATTTTACTACTTTGCTTATTGCTGCAGGTACTGGACATTAGCTAGACTATTTTATTTATCTATAAAACTTAGAAAAAATCAAGTTTATATTATCCTGTGTTTTATGTATCAATAAACATGGTTGAATGAAAATTTCTGCTTCAACTCTGCCTATAATTTTTTTGTGAATTGAATAATTTGAAAGTTCATTTCAAAAACTAGCTTAATTTAAATTCTTTAAAATATAGCTATCATGCAAGATAAATTCTTGAAGTTGTATATCAAGCATGCCGTAAAACCCACATTACAAAATAAGTTATTTTAATGACTAGTTTTAATGGTTTTTTCTTTACAGGGGTGAAAATCTTCCGCGTTTACGCGGATTTCTGCTTTTTATTTTTCTTCTGAGAAGTTCCGCTTTTTCCACAATTTTTTCTTTAGAATTAAATAATATCATGGAATTACAGAAAAAGGATAAATGTTAAAAATAATAATAAGGAAAATTAATATCCTAACACACGGGGTGAGATTCTTCCAATTTTTCTTAAATTTTTGAGAAAATGACCGATTTTTATCATTTTTTAAGAAAAAAATTCAGATTTTTTCCCTTTTTGTCTTTAACAAACGCGTAAAATGTGCCAAATGAGACATATATCGCCAACATTGTACTCCTAAATTTTGTCAAGCTGATGTCTTGCAAATTCCTCTTTGAAAAGAATTCTTTGTGAGAAGCTTTTTGGTTGAATGGCAAACCTGAAGAACTTGGATTTTGAACTAGTTAACGTACGTTGTAGCGGTAAATTTCGTAGGTAAAGCTACGGTTTCCTAAAAAAAACGAAGCTGTTATCTAGCGGTCATGATTCGGCAGAAAAGGTATAAATTAAATATTTTTTGTTGAGCGGGTTTTAATGTGATTTTTCTTTTTCCAAGAAAATAAGATGCTCGGTTATTTAACCGATAAGGTTATTTCATCTTTTATGACAACCTCGGCAAGCGGAAAGTTTAAATTTTCATTTTTAATTATCTAGAAAGTACTTTCAAAATCCGTTAAAACTTCTTGTACTGCTTTAAACATGGAATGCAGCTATTTTTTGCAACGGAAATTATCAAAATGATGCTTCTTTTGAGGGCAATATTTATGATTGTTTTAAATTTATGGTTGTTAAATTATTTCTTGGATAATATGAGTTATTAATTTTAGGTTTTATTTGATTTAATTAGAAAATAAGAATATTTACGGGAAAATATATAAGCCGACGGAAATTGATTAGAGGTTTTGAAAACAGGTATTTTGTATTCGAAAATAGATTGCAAATTTAAACTAAATTGAGTTATATTTTATTTACCACTGGGCTACAGCTTCAGTCCACGTTAATAGCGTACATTGACGCTTTTTCTTAAGTTGCCAAAGAAGTTTTGGAAAAATTGTAACTGTTAAAAAAAATCGCACCATTGGTGAGATGTTTAAAAATAACATTTTCAACTTCATGCAACTTATTTTATACTATTTACTGAGTTGCCAGGATATTTTTTTTCTTGTGTGAAATACGGTTGCACGTGCCATTTTTCTTTTTTGCGAAATTTGAGTACGTGTATTTTCAGACTTTTTGTCCTTTTCCCACTTTTAGGTATGTTTGAAGAGATGCAAAAGAAAAAATTAATAAAGTGCTTTTGAATTATAAAATACATGCTTGTCATAAATACATATTCTGTACCAGTGGTTCAGCCGCGATGAGGTGTTTATGGGTTAAAGCCCCCCCCCCCCTTTCCAAAGACAAATTTCATTGTTTATAGTGTACTTTATAGAGCTTATAAAGCTAAATAATAGGCAAAAAATATATGCTTATCATAAACACATATTCTGTACTTGTGGCGCTGCCATGGGAGGTTATAGGTTAACCTCCCTACTCCCAATGACGAATTTTATTGTTTTTAGTGGACTTACAGGGTTTTATCATACTAAATTTTCCTTCCCCCCTTTCAGAAAAAATTCTAGCTGCGCCATTGTTCTGTACACAAATATACTATTCTTGTTCAGCTATTTTTGTAGTTTGAAATAACGCTGCATATATTTTCCTCTTTTTACGTTTTGACTGTTTTCACCCCTGCATTTAGTTCTAAATAATTAATTCATTTTTTTTGGTTATTTGTTGAACATGTTCAGGTTATGATTTTTACATGTTTCTTTATTTGTGTTTGATAATTTTTAATTTTTTGGTTTCAGTTTATGTTCTCTGCATGATTGAGTTTTTTAAGTTTTAAGTCTACAGGAAAATTTAATATCCATTCAGGTGAGCAAAGCAATTCATGCTTCCCAAATGTTTTCTTAACTACTTAATACTATTTTTGGTGTCATTCATGATATATATATATTTCAATTACTATTAATTCGTAAACATCAATTTTCATGCTTTTAAATATTTACTTGTATTTGTATTCATAATACTTGAATATCAAAACTCTAAATTTAATTTTCTTTTGCACTCGTATCAATTCAGTCTAACTCATTCTGTATTGCTTTTTTCCAACTAATGTTATAGGTTTCTTTCATTTTAAGTTCACTTGATGATCAAAGCTAAATTGCATTGTCATTTTTATATGTCACAGACAACATTTCAAACAAACGTTTTAAACATCTATTCTAATTTAACTCGTACAGGACTTATGGACATTTTTAAATCACTTGTATGACAAATTATTACAATAAAACCAACAACTACTCAACAATGAAATCAATAGTTTTTATGACTGAAACCAATTGTATTATGCCAAAAAAGGAAAACACACATTTCTACTACTAGATTTGAATGTTTTGTGTGTTACACACAATTTCTTTCCTCTCATGCGATATTCTAACTACCAATCATGTTTTTATATTTTATTGTGTAAGTTTTATGTATTGAATCATCAAATAGGTATACCAGTGTCTTAAAAAAAGAGTATCCCCTGAGTTTTGGAAATAAATTTTACAAACTACCGTAACTTTACCAAAAAATAGTGTTGTGAAGAGCTATTGCATAGGAAACCTAGTCTTGTGCTTTGGCAAGTAATAATTTTTAGTTTGTCAAGAGAAATTGTTTGAAATGTCATCTAGTTTCCTAGACTTTAAAAACCTTAAAAGGCCTTATTTTTCATATTTAATTTTAAAGGCCTTAAAAAAAAAACCTTGTTATTTGCTATTTGTCCAAGTTCAATTATCACTAACGTTTGTTTTAGTTGATGACTACCTGGGACTGATAGGAAATTCTGAAAATTCTTTATGTAAACTTGTTTTTAGCTTGAAGATAATTGTATTTTGCTACTGATATAGGGGAAAGCAAAGTAAATGCTTTCCACTTTATGTCTTTAAAATTACATTTTGACAAAGTGTACATTGCAAAGTTTCATGGTGTGGAAATTTCGTTATTGCTACAAATGCTGTGGGCTGGTTATTCTTCTGGTAGTTGTTTCCGTTGAATAGCTCTGAAAAAGGGTGATCTCTTTTTCACTAAACTGACTGCATCATCGCATCCTGTATTTTTTTAATCTAAATGAGAAGGAAGGATCGATGTTGCTCATTCTTCAAGCTCTCCTAATATGGCCTTACAAAAACCTGATTTTTTTTTTGTGGTAATATTGGTAAGAGATTTGGTCACTCATATGCTGGTATATAGTTATAAAGGCTTCCAAAGTTATAAATTGTAACAAATTCACAAAATCTGATTTCCACACCTTTTATTACTAAACGGGTTTTTATTTAACTGAACTTATGATTGAAACATATATGTATACTGTAAGGTACAATTAGTTTTAATGTCTATTAAAAAAACTTGAAAAAGATGTTTTTGCTTCAAAATTTTCCTTTATTTGTACTTTTTACTATCCCACTGAGGGAAGGTTTAAATGAATGTGTACTTATAACATGTTTTGGCTAATCTTTACCTATTCTACAAATTATTTATGTACCAAAAAGTATTTAACCATTCACAAAAGGACTGCTAGTTTTGTTAAAATTATCAGTTTCATTTTACTAAATGCATACATTTTGTTAACTTGATAAATTTAAGTTTAAATCCTTGAAATCTATTTCAAAAATAAGTATCATTTATTTTGTTTCAAACTTGCAAAAATTATTCTGTATTAATTCAGAAATTCTTCTTAGAGACAGGTCCCTTTTTAAATAATGAGGGGTCAGGACTGTATCCTCTGCAAAGTGCATGTGAGTATCTTAACATATTATGTCACAAAAATATTTCACTTCAAGAACATGTTCACATGAACAAAATTGTAAGAAATTCTTCTGGTGTATTATTGTTCATGTTTAACTTTTTCTCAATATGTTGTTTTTATAGAATTTACAAATTTGAATTCAAAATAATGTGAGAAAATTAAATTCATATCTAGAATATATCTTCATGTGTAGAAAAATCTCATATTTTGATAGGCATCAATATAGTTTGAGTTGTTTGTTATGATGTTTTTACAAAATAATACTTTTGTGCACAAACACACAAGGGAAGGACAGTAATTTAAGTCATAAATGGCCATAATATGGAGGTTGAGAAGAGATCAAATGCATATGAAAACCACTCCTTTTATTTCTCCACCTATTGATACCTGATGCATATACGTTTTAGGTCTTGGCACATTTTCCCCTCGCCTACAACCCCATGGTCAACCTTGAAACGCTTGTCACCAAGATGAGTTTTAACTGGGCCAAATAGAATTCTTTCAGTGCTCTGAATTTATGCTCTGATATTTGTTATTAATAGAGCAGTGTTCCTTGACATGTATCAAAATCAGCCTCCACTATTAACAGAACATGTTTCATCTCACTTATGATAGTACTGTTTTGTTGAGAATCACTAAACACTTGGCATAAACTTCCTGACTGATGGCATAATTTTTTTTTAATTATGCCTGCCATCGTCTTAGACATGAGGTGTCTTGCAGTCCAATATAGCAGAGAGGTGGCCCCAGGAAGGTTAAGAGTTCCAAAGTCATCACAAGAGCAAACATCAAGCAGGGAGGGGCAACTGAAAAGGTGCTCCCTTGTCTTGTGTAGAGTGGAGAATCGGCAAGTCCAATCCTAAATAGATGGTCTTGCAAGTAATAATGTCCATTGATGACTCTAAAACATGCTACCCTCTTGACTCTAGGACAGGACGGAAAGCTGTGCGTGCTTCTGGTTATCTCTATATTAAAAAAAAGTTACCTCAGCCATCGCAGATACACTGACTACGCACACTAAATAAACCTTGTTTGGCTCAGCATGGCCAAATATGGCCCTTGTGCCGCCGCAGGATTGAAAACTGTGTTGTTTAGCTCGATTCTTAGACAGTTTACCTAGAAAGTTCGGATTACAAAAATATAAAATTAACATAGTTTGTTCTTCATCGTGTTCTCTGAATCTTTTTCCAATGTGGTTATTAGTTTAGGGTTTATTAAGTGTCAAAGTTGAAAAGGTGAAATTTATTCCACGAGTGAGCAAAACACGTACAAATTTTCAGACTTAAGCCATGAGTTTTTTTTTTTTTAAGAGTACCTCTCAACGTAAATTTATGCAGCTCATCGAGTTTTTTAACAAATTTCAATTTGGTTCTTGATAATATTTTTTTGAAATTCGGGGGAAATCTGGACTTTTTCGTTATTTTTTTTTTAAACTGTCATATCTATATCTTATTATTATTAGTTTATAATTTTGAAATTATCGCAGTATACCTCAGAATGTACTCTTTTTTACGGTACAACTATTTTTGAAATTGGTTAATAAATAAATTTGAGGCGCGATCAAAAGTTAATCATACAAAACTAGGAATCTGGATATTTTCGCTACTTTTTGTTAAAACTGTTTATCTACAGCTTAATTCTATTATTTTTTAAATTTGAAAACATCACTGAATACATTACATTACACTCTTTCTTATGGTACAATTATTTTTTAAATTGGTTAATAAATAAAGTCGATGCAATCAAAAGTTGGTCACACAAATTTCGTATTTTTTAGTTCGCGGAGCAGGTTTCACACGCACTTGTGGGTTGTATTTTTGATTATCGGGTTTGCCAGATATAGAATTTATCGTTGCAACAATTGCCATAAAAACAATTTCTTTTTATTTGGCGAGGAAAAAGGCTCGCTTTTTTCACTCGGTTCTCAGACGGTTTTTCGTAGAAAGTACGGATCGTAAAGTTAGGAAATTAACACATTTTACTTAAAATTGTACAGGAAAGAAGATGTAGAAGGTTTTTTACTGATGCAGGATGCAGCTATTAGTTTAGGGTGCATTAAGTGTTAAAATTAAAGAAAAGAGAGAAATCACTTGCGAAAGGAGTATTGGTTTTCGAAGCAAACCAAACGGGATTACGTAACAATCCCTGGGGGTCAGCGAGCAGGGGGCAAAACCCTCGCTGTTACATCACAGACCAGAAAGTCAAATCAGGATTATACGAATGTTAAGATAGTTTCGCGTCCAGGAGATTCACTCTGCGAAAGGAATGCAAAGCAATCTCCTGGGGTTGGCGAGCAGGGGGCGGAGCCCCCTAGTCAAATAAATAAGTCTAAGACTTTCCATCTGCCAACTCTCTAAGAGTAGAAATTCTTTTGTGTCGGATATTGTTTCTGAGAAGTCTCTTGACATTTTGAAGAGAAATCGTGAGACAGGATGGATGTAAAAGTGTTGAAGCCTCCTTAGCCAGCAAGTTGGCTTGCTCGTTTCCATAAATGTCACAATGGCTAGGAATCCATTGAAGGACGACCTCTATTCCAGTACCAAGAAATGGGTCTACGCAGTTTGCATTCAAACTCGATTTCTGGTGGTTATAGACTATAGTCAGTAATGGCCTGTATTGCAGCCTCAGAGTCTATGAGGAAGACAATGTTTTGATGAGGGATTTCACCAATAGCTCCAAGGGTCATATACAGTCAGTATCGGTTAAATGGCCAGCTCAGCGGTTCCAGAAAAATCAGACCATATATGCGGAACAATGCTACACTATTTAAATATGGCAGGATTATATTCATTTTTCAGAATATAGTGCTCATAAACAGGTAATTAAACTTTGAATAACATTTTTAAAAATTAATTTGTGAAATAAAAGCTACAATAGGGGAAATATGCAATATTTTTTAGTGAAATTTATTAGCTTACCTTACCAATCTAAGTACAGTACACAACGTATGTGCATCCATATTCAATGCACTTATATCTACTATTATAAAAGGAAGTGTTTGTTTTTCGTTTTTACAGTTATGACGAATCTACGTCGTTACAATAATGGGATTTGGCACACAGGTACTTCGAATTTTTGTGTCGCGGCGAGTTTTAAAATTCAATCTCGAATATTTTTAATGGAATTTAATTATTATTTTCTTTGAATGGCAACAGCATAAAAGATCGCAGATTCTGATTTTTTTTTTTTTTCTGTTTTTATTTTGCGCAGAGGAACAATTTGTCAGCAGACTAAAAAAAATACAAATTTTTAACATTAATGAATGTTCTTATTCATCACGTGTTATCCAAATGAAACAAAATTTTCCTTTACTCTTTTCGGCTCAATTTCAACGTACTTTTCAAACAGAGAGATTACTTCCACTAATAAACAGACAGATGTCCACTTGTTGTGCTTGGGGAGGAAGAGAATTGAAGGGGTGGGTAACGCCGACAATGATTCAATGCAAAAGAAGGGGGAAGGAAATTCGTAAATTCGGGTCTTCTCTGGGGTCGCAAAGACTTTTTTTCTTCTGGTCATTCCCTGTGTTGCTCCCCACCTGAAGAAATATTATCATGATAGCTATAGTCATAGTGAGTGGGGAGGTCAGGAAAGCCCTAGGTGCCGATTCCACTAGGGAATATTGCACCAAACCCCATTGTTTTTCGACACTCCTGTCAAAGAAAGCCAGATTCCTTAAGAAAGGCTAAAAGGCTTTTAACAGGTTCTTCGTGAATTGTATCAAGTTCTATTCCAAGACCTAGACTTGAATGCCTTATGTAAAGCAGAGCTTTGCATTCAAAAACTATATGGTAAGCTGTTTCCTCCACCATATTGCATTTCCTGCATAGAGGTTCTTTTTTAAAGATTCCCATCCTATGAAGGTGTTTTATTAGGTGATAGTGGCCTGTGAGAAATCTAACTATCACCCTCATCTTATCCCTGCGAAGACGTAGGATCTGAGATGATATTTTCACGGAAGGTTCTTGTATCATAAGCCTTGCATGTTTTTGATCGGTGGTTTGCTTCCACTTTTTTGTAGTTTCTTTAAGCATTTTTTCTCCTATCACCCTTTTTGCGGTAGTCTTGGAGATCCCGCAAAAAGGTTCAGGGCTTAAAGGTAGGTCTGCAGTTCCCAGTTTGGCTAGCTTGTTTGCATTTTCATTTCCTTCTACACCAGTATGCCCTGGCACCCAAGTAAGAAAGATCCTATTATGGGTCCCCAAGTCTTGTAGAAGGTTATTTCATTCCCAAGCAAGTTTGGAGCTTATTTGAAAAGCGTTTATCGCCTTTAAGGCTGCTTGACTGTCATTAAATATGTAGATTTTCCTATTTGAGTAGGATTTTCTAGAACATTCATGTAGACAGTAGATGATAGCAAGCAGTTCCGCTTGAAATACTGTGGCATGTTTTCCTAATTTTCGGGCAATCCTTACCTTAGGTCTGACCCCACAGATTCCAGCACCTGCCTTTTCGTTTTGTCTGGAGCCATCTGTGTACCACACAATGTCTCCATTTGTGAGCTTGTAGTTTTCCTCTTTTCATTCCTCTCTTAGGTCAATAAGTACCTCAAAGGGTCATTGATAGAGGAATCTTGTCTCCATGATGTCAGAGGGCATCAAAAGTATAGGGTCAAAGAATTTTTGGTTAATACTGGTGCGGGGCTTTTGGCTGGCAAAATTCATCCACAGTCCAGCATTTTCCAGTCTGTAGGAACTTCTTCTGGCAGCACCACTGATAAAGATATCAAGTGGGACGACTGATAGAATAATTTCCATGGCTCTGGTGGGAGTGGAGGACATAGCATCTGTTATACTCAGGCAGGCAGCTCTTTGAAGACTGTCTAGCTTGGTCTTAACAGTCAATTGTTCCATCTTTTTCCACCAGACCATAGCCGCATAGGTCACAATGGGTCTAATAGCCATAGTGTAAAGCCAATAGGTCATCCTTGGCTTTAGACCCCATGATTTACCAAGAACTCTTCTACATCGTAGAAGTCCAACTTTTGCTTGTTTAATTTTACTTTTCAAATGCTGATTCCAGGTTAATTTAGTGTCCAGTATAACTCCCAGGTATTTAACCTCGCTCAGCATATTTACTTTTTCGCCTAGTAGGGTAGGTATATCACTTTTGTCAATGCAGGTTCTCCTTCGTGTAAATGGGACAAGAGTAGTCTTTTGAGGATTTACTCTCAAATTCTTTTCACAGCACCATCTTGCGATTCTGTTCAGAGCCCCCTGCATGATATTTATCACTGTTTTCTCATCCATGCCCGATATGTAGACGACAATATCATCTGCATATCCCTGGGCGTAAATGCCGCTTTGATTGAGGTCTGCAATTAGGTCATCGACCACCAGATTCCACAACAGAGGAGAGAGAACTCCTCCCTGAGGGCAACCTCTAGTGGGTCTAGCCTGAAGTGTTGCCCCAAACAACTCAGTTGTAATAACTCTGTCTGCTAGCAAGGAGTTTATCCATTTGCAGACTAGTGGTTCAATAGCTCTGCTAGCAGCAGCAGCAATTGAGTTAAAAGGGGTATTATCGTAAGCCAATCCTGGCCATAGGTCTAAAATTACTAACATTGTGGTAAAACTTCAAAAAAAGTCCTTGCAATGTCTTGATCGGAAGTCAAAGTTTTTTTACCATCCTCTTTAGAGCTGTTTGCAGGGCTGATTTGTCTACCACTTAAAGCAGCTAAAAATTTAAAAGTCTTTGGACCACCTTTTCTGTAGTCCAAATGTTCTCTAAAAACTTGTCAAAAGATGAGCTTTTTGCATGCAAAATTTCTTTTTTAAATAGCTTCCCTTTTCCTCAAAAAAATACAATCCTCAAGAATGCCTGTTGAATCAGCTTTATTTCTTGCAAGATCTTTTTCTTCCTTAAGTGACTAGAGTTTACCATTCTAGAAAGGTTTTGCATTCTTAATGTGGCCTCTAGGAATACAAACACTGGCATATTGTTCTATAGTAATCATAATTTGATTGAGAACTCTATCATTATTATCATCTAGAATGCAATTTCCTTGTAAAGTATTAGTTAAATCTGCATATGTCTCCCAGTTTGCTTTTTTCAAATTCCAGCGTTTATTCTGGGGTCATGCGTCAGCTTTGGATTTGAAATATTCACAAAGAATCTTATGGCCTGTACCACCTGGGGTCATGATAAGATTGTGTTTTATAGAAGGGGTCCAATTTGGATGGGTTAATAATAAGTCAGGATGGGATAAACTGCCTCTAAATGAGAGAAAGGTAGGCAAAGCCTTTGTGTTTTCAATAAATTTAATTTGGTTAGTATCAATAAAATCTTCCAAGTTGCCAACAGGACAATTTTGATCATAGCCCCATCTAGTTAAATGGGCATTAAAATCGCCCAAGATGATAGAACATTTATTCCAGTCTTGAATAAGGGAATTTAGATCTGGTTAATTTCTAGGTGGGTTATATACAAATGAGGTACGGTATCCAATGTTTTTCTTCCACACTCTTAATTCAATGGCCTCTAAAGAGTCAGTACTGTCATGGTATGTTTTATCAAAGGTTCTGCAATGAGAGTGTTTTAACAAAAATGATGATTCCCGACGGAATTTATCGAGATTGTCCAAGGTAATATGACTTATAACCGCTTAGAGGGAAGAATCCTAGATTGTCTGCAGAGGAGCCACTCTCAACAATACCAATTGCATCAGGTCCTTCATGAAAGATAATATTTTAAGTTCAGAGAATTTGTCAATAATAAGGCCACTGGCATTCCAGAAAAGAACTTTTAGGATTGTCCATGCCTTGTAAGGACAGTTTTTAAAAACCTTCATGGAAGTCTCCAGATAAAACAATGAGACTGCACGAAAAATTGCGAAGGCTGTAGCAGATTTTTCTTTAACCAGGGTGCACCACGAGGAGACCTGCTACACTACACCTTGATAACATAACCTTGAAGGTGTAAAAGATTGTGTTTCAATGCAATTGAAAGATCACAAATTGCATTGAAGCACAGACCCTGTTGCACGTTTTTCTTCATGCCATGATAGAACAGTCTATTCAATTCAATTTTTTTCCTTAGGCAGTTCTCTGGACACCTAACATGTATATGCGTCATTTCTGAAATTTTAAACTATAGTTAGCAACTCATTAAATGGGAATCCAAAAGCTCTTACAGAAACCACTAGCTACCATTTCAGCTATCCCTTATAATTTTGTGACCTCATATTTTTACTAACTTGCTTAATAATTTAAAAATTCAAGTATGTAAACATTGCTTAGCGTTTTTGGTTTTAAAAAAAAAGGGGGGGGGGTCTTTTAATTTATGATATTGTGTATATATATCCCAATTTTCTTTATATTTATGAGGATTTCAACTCATACTCTGCTTTTTTAATCAAAATGCTCCCAATACATGACAAAATGCTCCCAATACATGCTAAATTTTGAGATATAAATGCTATGTATTCAATATGAAGTACAAAGTTTTTCAGTTGTAAAATAAAATGCAATTTCATAGTTTCCGTTCTTAAAGTTCTTGTACCTTACTGTTAATCTTTTCTGACTTTGCTTTCCATAAATATTTTTGTTTTTATTTTGCAGGCAATCATAGTTGTGTGCCAAATGCTGAAGCCACTTTTCCTTACAACAATTTCACTCTAGTTATGGAAGCAATAGAAGAAATACTTCCTGGAGAAGTTAGTGTATATTTGTTTAATCAATCTCAAACTAAACATTATGGTAGGTGTCTTCAAAAAAAATTTCTCATACAAGTCTAATAGAATATCAAATCATAGTGTATACTCTAAGTAAAATAGAAATCCTATCTCAAAAGCTATGATAATAAAGACTCAGAATATATAAAATCACTAACATTTGCCATAATTTGAGTGAAAAAAGCTGCTACTCTTTCACAATTGTGGATGGTGCTATTCCTTTTCACCCCAGGTTTTCCTATGACTAAATGATTATTCACAAAAATGTAGGTTTTGAAATATCAAGAGTAAGAACAGATTTTATGCCCAAAATGTTTCTATTGCCATTTAGGCAAAAGCAGAAATGCGTAGCTCCTCGTGGTTTGCATTGCAACAATGGCTTAATTTATGATTTAGGTTGGTGACTGGACAGCATGAAAGGTTCAGAGGTATGAAGGCTTTCAGAGTCCTGTGACTACTTCAGTTTTTCATTATGGTTTTACTGTATGTTTATTTTTAGGTAATACGTTTCATTCTACAAAATGAAGCTTAACTAAACTGATATTTCTCCTGGAACACTCTAAAATTTGTTTTACCAAAAGTATATGAACCATGTTGAAATTACTTAATTTGACAAAATTATACGGTTGTAACTTTGCATTAAATTAATCTTAATTACTAGCAAAAATTACTGTTTGCATCTACTATTATCCAAAAATTTATTTCCAAAAGAAACAAAATTCAATTTAATGTTAACACTCGTTTATGTTTGGCATAAACAGGAATAACTTGGCATTTTGTAATTTATGTACAACTGATTTAAAAACTGAAATGTTTATGTTTAATAACTTGGTTTATAAATTCGATAATGTGTGTTTTGTTCCTAAAATTTTTTCATGTTCTTAAAATGTCTTATGATATTGTAATTATTTGTGTTTATACACTACAAGCATGTTAAAGATAGGAATTTAGAAACATGCAGTGTTGTTTTTCTTTCTTTTACTGGTTTAAACGTTAACCAGTTCAATAATTCTGCTTATTTTCAATTTTTTAAATTAATCCAAATTTAACTTCTGTGATCAGTTGAATATTTATATGCATTCCCTAGAAAGATCTTGTATATATTCATAAGCACTTAAGGAATTTGTAGCAAAGAGAAACGTTGCAATGTTAATGTTAAAATAAAAATATTTAAATATGTTTAACAAGTGGGGCTTTTTGCCACTTTATGTTTCGTAAACATTCAATATGTTACTATTGTTTTTCTTTTAATTTTTAATGCCTTCTGTTTCCCTTTATTAATCTATTAAATTTATTGAAATTCTTTTATATAGGAAATAATTGTTTGTTATCTGGATGAATGTAATCGGAGTCGAAGTCGACATAGCCGTATCAAATTGTTAAGGTAACATGTGTATATATATATTTAGATGTATAATAACAAAAGAATCAATTACAAAATTTTAAATTCCAACATCAAAATTTGGCATTATTCTTTGCTTTATTCCAATTAAATTAAGAATATGTGCATGAAAATGTTTTATCAGATTACATTTATTTGTGCAAGAAATTCAGGTTACTTTGTATCGATTTTTAATTTTAAAGTACAATTGTTTTGAGCAATTGTGATGCAATGAAATCTATTCACTGCAGTCTGCGTACAGTACTAGAAATTTGAATATTTGGGTGATGCAGTTGTATTGTCTGATGAAGATATACGAACTCTGTCTTCCAGTGACAGTTTAAAGTATGAACTAAGCAACTTCTAAGCATATTTATAAATTTATTTACGACTGGATATTTAAATGATTTACTGTCTTTACATTTGAATCCAGTTTTAATAGTTCAGTGAAACCTTGCTACCAGTTGCATGTGAAGTCATCCACAGCAGCAGGTTTTATTCTTTCGCATTACGTATATGGTAAAATCCGTTTCTGTGCCAAGTCTACTCTAACTGTGTAAAATTCATTAAAGCAAACTAACAAGATGAGCTTATAGCTGGGAAATGCAGAAGATAGCAAGAACACTTCCTTAGATACTTTGCAGTGTATTATTTACCAGGTGTCAACACCTGGTAAGTTCCACTTATTTTCTACATAACAAGGGTTAACCTAAAGGTAACCTTAACAACCTAAAGGTTGCAATTCATAACTTGTTGGCACAAAGTATTCAAGCATTTAAGAGATTTAACCTTTCAATATTTAGTTTTGAAGCAGGAGTGACTAAAGTAAAAATGGAAAAATGATCAAGTAGATTCAAAAATTAGATTATTTAGAAAGAGAAAAACTACATAAATAGAAATGAAGGGGCATTTGATTCCTCTTAGTAATAATGACGGCATATATAACCTGTATTTCCACAGAAGTTCACAAAAAAAAGTGATGCAAACGGATTGATTGTAACATCAAGAAACAAGAGAGGGTTTTCGGAACTCAACTTGAAGTGTGCAATATCATTTTTGTTTTAAAATTTTTAAATTGTACTGAAATTCAATTTCACACAAAAAAAAATTCTGGAAACGAAAGTCATCATCAGCACACAAATGATTTAAAGAAATTCCTCATTAATTTTAAAAAAAATGAAAACTCTTTAAAATTCGCAGATTTTGCAAAATTATTTTGTTTTCAAGTATTTTTAAGCAAAAAAAAAAAAAAAATTACTAATTATAAACATCGGAATCGTTGTGTCGATCTAAACCCAAATTTCCCCCAATGATGCTAAAATAACATGCTATCATCAACGCAAAAATAACTCGCAATTTCACACCGGAAAATCATGAGATACTGATTAGGCAACTCAACGTGTAAATCGCGAAACCAATGTGGCGATGTCGACATCGGTTTTTCACGATGAATCGCGCATGCGCTATGAAAGCATCGAAAATCGTGATATTGGAAAACCATGAAATACTGGTTTGGCAACTCAACGTGAAAATCGCTAAACCGATGTGTCGATGTCAACATCGAACCATCGAATATCGCGACACTGGCAAACCATGATGATGCTCTGGGATTGGCTGCGTGCATCGGGAGAAATAGTGATGATGCTCTGGGATTGGCTGCGTGACATCGGAAGAAACCGCGATATCGCGCATGCGCTTTGAAAATATCGAATTCGTGATAGTGCTCTGGGATTGGCTGTGTGACATCGGGAACCATCGATATATCACGATACATCGTCATCGGGAAAATTGCGAAACCGATATGACGATGTCGTCCTCAAACCGGTTTTCCACGATGAATCGATACATCGCCCAGGCCTAGTCCCAGTAGGGCTTTCGAGTGAATGTATCTACGTTAGCTTTGTGTGAGTGTACGTTTTCTTGATGTTAATTGGCCAAACGAACTAACGAAACTACAGGACGAATTGGACTAAACGAAATCAACAGGTTGGTTTGAGTTGCATGGCTCGTGTGCCAAGGAACTTAAACAAACTAACCTAAATACTCAGGTAGTGTAAGTAGATATTCATTAAAGTTCGTTAAAACACGCATTCTTTCAATCGTGTATGCTTTTGTGAAACTTGCATCAAAATTTTGAACCAAACAATACAATGTGGGTTTTTGTTAGGAAACAGTATACATCAAATCGTTTCCTTTTCTTTTTAAATCCATTATAGTGAATGATTAAAGATTTGGAATAAGGAACTAGTTTAAAGTTATATATATGTTTTTCTTGTGGAGTCTGTTTAGTAACTAATGTGACTCTTATGTCAACTAGTTAGACCTGAATAAATCAAAGAGCAAGGATCATTGTTTATAAAAAAAATCAAATGTATCTAAGGTTGACAATATTTTAGAAAGGATTAGATTGTTTTGGAAGTAATCAAGAAAATATCTATTTATGACAATTATATCTCATTATTATTGCTATTTCCATTTTCTGTTTAGTTTTTTAATAATAGCTTTTTTTTTTTAGGGAAAACTATCTGTTTACTTGCAAATGTCCAAAATGTGAAAGCCAGATTTGTGATGACGATTTTACCAGTGGCAGTGAAGCAGATGTAGAATGATTTCTTATATTTATTTTTAACCGTTGTAATACTGTTACATTTTTTATTCTAATTTCTCATTATATCTAGATTTATATATTGTAGTTATAGATTTAAATAAAGTATTTCTCTTAATTTCATTTCTAAAACAAATCTTGTTAGAATTATTAAACCATTCTGTTAAAGCATTGGAATAGATAGAAATGTGTTCACATTTCCCAATTTTTAACTCATCCTCCAAATGTATATTTCATAGATAATGTGCTTATTTTTTCATGTTCATGTAACAACAGTGGTAATTGTAGATATTGTCAATTTGATTGCATCAAATAAATTTTGACAAATTTTCTTCTAGTCCTCATCATTTTTTAGATTACATTGTATTGCTTAATACTTATGCTTCTGTGTTAAAATAGTAGAAAATGTGCAAAAGATAAAGGAATTTTTCTCTAAACAAACTGATACTTTTACCAAAGAAAGCTAATATAAAATACTAAAGTAATCTCTAATATTATGAAAGGAAGTGTTTGTTTTCTACACACAAAGTCCTGACGAATCTATGGCACTTACAGTAATGGGATTTGGCACACAGATAGTCCGAATTTTTTGCACTTTTTTGGTGAATTTTAAAATTCAATCTAGAACATTTTTAAATGAATTTTTAATTCTTACTTTTTCCCTTGGAATGCAACAGCATAAAAGATCACAGGTTCTAAATGTATGTATTTCGTTTTCATTTTGCATGGAGGAATGATTTTCCAGCAAACGATAAGAAACAAATAAACTTTTAACTGGAGTTATTTAGTTCTTTTTCTCTATCCTAGACCGTTAAAGATAGAGTAAAATTTTCAACGGATTTGAAATCTGTGGAAAATTTCACAGATCGATGCCTAAAAATATGATTTTCTTTAAATAAATAACATTTTTTAATTGAATATCTTATATTTTTGCAAGAGGTGACGTCACGTCAACCTTTGCGTTCAAAAACTAAACAGATTACATTTTCTGCGCTCTTCAGCGAAGGAAAGCAAAAAAATCTAAATAAAACACTTTGACTGGCATTGTTTAGTTCTTTTTTGTAAAATCGGAATCGTTAAAGATTCCCATTTGGTTTATGAAGCAAACCAATAACCTCACAAAAGCAACTGGCACGGGCTAGCCACGAAGTGACTAGTATAGATATATAATTGGGTGTCTTTTTTTTTTCTTGCAGTGACTGAAGGTTAAATGGAATTTTTTTCGAGTAAAATGTAGAAATGCATTTAAGTTTTGACCTCAAATCTTGGCTTACTAGTTTAGTTAAACAATTTCTGAACATTTTAATTTTGTGTGGCTTAAAAGATTTTACTCTGAATATTAGATAACTAGATTAAATAAGTTCATTTAGATTTTACTATTTGTATCCATAAGTTCAATTGTACTGATAGTTGTGAAGTGTTGTTTAAATGTAAGTAATATTTATGCAAACGGGATATATTTAGTGTTTTTTTTAATAAAGGCATAAATTCTCAAACTGTCTTTGTCAAATTCTGACTTCAAAAATCTGTTTATGAGTTGAATGTACACAATATATTTGAAATTCATTATGTATGTATTATTAAATTGATTATATACTATTGTTCTCAATGTAGACTGAACACATACAGGCACCCACCTGGGAAAAAGATTGAACAGTTGTGTGAGATTTAAGAAAAGGAAAGTTCAGATTCCTTATTGTTATTAACAGTGTGGAATATGAACTTTACTAAATTAACCTCTAAATAATAATTATAAAATGTGCCTGCAGAAATTTCTGTTTCTTTAAACACCAAAAACTTTCTTCAATGCATGTTATACGAACCACCCCTCTTCATTTGAGCAATTTCAACAACAGAGAAAATTCAGAGATGGCGTATGACAGTATAATTAACGTCTTCTATAAATTCAAATTTACATAAGGAGCCGTCTTCCTATTAAATTGACCACCAACTTCCAGTGGCGGATTAAGTCAAGTGGGGGCCACAAGCGATAAAATTTTCGGGACCCTCAAAATCAAGTTTCAAAAAAACTTCATTAAGTTACTAACAAAAAGAAAAATCTAAAATTTCATACCTTAACACAACAAATAAATTTATTGAAATCATTTTTTACATTGTAGCAATGATGTATGCTGATACGGCTAGCTAACACTTGAATTTATTTACATACAACATAAACTACAGAAATTGCAACATTTACACGCATACAAAATATAAGTAGAAGGTAAGGGACATGTTTACTATCGCATACTACAGCCTAGCTGCTGCTTGCTCCAAGGTTGGAGTTACACTGCGAAAGTTTTTGTCAGTCCGCTAGGGGGCGTTGTTGGTTCCGTTATAACATGAATTTCCGTCTTGCTGTATTTCTTGAAAGTTCGTCAATTATTTTGGCGGTGTCAATTCGATTTAAAATTTCTTGCTCTTTATACAGAATGGCCATATTAATTAATCTTATCCCATAGTACTCCTTAAAAAAATTTTATTCTTTAAAAACAAAAATATATTTTTTTTCCCGCGCATGTGACATGAGAATTGTTAAAAAAAATTTCAATATTCGGAAATGTGCAAGACATTTCTCTGGCGGCTCGATAGATGTCTGGTGTGGTTTTTATGGTGTCCTCGTTTTCTTTTAGAAATATTAAATTATGGTCAAATTCATCTTCAAAAGTACAAACATCAGTGTCATTTTTTTATCGTGTTCTTTTGTTTTCTATTGATAAAACCCAATTAAAAATATTCGAAAACGCTCCACAACAACTTTATACGTCCGAGTACTTTGATATAATTCTGCCTTGGTGTTATCACACTTCTAATATAAAAGGAAGTGTTGTTTCTTGCACAGAAAGTCCCGACGAGAATCTATGGCACTTACAGCAGTGGGATTTGGCACATAGGTAATGCAATTTTAGGGTCGCGGCGAATTTTAAAATTCAATCTAGGACATTTTTAATTTTATTTAATGAAATTTAATTATTGTTTTCTTTGGAATGGCTACAGATATGACAGATTCTAAATTTATTTTTTTCCGTGTTTATTTTGGCCGACCAACCGGTATAGTGGTTAAGGTGTTAGCCTCTAGATCGGAAGGTTCCTGGTCCGGGCGTGGATGTTTGTAAGCGTATGGTGTAGAGGCGGCTGGCGCACCTTAAATCTGTCATGGCCGAAAATCCACGTTGGGTTAGTGTGGAAGTTTGGAGAGTGGGGTGCCAGCTCAGGTGTTGCTTCGTCATCTGACCGTGGTTCAAAATTACGAGGTGTTATCCTCGGATCTTTCCCTGAAGGGACTGATCCCGGACCGTCGTCAGTAGCCCGTTGTGTTGCTCTAGTACGACGTTAACTAAAATTACCGTTTTCATTTTGCGCGGAGGAATGATTTTGCAGCAGACTAAAAAAACAAGTTTTAACTAGAGAATGTAGTTCTTATGTAGAATGTAGTAGAGTTATGTAGTTCTTTTTTCTCTCTCCTAGACCGTTAAAGATAGAGTAAAAATTTCAATAGATTTGAAATCTGCGGAAAATCTCTAAAGACTTGTAGAGAATAGATCCTTTCAGTAATTCGTATTCCACTCATTGCAGTGGTTTACTAGTAGCATTTATATCCTTTGTAAAATAGTATTTCAAATAACTGTCATTAGGGCGGTTTCATATTTGTCCATTTTCTTGAAAAGGGAAGTCGCCTCCACTATGGTAACTTTTTTCTTCTGAATTACAAATTTCAGTTAAAGCCTCTTTTGAAACCAAGTTTTATAGCTGATACAGCATCTGCTCTTGCTGGCCATCTTCTATTAGAAACTATTTTAACTGCACTTAAAGACGTATATTGTAAAGACGCTGTTACAACTTTCCTCGAACCCTAATGAAAAAACATTTTAAGACCTCGGGGGCCCCTTCGGTATTCCGGGGCCTTACCAACCCCCACTTAATCCCCTCTACCAACTTCATAATTTAAAATAGGAAACACTATGTCAACACAATATTTTGAATATACAAAATTTAACTTCAGATACCAAATTTCATGTCATTAGGTCTTATTGTACAGAAAGATTGGAGCTCCTAATGTTAAATCAGTTTTTTACACTTTTATTCATTTCTTCCGAAATAATATTTCTATGGCGCTGATATTTTGTACCATGCTACTGTTTAACAACTCAAACAAAATCCACTTAATATTTTTATTTAAAAATAGTTTTTAGTGTGTAATAATAATTATTAAATTAGTATTTGAAAAAATTATGAATTGGAACCTTATATTATGAGGGGAATCGATTCAGAACTTCTAGTATAGACATGCAAAATATCAGCTTATTCCGATAATTAGTTTTTGAGGTACATTAAATTTTCCGCATATTAACGATTTTAGGGGGCAATCAAACGCTTAAAAAACATGACAAACCTCAGATAATTCCTGGATCATTTGCACTAGCATCGTTAATCTATATAAATAAGAATGGAGTGTTTGTTTGTACATTCAATATTTTCGACCCATTTCAAGTTTTCTATCCGTTTTGGACCCTTCTGATGCCGAATCCGCCTTTTTCTCGTTTGGTGTCTGTCTGTCCATCTGTCTGTATGTTGTGCCCTATACACGTCCACGCGGTTTAAGATATTTTCATGGAAATTTGCATACAGTGAGTACTTATCTTCATTTAGTGAGTGGAATTGGTTGCGAAAGTCTGTCTGTCCGTCTTTCTGTTCTATGTTCGATTTTGTGTTTGTGCAAGCATCACATGAATTTTATTCCAGATATTTGATTAGAATGTGTTTTATTTTATACATTATCTATTAGTTTAGTGAATGCAATATTAAACATTTCTTTATTGTTATATTTAGATGAGTTTCATGCTAAAACACCTGAGTAAGTATACTTAAGTCAACCATAATTTGGTAGTTTTGAAAAAGTTGGAATGTCTATTGAATATTACGATTACTTCGATTGCTTTACCAGTACTGCTAAAAAAGGAATTATTCTTCAAAAAATTATATTTTTTAATGGAATTTCAGCTCTGATACTTCATTTATTTCGAGTCTTATTTTTGTTCTTTGCGCAATGAAAACGATTTCGGAATATTTGAGACAGACGATATTTTTCAACGAAACGAGAATGAACAAGATCGCGTGAGCAGTGATATTTTCTGTTTCTTTCGCTCTGAATTAATTTCACAGTTCTAAATTTTGTGCACTTTTTGTTGTAACTTGTGGCAACTGTGCGAGATCAAGAGATAAAAATGAATCACAAATTAATATCTTTAGAACAATTTTTCCGACATCTTTTAATTCTGTTTTCTATTTCTGTTTTAAATATTTATTATTTTAATAAATGTGTTTTCCTTCTCATCACACACAACAGCACCACAAAGTATTAGACTTAAAAATATTAGGTAAGTCAGTATAAATTTTCAGTAAATTTTAAGTGTAGTTATGCCATTATTGAAAGAATAGTGCCGTTATTTAAAGAATAATGCCGTAATTTAAAAAATAATGCAGTTATTGAAAGAATAATAATGTTTAAAAATCCGAACTAGAACTTTTTCCAACATTAAGAAATTCGTTGTAATAATGACAGGAGAAGATTGCAAAATTTCACAATGTCGCATACCGGAGGCAAGAGTGCCACAAGTAAAAAAAATTGTTTTGTTGACTATGAGTGCGAGAGCACTCGCCCTAAATAGTAATTTTAATTAATTGAGTTCAACATGAAAAGAACTTATGAAAGGGAATTCCAAATCTCCCTCAAAATCGTCTTTTATAGTAGTAACCTTAGTATTACCTTTCGTCATTTTGTAGCTTTGTCATACAGCAATTGTGCGATGTATGTGAAATGTATTACATGAATGGATATGCATGTGTAGGATTTGTGTCCAAAGTAAGTTGTAGAAAATATAAAGATGGCGAAAGTGGTTAAAATCAATTTTTATTCTACAAAAAACGTAAGTCATTATATATTTTGATTATCTCTTCAATCTAGAGTAAACCAATTCAAACCGAGTAAGGTCGGGTATTTTGCTAGTATAATAATGTAATTCTCAAATCGTTTGCACTTGCGTAATAAATGTAATATTCTCAGATCACCGGAAAATACGTTTGAAATAGTGTTCAAATTTGAAATTTGTGTTGCTTTTCCTTCAAGCAGCGTCTTTCTTTTTCGAGATGATCCCAGA
This sequence comes from Metellina segmentata, assembly GCA_947359465.1. Lineage (NCBI taxonomy): Eukaryota > Metazoa > Arthropoda > Arachnida > Araneae > Tetragnathidae > Metellina > Metellina segmentata. Next base: position 29,624,856 of record OX375872.1, read on the forward strand.
AATTTGCTTAAACTAAGATTTAATATCTCGGGATATATAGGTGCTAAAGTCATGAAATTTCATATTTAAACTAATTTAACGGTGTAGAATCTGATTAGAGCATCAAAACAAGGTTTTTTCCCATTAGAAATTTTGTTTGTACAAATTGATATGAAGACGGCCCCTGATGCAACTGGATTTATATTTGTACAGAACGTTATTCCCTCTTCAATTATATCTTCAAATTTGCTCTAGTATGAATGGTGCTCGATGTAAAAGAGGTGGTTCGGGTTTTTGTTTCCGCGACTGTACATAAAACTATTCTTACAGCTCTCAAGGGAAAGACAACCCCTACTGATAGGTTCAAAATTGTTAGCCTATCCATCATTCACTTGAAATTTATAGTTTTCATTTGTTCTTTGAAAGTGATAAGAAAGTTAATTGTTTAGGAAATTAAGAAAGTTAAATGCGGAACTTTAAAAATTACAAATTGATCATTTTGAAATATATTTTATTTCTAAGATTAGAAATTTTTTTCAATAAGCAATCGAAATAGAAAGCCCTTTTTAGTGTTTCAGTCTAACTTTTACTTATTTTTGTTACACGTTGGTTTTAGGCATATCCCTCAATAGTTACGTAAGCCAAATTATCAACAAACGTCAGAAAACTAAAATATAAATTCAATACTAATAAACACGATTAATACTAATACATATTTTTTGAAGTAATTTACATATTTGTAACACCACATTTCACATGTATGGGATTCCTGTCAGGTTCGAAATTATGTGGTGCTGTCCTCGGATCTTTCCCTTAGAGCAGTGGTCCCCGGTCCGTGGGTCAAATGGTACCGGGCCGCCCAAGGAACATTAAATTATTCCCATTTTATTTAGTGTGGTGTATTTCTCTCGGGTTTGTGCGTCTTTCCATGGATCCTTTTTGTGCCACGTTAACCCAGAGACGACACCTAAAGCCGCGCATGCCCAAATTATCGTGATATCGGTGCGGTTTTAGGTGACGTCTGGAGCTGAGCGGCTGCAATCGACATTGGCGTTGTAGCTTTGGTAAAGAGAAGGTGTGTATCGCTCTTCTCTCTGTTCACCGGTACTTTCTCATGTTTAACAGTGCTTGGTGTACAAGTATATTGTGTTTGCTCAAATTTAACCCACAAATTAGCAAAATTGAGTACGACACAGACGTCGTTAGAAAGTTTCCTTGAGAAAAAGAAAAGTCCCAGTGAAGAGACAGAAGAAGAGCCTTCAACATCAAAGAAACATGTAACTTTTAACAGACAATACCATGAGTCCTACTTGAAGTATGGATTTATCGGGACAGGTGATCCCCACACACCAAAACCGCTCTGCATAGTTTGCGGCGACCAGCTCTCTAATGAGGCAATGAAACCTTCAAAACTGCTTCGCCACTTGAACGTCAAGCACCCTGGATTAAAAGACAAGCCCCTGGAGTATTTTGAAAGTAAAAAACGGAAACACGAAGGACAGAAGAAATTTATGAGGGCCACCACATCAATAAAGGAGAATGCACTGAGAGCATCATATTTGGTGGCTAACCGTATTGCTAAGGCTAAAAAACCATTCACTGTCAGTGAAGAATTGATCTTGCCCTTCACTAAGACATTTGCCGTGAACTTCAAGGAGAGGCTGCTGTGGAAAAGATAGCACATGTGCCTTTGAGGCGCATTTGCTTTGTCTAGGCGCAATGAGTAAATAGCCGAGACATTGAGACAATTGTTGGAGAGGATTTAATACATCCCCGTGGTACGCACTCCAGGTCGCACGAATCTACAGATATCGACAACAAGGCAAAACTACTTGTTTATGTGTGATATCTATATCAGGAGGATTTGTTATGTGCACTATCTTTGCCAACCAACGCCACAGGAGCAGAACTGTTCAAGTCACTGGATGGTTATAGATCAGGTCAACTACCATGACCGGACGACTGTCTGGTTTAACTGCTCGGATTAAGGAGGTTGGACCTGAGAATGAATCTACGCATTGTCTCATTCACAGAGAAATGCTGGCAAGCCGAAAAATGTCACCGGAATTTAACAGCGTATTGATTGATGTCGTTAAAGTTATTAACCACAGTTTTAGCAGCTTTGTGAGGAGATGGACGCAGAGTACAGATACCTTCTCTTATACACAGAAATAAGATGGTTATCCAGAGGAAAATCGCTAGTCAGAAGTATTTGAATTACGAGAGCCATTGCAAAGATTTCTCTCAGAAAAGAAGTCACCGCTGGCAGCAAATTTCAGTGACAAGGTATGGGTCGCAAAACTAGCTTAACTGTGTGATATATTCAGCCTATTCAGTGAACTCAATCTGTGCCTTCAGGGGAAAATGACAACTGTTTTTAAGTTAGCAGACAAAGCAGCTGCATTTGAAGCCAAACTGGAGTTGTGGGGACGGTGCATGAACAGAGGCATTTTGGACATGTTTCAGACATTAGCGGAGATTTTAGGCGAGACTGAGCCTGCACATTCATTCTTCCAGTTGGTGCACGATCACCTGTCTTTGCTTTTAAAAGAGTTCGAGCGCTACTTCCCAACCACAAAAGACCCACGAACTGGTAAGGAATGGATCGGCGACCCATTTGTCAACAAATCAGGTGAATCTAGCATGTCTGTGCAAGAAGATCAACTGGTGGAGATTGCAAATGACGGCGGCCTTAAAACTACGTTCGAGACAACAACTCTGTCGGTGTTCTGAATTAAAGTCATGGCGGAATACCCTGAGATTTCCACCACAGCACTACTTAAATCCCTATTGCCCTTTCCGACAACCTATCTGTGTGAAGCGGGGTTTTCTGCAGTGACAGCAACCAAAACAAAACAACGGAATAAACGGGACATAATGTGTCATTGTCTCCTATTACCCCTAGATGGAACTGTCTCGTTGCAAAGATACAATCTCGAAGTTCTCATTGATTTAGCGTTCTAGTGTGTTAAAATGCTAAATCACTTTATATTCATTTTTTGGTGTGACTGTATTTGATTTTGAAGGCATGTTTAAATACAATTGAGCTAAAATTATTAAATCAAAACAATCTAAAATATAAACAATCAACGTCCCTCCCTTAGCGGGCCACGGTAAAATTATCAAACGTTGACCAGTCCGCGGCGATAAAAAGGTTGGGGAGCACTGCCTTAGAGGATTGATCCCGGACGTTTGTCAATAGCCGTTACGTGTACGACGTTAGACGAGCTCTAGTACGACGTTAATTAAAAATTACCTGTAAGGGCGCCTTCACACGAAGGAGATCCATCTCTCATCTCATACCGGTATGAAGGCGACGGAACTTACATAAAAACTATATGAGCATTTCACATACGAAAACCGGTATGAGAGACGAAAAAATAGTCGCCGAGAAAGATCACTCACTGGTGAACTTGTTTTGTTTGTCGTGGTTTATTTTATTCGAGAAACAAAACAAAATATCTTTTTTATTCGCTAGTACAAGTTTCTTCGCGATCGTTAAAGATAGAGTAAAAATTTCAACGGATTTGAAATCTGCGGAAAATTGTACATCAGATCGATACCTTAAATGTGATTTTCTTTAAATAAATAATTTTTTATTGTAACGTATTTTCGCAATACGAATTTAGCCGCATTTGAAGAAGATATTGATTATGAACATAAAAAGGGCTATCTATATCGATTTATAGAAAAGATATATCTTGAATGGAGTACTTAGTTGCCTTAATTTACTGCTATATAAATATCAACTAAAAATAGGATGAATTTTTAATTGTATTCGATGTTTTTAGAAGAGTTTACAACAAAAGGGATATTATGTAATTTTATTTCTGAAAATATATACCGACAGCGACAACGGTCCGTTTAAGTTTTTATGCGTGGCAAATGTCTTTAAAATAAATCTAAATTTAAACATTCAATTTGAAGTTATTTTTTAATGTGAAAGATAAATTTCATTTTTCATTCATTGTTCACATCCTCGTGTTAAATTGAACTCGATATGGCTTTTGAAAATAAACGTATTAGCCTGATTTACGGAACTTAATTTACTGTGAGCTTGTTTTCGTAGAATTTATATTTTAATCTTGAAGTTAGTGTTATTACTATTTTTATAGAAATTTTTATACTATATACACAATTTTCAAGAGATCCATAAAGGTCCAATTTGGAACTCTTAAATATTTAAAATTTGTACTAACATTTTTGTACTTTCACAAAAAGAGAATATACAATAATGAAAAAATAATTTATTCAACAATGCCAAAGTAGTACAAACAAAATGATAATGTAATATGTACAGGTAAAAATATATTCATCCAAGACTAACAGGTCAATACTAACACAGTTCTATCTATGCAATTTCATGATTACAAAATAATGAAAGAAAAATGTGAAGCATGCAAAATTTTAAACATATGGTAATTGAGAAATTAGCTTGTTAGTGTTTGTAACTTTCTCTTTTTTTATTTTGTATTTCTTTTCTGTTCAGCATTTACTAGTTTTGTTTTAATAAACGCTCTTTTGTTAAATTGTTTTGCACTCTCTACAGTAAGTATTAAGTAAAGTATTAGCAGAACGACTAACTATTGATTCAATTATAAAATTTGAACTATGAGCTGAGCAATTATTTTCATCTAAATATATTTCTTTCTTTTCTAAAATTACAAGAATTAACTTTACTGTTAGAGCTTTTGCATTTGTAAAAACATATGCTCATATTTTTCAGAAATTAATTTCTGAACAACTACATATGAATACAATATAATTTTTAGTACTTCAGGTTTAGGATATGCCAAACCTCCTCTATCCAATGCTTGAATATAACTATTCTCGACATCATCTGAAATCTCGAATTTCTCAACAATATCATTTACTGATGCGCAATAGTCTTTACAAAGTTGGCATTTTTTTAAGAGTAGCAGCAGTAACCAGCAACATAATTTATAACAGGCAAAATTGGAATAACTGGGATTAAATCGTCATCTTCAACATTAATATCTATAAAGTTTAAATATTCAGTATTTTCTAATTTAATTTCTCCCTCGCAGTTTTCAGACAAATTCACATTTATCTCACCAAATTGAGAAGATTTGACTTTTAAAGTCCCAATAGACTGTAACCTTAATTTGGTTTCATTCTCAAAAATTTGTCTAATTGTGACGTTGTACTGACCACCAGAGAGCTGCCTTAATTGTTGAATTGCCGAAACGTTGTTCTAACAAATCTGTTTGGATCTTTCCAGTAAGCAAGTAAGAAATCAATATTAACGTTCAATGGTCTATAGAAAAGCCTCCATTTATTAGTTAAAATACAATAAGAGCATTCAATGAACTGGCGGGCTCTAGAAAGGCGGTAATTAAATACTTTTTTATTCTGTGGTAAATTTTTTTAAACCATACGGACCTCAATGTTAACTACAGCCTTTCTCGTGGTGTGTTATGCTGTCTCTCATATTTGTGTCCGGCTTCTTAGGCTCCGTTCACACGAAGCGCGTAAAATGTGCGTTTTGAGAGGTTATCAGGGTCACGCTCTTCAAGGTCACAAAGAAAGATACTTGAATTAGAGGAATAAATAAACATTATTTAATGGCGGACCTCGCTAGCCTCGGCATACGCGAGTTGAAATGCCACATGTGAACATGGCCTTAATATACCTATCCTGCTAAAGAATTCTCTAAAAGAAGCTACTGACACCCGGAACTAATTGAAAAATTTAGTCGAGTCGTCTTCCAGTTCGCGATACAGAACAGGATATAAACCTTTCTTAATACGAATTTTATTGCTAGGGTGTACCCAATAATTTTTTTGACATTTTTCTTGTTTTTCTTATGATTTAAATACCATAATGCAAGCCTTTCCAGCTCATCCATTCTGAAAGCAGGCACGATTCCAAAGGACGTAAATATCGTGACGTCATTGTCTATTGCACGCCCATATTCGTATTGCCAAAAATTAAAAAAGTTACAACTGAAAAATTATTTATTTAAAGAAAATCAAATGTAAAGTATCTATCTGCATATCTCGCTTAAAATTTTCCGCAGATTTCAAATTCTCTGAAATTTTCAATCTATCTTTAACGATGCCGAGTTTACAAAGAAAAACGAAACAAGGCCAGTCAAAAGTTTTGTTTTGCTTCTCTTCGCTCGAATCGTTTGGTTGCAGGAAATGATTATATGCGACAATCACAGGCGACCAGTGTGAGCGATCGATCTCCTTCCTGTGAAGGCGCCGTTTGGGTTTCATCCCGGCCAATAGCATGTTGTTTTTTAGCAGTGAGACGTCACTTAACTACCTACTTCCAAGATAAGTGGTAATTTTTAATTAACGTCGTTCTAGAGCAACACAACGGCTATTGGCGATGCTATTTAACAAGGACAAAGCTTCGTAATTTTAAACGACGGTCACATGACGAGGCGCAAGTTACCAAAACGAACAAACTGCACCAATCATTACGTGTAAAAATACCAACAGAACAATGAGAGTTATTTTCATAGAAACAAACCAGAATATCGGTAATCATTTTATTTCTGCTGTCCAAATGTTATATCAGGTGCTTATATTCCTCTTGGGTGAATTTCTCTCTTGAGTCAGTAAAACTTTCATTGTATGTGTGTCTATTACTTGACATTTGATATCTTTTATCTGACGCAGCACAGTCAAATATGGCCCTTGCGTCATAAATCCTAAACCAATCAAATATTCTTTGTTACATGTTGGGATTGCCTTAAAAAGTTGTTTATCACAATTTTCGCATCCTGTATTATTGGTGTTTACTAATTACCAACTGTTAGAACTTATTCTTTGGAATTTTTTGTAGGCGAAAGGCGAAAAATATTTTTTTTTCTCCTTCTAATCCCCTTATTATGTCCTCTGCTGATGGAATTAAGTAGTGCTCCCTTTTTATTACCTTGTTTAGATCCCTGGAATACAAACACAATCTTAGGTTGCCATTGGGCTTCTCTACAATTACCAAACTCTGTACCCAATCAGTTGGCTTGTTAACCTTCGAAACTATACCATCCCTCTCTAGATTATTTAAAGTGGATTTTAGTCTAGCCTCTAATGCTTGAGGAACGCGTCTAGGGGAGTGAATTACAGGTATAGCCTGATCCTTCCATACCATTTTGTATGGCTCATCTGGGAATTTTCCTATGCCACTAAATACATATATGTACCTATTTACAAGATCATCTTTGTTTCCCATTTTAAGTTGGTCAATTCTTTCAATGATTTTTAAATTTAAGCATGCACTCAACCCTAGTATAGGTTTAGACTTGCCTTCTACCACATAGAACTCTAATGCAATACCCTTTAACTTATCTGTTTAACAACTTAAAACAATTCTGCCTTTAGGCCTGATATTAAAATCGCCATACGACATTAGTGTCGTTTCAGTGGCCTTCAATTTGATATTAGGGTCTACTCTTTTTACAATATACTATGGTAATATATTGGCTTCTGCGCCAGTATCAAGTTTAAAATTAATGTCCATATTCTTATCATATATGGCTACACTCACATTCCAGTCTCCTTCATGGATTGAATTTGCTTGCTTCTGAGGCTCGAACAATATCTCCGGCTCTATCGACAGTCAGCACCGGCTCCCGCAATAGTCTCGAATTCCAAGGACGATCCTGTCCCGTATAAGGCCCTCTTCCTGGTCTTTAAATTCGCATGTGGCGGCTAGTGTTTTTAGCTGCGTCACGTAATTGTCTATCGATTGACCCTCCTGCTGGATGCACGAAAAAACTTGTGCCTCTCGAACACAACCTACCTTGGAAGGCAGTATTGTTCAAATTTGTCCATTACGTCGTCGTATTTATCACGTTTAGATGGTTCTTCAAATTTGAATGTGTTGAACACTTCCACGCCTTCATCGCCAAGTAGGTTTAACAGAATCGCAATTTTCGTTTTATCCGGCCGTGTGTCTCTTTCAGTCGCAAGCATGAGTTCTCAAGTTGTTGACGCCACTTCCTCCAGTTTTCTTTCACGTTACCCGATGAGAACTTCAGTTCCCCTGGTGCTCTGAACGCTTCCATGGTTTCGCTCCACAATAGGAATTACCACGTTTCAGAATTCGCGTCGATGTTTAGGATTCGCTATCTCCTTGCATCTGGAACTTATCTGACACCATGTTAGGTATGATCAATATTCAGGATCACTGGGCTGTTCTCAGAGGCGGATTAAGCGGTACGCGGACTAAGCGGCCGCGTAGGGCCCCGAGGTCTTAAAATGTCTTTTCATTAGTGTTAGAGGAAAGAAAGATGTGACAGCGTCTTTACAATGTGCTTCTTAAAGTGCAGTGAAAAGAGTTTCTAATACAAGATGATCAGCAAGAGCAGATGCTATATTAGCTATAAAACTTGATTTCCCTCATAGAAAAGAGGCTTTAACTGGAAGTTGGATAACAAATTATAAAAATATATAATTTAAAAAAATGACATTGATGTTTGTACTTTTGAAGATGAATTTGACAATTTTTTACTATTTCTAAAAAAAAAAGGGGGGGGGGGGACGAGGAATTCATAAAAACCACACCAAACATCTATCTTGCCTTCAAAGAAATATTTTGCACATTTGCGAGTGTGTTGAAACATTATTTAATTTTTTTTAACAATTCCCTTATCTGATGCGTCAGGAGAGAGATTGTTTTTTGTTTTAAAGCGTGTAAAAAATTAATAAAGGAGTACTATGGGAAAATAAAGATTAATTAATAAGGACAAACTGTATACAAAGCAAAAAATTTAAAACCGAATTTATACTGCCAAAATAATTGACGAATTCGCAAAAAATAAAGCAAGACAGAAATTCATGTAAAAAATATGTTTTATAATAAATTTATTTAATGTGTTATGGTAAGGAATTTTTTCTTTTCTTTTTGCTAATAACTTAATGAGAGTTTTCTTGAAACTTTTTTCTCACTTGAGTTTGAGGCCCCTGAAAATTTTACCGCTTGGGGCCCCCACTTGACTTGATCCGCCACTGTCTGTTCTTACTTAGAACAAGTAGTTATTTCCATATTAAATAACTTATATTTAAAGTTCAATTACGAAGTATCATACACAAATGGTTACATATTAAAGAGCGCATTTACATGACGCTGGTAGGCAACTGACTTAAGTAGCGTTTCCACGGTTGTGGTTACAAATCAGATTATTCGGTTAAAGTAACCCGACAGAAACATTCTACAACTTGTCTTGAAATACTTGCAGCAAATCGAACAGATGTAATCGGAATCCATCACAAAACGTTTTATGGAAAAATCACCAAATAACAATACGATCGTGCTCAAAACAAACAATACTAAAACTGATGACGCTTAATCTAAATGAAAGAATAACAGTTTAACTTAACCATAAAAGCATGTATTATATCGGTTAACTGTGTCAGTCCCTTATGCGCACTAAGTTTGACATCGCTGATCGTTCTCTCCATCCTCTTGTCTTGTTTACATCCGTAGTTACTTATTTTACTTATACATTACTTATACTCAAACTCAAAGTGGAGGCCAAGGCCAACTAAAAAGACAGGCCCCGAAACTAACGGCGAGAAAGAAAGTCACGTGACCATCTTAGTCGAACTTCTGCCGATCTCCGCTCATTGAATCAGTTGAATATCGTCGTTGCACGAATAATACCGATATGTAGTATTTTTGTTTTTGAAAACTCAGGTTATTTGCACCTTTTTTAAAAGAATATTCATAATATTCACACTAAATGTCTATTTCAGTTGATCATCCAGAAAAAATACACGAAATTATACCAGTAATTCCCTAACTTTTCAGACAGCGCACTGGTGTTTTTTGTAATATTTTTTTTGCAATCCTTATAAAAATAATATGCCTGTTAAAAAAATTGTGGTTGTTATAAAAGAAAACGAAGAAAAATAGCTAAAAATAAGCAAAACAAATTTTATACATAATATTTTTTACTAGTTTTTATTCATTTTTTTTTCTAATATTTTCTGACGATCGGGTACCAAGCACGAACCCAATTTAACAAACACTCCACTGAAATGTACTGTTTTAAATATATTTAGTTAGTAGGGAATGAAAACTACAATTTTAATTATAATTTACTCTAAAGTATATTAAAGAAAATTACAACTAGACCAAATAATGTTCAGATTTTTCTTTATTAAAGTAAAATTTTATTCATACAATGTAACACATGTAGTGAAAAAATTTATGTATTTAAAGAGATAGCACAATGATAACATAACAAAATGTATATTTATAATACAAAAGAAACAATATTTATCTGTCACTATCAAACATTTTTGTTCAACTAAAATAGCAATATAAAGGCATAGGGTAAGTAGTCAGTCATTATATAATTTCTCATAGCTACTCTAAGTATAAACACAAATTAAAATAGAATTCTAACAATAAAACAACTAGAACAAATGGAAACTAATGGTCAGTAATCTACCTTTTCATAGATCAAAAAAACAAAAATCGTTTGTTATCATAATCATATACAAGATGATAAATTGTACAAAAGCTAATTTTAATCACCTTCCCTAAAAAAAACAATTTCTTTATAGCAGAATTGTAAATTAATTTGGAGTATTTTATCTTGACTAATGTGCACTAATTGCTGTGTGTTAATAGATGACTTTTAATACTATTATCTTTAATGACCATTAACGAAATTTGAAAAGAAAACCGTATCAATGAATTAAAGTATTACATTCCTAGCTATAACTAGAACTGTAAGTGCAACTGGTGGAAATCTAGTATCCGCTGTGATAGTCGCCAAATTATATTTTTGCGCCAAATCAAGATGGCAGCGAATCTAAGCAAATCCAAGTTGGACATCCAAAATCCGGACGTTTTTCTAAACGGTGTTTTTTTTCTCACTTTTTTACATCTTTCGGACAATTTTTAAAAATCAAGGAGTTAAACTTGGACCTAATTGAAACAACGCACAACAACGGACATGTTTACAGTAAATATCACACAGAAAAATTACAAGATTTGCAAGTGAAATTTGTTCCATTGTATTAAAAAGGTTTTTCCTTTTTTTAAAATTATTCCTACTTATATAACCTGATAATATTTTACTTTACTTTTTAAAATGCTACTAGCAAACGCAATCCAACGAACGAAGCATTGTAGAATTTGTTCTGAATAAGGTTAAGGCTTAAAACTGGAGGAAAAGCGCAAAAACTGAATCCACTGCCATAACAAATCAATTAAAGGGAAGTGAGCAACAAAAGGGGAAAAAATCGTAACTTACAATCTGCAATTTCAAAAATCAAATTTAATCCATGGAGAAAAGTAGAGTTCCACAACAACTGCACATTCAAAGAAAAACCAAATTTAAATCAAAAAGCAAAACAAATGTATTGTAACTTACAATCTCCAATTTCAAAATAAATATCAATCCAGTGAGAAAAATTAAACAGTCAAAAATTACCAACACAAGGAGCAAATATCAAGAAATCAGTGAGAAAAATAGCGGTACAACAATTCCAAATAAAATTACTCCGATCGTTCTACGATGCAGGTGTTGTAATATCGTCAGGAAAAACTTTAGGGTTGCTTTTAAATGAATTAAACTGAATAAAACAACAAAAACCACATTTGGCAATAAATCGTCCAAAAGTTGTAATTTAGCATATACTACATAAAATCCGTTCACCATGCAAATGGTCGTTGTTTACTCGTCTCGTAGTCCAAGACTTCGACTAAATTGATCACGTGATATTTTGGTTTCGGGGCCTGTCTTTCTAGTTGCCTTGAGTGGAGGCTAAGTGACGTAAGTTTTTTCAACCAATGAGATTAGGTTGGCTCGATGGATCAAGCTGGCCTGAACTAGAGTGCGCCTGAACAACTTTTGGGATTTAGTGTGTATGTTGCGAATATTTTTTTGAAAAAGGCGCAAATAATCTGAATTTTGAAAAACAAAAATGCCACATATCGGGTATTATCCGCGTAACGACGATATGCAATTGATATGTACCTCAGAAATACTACCACCACCACAAATGCGATGTTTAATAAAAGGAAGCTTCTTTTTTGCATATCAGCAACATAAGAAATAGCAATAAGGTGACAGATGGTAATGGTAATTTTAGTTAACGTCGTACTAGAGCAACACAACGGGCGATTGACGACGGTCCAGAATCAGTCCCTTAAGGGAAAGATTCGAGGACAACACCACGTAATTTTGAACCACGGTCAGATGACGAAGCAACACCTAATAAGGTGACAGAAGACAAAATAAAAGCATACACAAAATAAGTCAGAAGTCTGGTAGGGAAAGCCATGGAGAAAAAGCATAAACCTCTATTACACAATCATGAAAACCATCAAAATAGAAGCAGAAATTACAAATCCAAGAAGATAGACGAGTTTGTTTTTACATTGTTGACTGTTTTGTGAAGGATTGCGTATTATTATTTGATTGCGTTTGTTCTGTGGTTCAATTAGGTGATTGACATTATGGAAAAGCGGTCGAGATTTACCATTCTGAACAATAAATCGCGGTTGGAAAATATTTCAGCACTGAAACTAAGACCATTGTTACTCAAACACAAAATCTTTACGAACTCTATGTTGGATGATATTTGCAATAATAGCTGTGACATATTTGATGAATTGGTTACTCGTGGACCTGATGCATTCGTTAGGTTCATCAAAGTGTTAAAGGAAGGTGGATATATAGAAGAAGCCGAAATCCTTGATAGCGATGCGCCGAAAATTTCCAAAGGACTCTGTTATAAAATAAGATCGGAACCACTTGGTATGTGCTTCATAATCAACAATGTAAACTTCTGGGATGGCGAACATAGGTTCGGCTCAGATGTAGACGTTGAAAATTTATTTAAAATTTTCGAAAAAATAGGGTTTCTTGTGATACCTGTGAGAAACCTCACGGCTAAAGAAATGTGCGTGAAACTAACGGAGTTTTCCACAGATGAAAGATGGTCAAAGGTAGACTCATGTATTGTCATAATTCTGAGTCATGGAAGAAATATTGATAATCTGGATGTCATATGTGGAGTAGATGGCGAATATATCCCCAAACTGGAAATTATAGAAATGTTCAGCAATTCACACTCAGTGCAATTAGTTGGCAAGCCAAAAATCTTTGTATTCCAAGCTTGTCGGGGAAGTGATGAAGATTACGGGGTTTACCCCTATGAATCGACAGATGCATCTAAAGTCATTGCTCCTAATGCATCTAAAATAAAAGTTTCATCTCTATCTGATATCCTGGTTGTTCATTCTGCTCTTCCTAATCATAAATCTTATCGTGATCATTCAAAAGGCTCTTGGTTGTGTCAAGACCTAGTACAAGTTTTATCTGAAGACTACTTAAATCATGATTTTGAAACTATGCTAAAAACTGTAACGAGAAAGATACAAAATCGTTTATCTGTTGAAGGGAAAAAGAAACAAGGAATACATTTAGAGCCAATCAACCTCCGTGCCGATATTGTTTTCAATAGAAATTTTGCATGTGAATATTTCTATATTTAAATTGTGTATATTATAGCAAAGAACCTGGACATGCATCTCATTAGGTTTGTTTCCAATCTATTTTACCTTTCAACCTTAAAAAATTTACCTAACTGTAGGAACTGTGTTCAATTATTTTCGGAAAAAATTGCATAAATTTTGAATATGTATCTACTTTTCAGTTTGATTCTACATTGGGATTACAGAAAATGTTCATTTGGTATAAAATTTCTAAAGATTACTGAAAATGTTTCAGTTACACATTGTTAAGTTTAAAATTGTCTTGTGTATAGCAAAAATTCTAACATACATCTCATTAGGTCTGTTCTAAATCTACACTTAACTTCTGAAGCTACTTGTCTGTTTTAAAATTTTCTGAAAAATCACATAAAAGTTTTTTTATGCAGCCTTTTTTCTATTTTGATTCTTCATCAGGATTATCAAAAATTTTCAGTTATATGATTTCTAAAAATTATGAAGTGTTTTTTTAACAATGTTTAATTATAATTAGGATAATGTTTAATTATAACTAACCCTAAAACTAGGACCATTGCACTTTTTCTTTTATATAATTTGTCACCGCCTGTTGAGAACCTGAAAAATACTGTTCTGTTTGCCAAATTTTTAATTTCTGAAATTTTTTTTAAACTTGCTTATGTAAATATATTCTATTTGTTGCTCTTTCAGTGATATTCTAGCAGAAACAAATAGTACATACATTGAAATTGTAAGTGTGTTTCTATCAGATAGAGATTAAGTTAATTTTACATGTTCCAGTTTTGTTAGTTAAATTTGTTTTTTAATTCCCTTTTCGACAAGTCACTAATTGCTGATGTGCTCAAATTATTGATTATTTAACTTATTTTCAAAGTTCTTTCAGCATTTGTATGTAAATTGTACCAAACAATTTAAATTATTAGTTATGTCTCTATTTTGAAACCGAGTACATATTTTGATTGCACAGATCTTAGTTATTGTTTGATTATTCATTCAATTTCTGACTGTTCATTCAATATTTGAACATTTTTCGTAGAATAGAAATGCAAATTTACTGAAACTTTAAATTTTTTCTTCATTATGCAGTCAGATAAATTCTAGAAACCTCAGGTCAAAGATTTGATTATATTTATATATATGATTGAGTTGTGATAATATATGTATACCAAGGATATTTCTTCCAAATGAATTAGTTTGTATTGAATTCTGTTTTTCTTATGACAAAAAAAATTGAATTTTATGATCAAGTACAACTGACTTGCATTAACAGGTGATTATCTAAAGGAGTAAAAATTAAGCTGTTCCATGCTCTGATTAAGCATTCCTTTTATTTCATTCAGTGCTAATCACTAAGGTGGCTTGTGGTGCTGTTGTCTTCAATCATTCATGATGCTAAAAACAATCACTTTAGTTCAAAGAGTAATGTTTTTTACATATATTGTCTGTTTTCAGGCTTTGGTCACATATCAGTCATTAAAAATAAGTCGTGTCGCATTTCTTCTTTAAAAAATTATATTTTCTGAATATTTTACTAAGTGAAACACTGTTTCTTTACAAAACAGAAAATTAGGGGAACCTACTGTAGAGGGGGGGGGAAATGCAGTTGCCTTAGCATTGTTGTTGAGGTAAACAAATGCAGTTGCAGTAAGTGAATGTAAAATTATACTTATTATATATACTTAAGAGGTACTTTTTATTATTTTTGTTTTAAACTAGCTTTTTGCCGTAATTTGTGTTGAGTAAAGTTGCACATTTAATGTTAGTAAATTAAAATGTGACAAAAAGTCTAACTATGTTTACGTCATATTTTAAGTTTAAAATCATTAATGCTTGCTTTTCTATTGTTTGGAGGTGATTAACATGCCAGTATCACTAAATTTCACATTTTTACAAAAATGTTGTAATAAAAAGGGTTTTTTTTACTTTCATATTACATTATTGTTTTCGATTCCAATGACTCTGTGTTAATTGATTCAACTTTTGTAGTTGCATAGCATATTATTTCTTTAGTGTGTGTTATAAATTTCTTTAGGTTGCCAGTGTTTTTCCTTGCAAAACTAAGTACTCCGTAACAATAATGTTAGCTCCAACTAGCTCAGAATTTTTAAGAATCAATTTGTTTTGTTTAAGTTTATTTTGAGAAAAATATGATTAATTGTTTTTTTATTCTGAGTGCCAAGGTTTGTTTTACGTCAATGTAGATAATCTGTTTGGTTTTATATAAAACCAAAATTTAATTCATTTTTATGCCAGGTTTTTTTAAACTTTTATATTATAAAATAAATGGTAAAAGAGTTTAATTAATGTTGCTATTACAGATCTACTTTATACTATATTTTTATATCTAATGAAATAAAATGTTATATTATGAAGTTTTGTTGCATATTTACAAAAATTTGTGAAAATAATATTAATTTAAGAGAGCTATAAGTATTGCCTTAAAAGATGCAATGAGGTAACAGAATCTGTTGAGACAATTATTCAATTTTTATAGTGAGAATTTTTTTATGAAAATCTCTTAATGGAGACACTGAATACTTGTAAAACATTTGTTTAGAGTAGGAGAAAAGGACAATAATATGTAAGATAGTTTTTTTTATTGCATTTCTGATAGTATCATTAAATATAATAGACTTCAAGTATGTATTTTAAGAGTTTATAGTAACTAATTATGATTGCTTTTCTGTTGTGGAGAATTTTAACAAGGAAGGTAGGTTTTTTAACAAACGTACTTGAGCAACACAGCCTGCTATCGACGACGGTTCGGGATGAATGCTTATCAAGAAGCAAGACTAAAATACAACACAACTACTAATGGATATATATAACTATGGGGTTGACACTTGTATAACATGGTGCTCATATGTAAAAGTCAAAATATCCTCTGCTTACCCATCTCAAAATGGATAAATTATAAATAAATTATTTTTTTATGACAAATGCCTATTACAAGTACAGTACATAAATAAGTCTCGCTGATTCATTTATAATAATGTTTTGTTAGTCGCAAATGTCATTTATCCTAGAGCTGTTTTTAACTAAGGTTTCATTAATTTTAACCATGAAAATTACTGTAGTTTGCTACGTATTATACTAGAAATAGAATTATGAGAAATTAGTATAAACCTACATAACTCATAATCACACTACAAGAAAGTTCATTTTAGGTACGTTCATTTTTTTACAGCATTGATATTTGTAAAAATTTTGAATGATTGTTTGCCAATGAATTCCATTTAATTATTCTGGCACAGGGTGGATATATGATCCACTTAGCTTTACACTGGTGTACCACAAGGGTGGGTTCACGTTACAACTCAAATACATCCACGTATTCTAGGAACAAACCCGCTCTGAGGCCACATTCATTCCTGATCAGGGATGCACAGACCGCAGCCCTCCATTGATTTGCCGGCGGCCCATCTCACCTTGTGTTATTTTAATAAGCCACACGATACGTACTACAAGTTATAACTTCATAATTAGCATTAATAATGGCATTGAAATGTGTAAGCCTCCTTGCGTCGACCTACGTAGGAACAAACTTCTGTAATTAATATTATACCGAAAAATATATAGCCGCTTGACTAATGAAATTTAGAATCAATTATGTTCTTGGCTACTATAAAAATCGAACCAAATATTAAAGCAATGACACGCCAAAAAAAGATCAAATTATATTCTTTATTAACTTCTTATATACCTTCCAATGTAAACAAAAATAATATATGATAGATAACTTCCTTGTTTTATTGGCGACCCTCCTACAAGTCAATGAATCTATGTGGCCCTTGCTCTTAAGTCTGCATCCCTGTTCTGGATGGACAAAAACATCCATGCCTTTCCTAGATATGTATTTAATTAACGACATACTGGAAGCAGGTAGGTAGGTATTTTAATTAACGTCATACTGAAGCAGGTAGGTATTTTAGTTAACATCACACTGAAGCAGTTAAGTATTTTAATTAACGTCGTACTGGAGCAACACAACGGGTTATTGACGACGGTCCGGGATCAATTCCAATGGGATAGAACCGAGGACAACACGTAAATTTGAAACACAGTCGGATGACGAGGCAACACCTGAGCTGGAACCCCACTCTCCAAACTTCCACGCCAACGTGATGACATTTGAGATCACGACGGATTTAACGTGCGCCAGCCCCTTTTGTACACGACTGTCTTTGGCTAGATTCAAACTCGCAACCCTCTTGTTGCTAATCGGATGCTCTTCCAACCGGGATACCGTAGCCCCACACTGGCATAGGATTAACACCCCCCCCCCCTCCCGTTCAGTTGAGAAAAATTTTGCAAATATATATGTAATGAATTTTTCACAAATTAATCCTTTAGTAATAACTGTTCATAACTTAATTTTAATCAATGTTTTACTTGTGTAATAAATAAATATAATCAATGAAACAATGGTACATTAGTTCATAGGTGTAACCAAGGCTGTAGTGGAGGGTATATACGCCGTATACCCTCTGGTTTTTCCAGCAAATTCCGTATACCCTCTGCTTTTTCTTAAAAACTACGTTGGGTTGGTGTGCAAGTTTGGAGAGTGGGGTGCCAGCTCAGGTGTTGCTTTGTCATCTGACCGTCGTTCAAAATTACGAGGTGTTATGCTCGGATCATTCCCTTAAGGGACTGAAGCCGTACGCTTTCGCGGAAACCCTCACGCTTTGAGCACTCCTTGGCGATATAAAGTACTTTGAGAACCGAAAGCTGGGGAAATAGGCAATCCTTCTCAATTTCTCGAGTAACCCTACTACGTTGTTTAGAAGATCGCCATTTTTTTCTCGCTGAGTGCTATGATTTTCCGTCTGATTTTTTTTGGATATTCTATATATATTATGTTGACATTCAAGATATAACATGATTATTTTTGTTTTACTTTATCTATCTATTGTGATCGGCACTTCAACCTGGCTAAGGACCGTCGTGTTCACTAATGGTGACTGGGGCACGTTAAATAGGTCGTGGTCACAAAGTCCCCCATGTTCCCATACCAAATCAATACCTCTGGGGGTACCTAATCAGGGGGTTATCGGCCTCTGATTGGGATCTAAATTACGATATGTGTGAGTGAATGAATGTATGAAAGAGACCATCCTGTAAAACGGATGTGTCATGTATGTCGAGCAAAGACGGACTTCCTCCCAAAGGGGCTCAATAACATGGAAGGCGCAACCCCCCCCCCCCCCTTCGCCTCTTGCCGTCTTCGACGGGCCTGGCACTACTCCGGTCTGCCAGTGTAGGCACAAGAAACAACATCTCAACTGTAACTACTTCGTAAGATTGGTTGATATAAGAAACAGGCGGTATAAGAAGTACCCCCATGTAACAAATTGTATATGTTTACATTTATTTGAAATTTAGTCAATCAATTGCGTTTCGTTATGATTTTTACAATATAAAATGATCACTTACTCTAAAACTCGTCAAATGGAAAGAGTTGCTGAGTACGTATTAGTTAAAATGCGAGGGGGGAGCGGATAAATCAATTACGTTGTTTATTATGGAAATTATTCGGCTTATAACCCAGTGTTTTTATTTTCATAATATAGTTTCTTATGAATCAAATGTCTTGTTTGATCGCCTACTTAATATAATCCCGTCACTGTTTGGGGAGACAACTAGTAGTAGATATTTTTTATATTAGTAAAAGCAGTTATCAATTATAAATATTAAGATTTAACTTAAGTAATTTTTTGTAAAAAAATGCACTTCTTGGTTAGTTTCACTCATTTGAGCTAAAGATTACAAAATTTAATTAAAAAAAATATTCTATTTTGACTGTTTTCAATAACTTTCTTCGAAACAAAGTTTTTTCTAACTCATATCCTCTATAATTATAGCATTTGCATTTGGGCTGTTAAGGAGACGGATTTTTTTTACACATGTATTCTCAAAGGAAAAAAAACATTTAAAGTTGTTTTATTTCATATTTATTGTTTAAGATATTAGGGTGTTTCACAAAACATATATTATTTTATGTATTTAATATATATATGTAGCTGAGGTAAAACAGAAAAAAACTTGTAATAAAAATATTCCTTTCTGAGTCAACAGATGGCAGCAAGAGGGTATATGAAACTGTCATCTTGTCTCGCGTGGCCCGATATAGTTCTCACACTTGGCGATACAGCTGGCTTTCGCCAAGGGGTGCTGAAAGGGTGAGGGATTCCGCGAAAGCATACCGTCGTCAATAGCCCGTTGTGTTGCTTTAATACGACGTTAACTAAAATTACCAATCTTAAAAACTACGTACACAGATCTGCTTTTCCTAGAAAACATCGCACGAAACGGAGATAGCTGTAGAAGCAAAAGAAAAGTTTATATTTCAAAATATCACCTTGGTACATAATTTCAAAATCGTACCTATTTATCAAAAGCAATTCATTCAAACTATTGTCGATAGAATAAAATGCAGACTTTGTTCTGATGTTAATGAAGAAAATTGTCAACTTCTGAAGGATATATCCATGCTTGATCCAGAAAATATAAATACGGGGATATTCGCCATGGAGAAAGGGAGGTAAAAAGGATCTGTCGACGTTTTGGAAAAGATGAAATGTGCATTATTTAGTGTTTGAGAAACCAATGAAAACGCCAAAGTTCCAGAATAATTAAAGCCTCTTTTAAGAACAATTGAAATATTACCATGTTCCACAGCCGAGTGCGAGCGAGGGTTTAGTTTAATAAATAACATAGTGTAACAGATTTGAGATAATTTTTATTGATTTCAAACGTCTCCAATCTAATGTTTATTAATACAAATAAACCACCTATAGGACACCTTTAACCGGAAAAAATCTGTAAATTCTTGGTTGGCCAACCATTGCTCTTCAGTAGACAATAGATCAAGAGAATGCGCTACAAAAAGACACAGAGACGGATTTCTGTCGTCTAGCAGTTTGGAAAATATTTCAATGAAAATAATATAGGTAGGCCTTAAAATGTGTGTGTTTTTTAATTACATCCTACTTTATATGAGTTTAAATATTTTTCTCTTAGCATTTCCTGTAATTATTTTATATCATAGTTAAATATTGATATAGTGATATTTTTCAAATTTGAATATCACTCGATGCTAGTCTGTATATTTTGCTTCGCATAAATACAATAAACTTCCAATAACTCTTGCCTTGTGAACACGAATTTGTGCTATACCAAATACTCGGATTAACGGGGGGGGGGTTAGAATTAGCAGGGTTTTAGTGTGATTCAAGGCTGTCCTTAAATAATTTATTGTTAAACCAAACAATGTGTTTCTCTTGTATGTAATACAGTCAATTTTAACAGTAAAACAACTTTGTCTGAAATTAAAGTGACTAACATCTGCTAAACGCAAAATATTTAATAATTTTATCAATGTACTACGAAAAAATTTATTAATACATCATGTGATTTTTAACATAAAAATACAAAAATTTCTCCGAGAGGTCTCCAGATGCTTCACCTTTTTAATACTGTACAGTCCATAGTTCTCGAGACTGACCCCCCCCCCCCCCCATTTATCAACCCTTGTCACGCCTATGCCTCTGATTACTACAGGATCCGCCGCGCAAACGAATTATCGATACTTACTCGTCAATGAATAGGAAGATCTTTCGTGGTTCCATTTCCTTTTCGACATACATTTATTTATTACTCTAAGTTCTACTACACTGCTTGACAGTTGCTATGGAACAAACACAATTTTTTAAACAATTAATAACATTCATTGATTAAAGAAACAAAACGTAGTATATATTTAACTAAGATACTATGCATTAAGTATAATGCAAAATGTTACAGATTTTGGCACATGGAAAAGCAAGATAATAAAAAGAAAAAAATCTACACCTTAGATCGATTTCCAATGTCTCGAAAAATATTCTTCCTATCCGGAGTCATGACAGATATAGTCACTCAGTAAGAAGTGAGGCCTCCTTGCACACTAATGTACATTTAACATCTGCTATGCATACTCTCCACTAAGCAGTAGAGGAGTGCTTGGGGGATATTGTCCCATTACTCTCTAAAAGCAATTTTGAGCGCCTGCACAGTGGGTGATTTGGGGTGGGTGATTCCTTTGTGAAACACGTCTACAAAGGTCATCCCAAGCTTGTTCAATAGGATTTACGTCCGGTGAATACGCAAGTCATTCCATGCGCTCAATATATTTGCTCTCTAGTGTCTCAGAGACATCAACTGTCCTGTGTGGGCAAGCATTGTCACAAATGAACAGAATGTCTGGACCCACTGCACCCGAAATAAACGAACATGACCCAGGAGAATCTCCTTGCAACATAGCTGCGATGTAAAGGCACCAGCGTTAAAGATCTGTAGCTGTGTTCTGCCATTATGCATAATGCCTGCTCGCACCATGGCCCCTTGGCCATAACGATCAACCTCACGAGCATTCTGTGGTGTGTAAACGGGTACCAGTAGTTGGTCTCCACAGCAGTTGGTGTCCAGAATCCCTTTTCGCCGGAGAACATGACTCTGGACCACTGTTGATGATTCCAACGAATATGTTATTTACATAAGTATAACTTTTCCCGACTATGGCGTGGTTGTAACGGAACTCACTGAACAGGCTTCCGTGCATACAAGCGAGCTTGATTAAATCGCCGAGACAATGTTTTATCAGATACACGAGTGCCGGTAGCGGTTGCAAGCTCTGAATCAATCTGTCCCGGAGTGAGATGTTTGTTCCTTATTGCTGTTAAGGATATATGTTTATCATCTCTGGGTGTGGTGCTCCTATTATGACCACCAACAGGCTTTCTCAAGGCATTTCCACCTTCCGCGGCTTTTTATTACCGTGTAATAACGCTTTTTGACACGCATTGCTGCGGCAACTTGGGTGACACTTTGCGCAGCTACGAGTCGCTCCCCAACTGCTCGCCAACTATCAAATTCACACAAAGGATGCCTTTACGGACATTCTTCACTTGATACTTGTATTACTTGAATTTATCTGAACGGCTTTCAAAACCTTAAATCGTGATTTCCTGTAGATACCTAACTGTTTGAAATTTCACTTAATAAACAGCTCGTGTGCGCTGTCTTTTATACAGATAAGAAACATTGCTCTACAGCACACTATGCACTTATATTTTTATACGATTGAGCGACTTTCCGAATCGCAGTTTGCATAAATCGATTGTTCCTTAACAGTTGTCAAACAGTGTAGTTTCACTTTATAATCACGTTATCTCTTAACAGCCTACATATTATTAGAAGTCTAAATTCCTTAAAGGGCTCTTTAAAGCGCTTTGATTGATTACAGTGCAATCAGACAAGACATTTAGCTCTGCAATCATCATTCAGCTTTATTATAGGTATTAGAAAAGCAGTATGAGATTCCTTGGCTATTTCTTTCCTTGTGTCAGTACAAGAATTCGTGATTCATTTTATTACAAACAGGAGTCCGCAGCACATCTTCTGTACTTTTGCTTTAGTAAATGTTTGATTATTGAAAATAACATTGCGAAAGCATTATTGCAGTTTAAAGGTAAGACATATTTAATGCAATTATGTAATACTTTCGGGAGATGACTTTTTTACTAAAAAAAGTTCAGTAGAAATGTTACTGTGAAAAGTATAAGTTATTTTTCTTCTTGTTGACATTATACAACAGTGATATCTCTATTAAGATGAATGATTTCATGTATTAATCTCATCATTAATATTATAGTTGCATGTAGTTATTTACAAGTATATAGTTAATACACTTTTTAAAAAATTATGAGCACTCAGGCGGCATAGTCAGAATTGAGAGAATTTTTACCGATGTGCTTCAACCAAATCAAGTTTAAATCTAAAAAGTTAAGAAAAAAACGAAATGTTTACGAAAAAATCCACGTTTTAATTTCTGATTTAAATGTATTGTAAGTTTTAAATTTCACCAAAGTCATCTGGTAAATATTGTACAAATCAAAAAAAGTTGCGATTTTTAAAATCAAGTGTTAATGAATATTTATGAATATAGTTAATTAATAACAATTACTAGATAGTAATCATATTAATATCATTAAATATTACTAATTAATAATATATATATATATATATATATATATATATATATATATATATATACTATATATAATATTAAAATAATTAAATATTACTAATTAATATAATTAATTTAATCTTTTCCTTTTTACTGGGGTACAATCCATACTTTTCGGAAGGATTTTGTGTTTGTACAGGCATCACAGGAATTTTATTCCAGATATTTAATTACAATGTACGTTATTTTATGCATCATATATTAGTTTAGTGAATGGAATATTAAACTTTTCTTTATTTTTATATTTAGATATGTTTCATGCCAAAACACCTGAGTAAGTATACTGAAATCAACTCTAATTTGGTAATTTTTGAAAAACAGGAATGTATAAGGGGCGATCAAAAAGTTTCCGTTCGAAGACTGTACAGTCTATATTTGGTATGACAGTCATGCAAAAACGCCTTGAGCATTTAGGTAATCATTCCACTGCTTCACCAGGTTGAATATACCCCTTTGGTAAAACTCCTGTTTCTGCTGCTTGAAGAAGAGCGAAACTGCCTGCTGCACTTCTACGTCCGACAGCAACCGTCGACCTTTCAAGGACTTTTTAAGGGCGTGAAATTCGCATGGGGAGAGATCAGGACTGTAAGGCGGGTGCTCGAGTGTCTCCCAGTTTAGTGAGTGTAACTTCTGCTTTACGACATTTGCGGTATGGGGACGTGCGTTATCATAAAGCAGAATCACCCCATTTCGCAGTTTCCCCGGACGTTTCGCCTCAATTGCACGTCGTAATCTCTCCAACGTTTCGCAGTACCGTACCCCAGTGATGGACACACCCGGATCCTTGAAATCAATAAGCAATGGGCCCTGGTAATCAAAGAACAGGGTAAGGATCATTTTTACAGCAGATGAGTGGCTCTTGAACTTCTTGGGATGAAGGATTACACCGCATGGTCGCCCGCTGGCATATTTGTTTGCCATACCAAATCTCGACTGTACAGCCTTCGTACGGAAACTTTTTGATCGCCCCTAAAATATTGAGTACTACGATTACTTGGATTGCTTTAACAGTACTGCTGAAAAAGCAATTAACTTTTCCAAAATAATTTTTTTTAATGAAATTTCAGCTCTGATACTTCATTTATTTCAAGTCTTATTTTTGTTCTTTGCTCAATGTAAACGATTTCCGAATATTTGGGACAGACGATATTTTTCAACGAACGGGAATGAAACGGGAACTCGTGTTGGTTGATCCCCCTACTTTGATATTTTCCCTTTGAATTAATTTCACATTTCTTAATTTTGGGCACTTTTTAGTAGAAAGTGTTGTGGCAACACTGCGAGATCAAGAGATAAAAAGGAAATATGGTCTCCTTTTTACTATTGGAAATAAAGGGAGAAAGTGGAACGAATAATTGGTGCAAGATTTAATTTTGTGTTGGTGAACCATTATAAAGATGGGAAGGACTGTATATGTGCCCATAAAGACAACGAGAAGGACTTGGTGAAGTATCCAACAAACCAATTTTGGTTACTCAGCTTCCTCCGTGGAAATGCATCATGCCCTAGAATTAACTTAACGTTTTGTAAAATTCTTGTATAAATTAGCGATAAGCCCCATATGTGCCCCTGAACTGGAGCTCAGTGCCGATAGAATTGAACATTAGACGATAGTTGGAAGAAAAGGTTATAATTAATATTTATGCCTTTGTGAATATTATTTTTTTATGCTTACGTCTTATTGTTATTTTAAAGAAACTTTTTGCTTGTCTTACCATATATATTGTATTTTGAATTTTTTTAAAATTAAATACTAGTTTTATAAATTGTTTTTAATAATGCAAGATCTGAAATAAAATTTTCTTTTCTAAAAATATTTATGTTTTTTTTTAAATGTAGATGCTTTTACTAAAACACTAATTTTACATTAGACGCTATAGCACATATTTTATCGCAGAAATTACTTTTAAATACTGTACGCTTAAGTAAAAGTACAAAAATCTTTTTTCTTTTATTTGAAAAGTTTGCAAGACCCATACTGTGAACATGTTTTCTAGTACATTTTTTTAATTGAACAAAAGAAAACTCACCCATATACCACAGACGCACAACACGGGAACTACTACAGAAGTTAACTAAACTTACAAGATTTTATAACCTTAACAAATGAGTAGAAACGCAGATGACTCCTTGTACATTTGAAGAAGTTATAATAGTATTGAAATCTAAACTATATGTTATTTTATAATTATTCTTTCCTTGCCATATTATTTTTTTTTAATTTAAATAAATCTTTTTAAATTTTAGTGATTTAACTTTTTAGATTTACAATCTTTTTGTTCTTTGATTTCTATTGCAAAAAGTTCGATGTTTTTGCACAAAAATTAGATACTATTACAAACATTTTACTAATGAAGATTTTAAATACATACTTTAGATACTATCAAAAACTAACTTCTAAATGCAGATTAAAAGTTTTTATTTTTATTTTTTATTTTAAAATTAAGACATTTAGCAGTTTGAGTCATAAATCGTGTTTTTATGCATGATAAAAAAATTAAGAAACCTGTAAAAGTAAAAATATTTTGAAAATAATGTGTACACTTCTGTGCTGCTAAACAAAATAAAATGTTTCCCTTTCTTGATAGTATGGCTGATAAGTGATAAAAATTGTATGAATTGTGCCTTTAATGATAGAAGCATACAACTTGGGGTACATATACTACATAGATGAATATTTAATTTAGGATATAAGGCCATCTCAGATTTCGCCTATGGCAATAATGGCGGCTTCGGAATATTTTTTGTTATTTTGATGTTTGATGATGTAAAATGACAGCTATTAAATTAATGGCGAGTAATTGTTGTTTTGTGCATGCACTTTGCTATTTTTAATAATAATAATAATAATATATATATATATATATACTGCTGTTTGTAAAAAATTCAACACCATGAAGGAGTCATCAGAATTAAATGAAATTTAATACACAAACGGCTTGTATTAGTACAAATAAATGAATACATTTTCAAGGCAAAAAAACAATATTAAGTGTCCGAAATCAGTATTTGGTGTAGCCACCACGCGCTGCAATAAGTGCTGCTATAGGACGTGGCATGGAGTGAAACAGATGTTGAATGTCTGCTTGTGGAAGAGAATTCCATATTGTTTGTATGCGCACCCAAAGTTCGTCTTTTGAAGCTGTAGGACGCGGACCACGAGCAAGACGCCGACCAACTAAATCCCACACATGCTCAATAGGCGACATATCCGGCGAATAAGCTAGCCAAGGAAGAAGTTGCATGTGTTGGGCTGAAAAGAAGTCTCTAACATTCCTTGCAACATGTGGGCATGCATTATCCTGTTGAATGATAGCTCCAGGGATGCCTTGAAGGAAGGGAATGACTTCGGGCTCTAGCACTTCACGGACGTACCTGTTGCTATTCAGATTACCCTCAATTCGTAGAAGCTGAGATCGTCCATGATACGAAATCGCACCCCAGACCATAACTCCGAGTGTTCGGCCACTATGACGTTCGATAACGCACTCTGGAAGGCAGCGTTCACCGACATAGCGTCTAACACGAATGCGGCCATCATGGTTCCACAAATTAAAGTGGGATTCGTCAGAAAAGACAACTTGTTGCCAATAAGCCCGCCAGGCTCTGTGCTCATGAGCCCATTGCAGACGCAGCCGTCGATGGTTTGGCGTGAGGGGGATCCTGTATAAAGAATCCTTGCAGGCAGTCCACGGTGCAGCAGACGTCGGCGAATTGACGAAGTCGACATTAGTACACCTGTAGCAGTAGACCAAAGTTCTTCCAACTTCCTGGAGGAAGCTGTACGGTCATTCACCGCCATGTGGACCAGGTGTCTATCATCGCGCGCTGACGTCACCTTCCGTCGTCCACTCCCAGTTTTTCGAGTTGTCCGGTGCTCGTCGGTCCACTGCTTCCAAACTCGCATCACTGTGGAACTGCTCCGCTGCACACGAGCTGCTATTGCGCGATAGGAAAATCCTCCTCCACGAAGGCCGATGCTTCTCCCCCGTTCAAACTCCGTTAGTTGTTGAAATTTCACCCTATTTCGTCGTGGAGTCATACTTAGGTCTCACTAAACGTTCGCCACTAAAAAAAAACCATGCACTAATTTCAACGTCCCGCTACAGCCCTCTATTTATACGGTTTTAGCATCAGTTCAGAGGACGCTACTCACACCACGCATGCGTAGTGGCTCTGAAACTTTACTACTTTGCATAACATCCTATAATTGACATTTGCTGCATATTTTATTTCGTTCGAATGATTCCTTCGTGGTGTTGCATTTTTTACAAACAGCAGTATATATATATATACACAGTTGTGTCCTGGGGTTTGTTTACTAATGAGTCTGTGAAATGGACTGGCCCGTTTCACCACTTTCATGGGTGGTCCTTAAAGCATCAATGGTCTATTGTGGATCGCGTGTCAATTTGAGCCTCTCCACCCCTAAGCAAGGGTTAGCATCTTAGAGGAGGAATAAAGGTAGAGAGCGCATAGAGGTTGCCAGTGGTTGTCCTCGTAAGACCACGTGACGAACGGACGCTTCTTCGCCTCTGAGAACGGTCTCTATGGGATTTAACATGGGGAAGGTAAATTGACGCGTTGAAGAGAGAAAGTTTATTGAAAAAAAACGGTTGACCAAATGTTGTGCAAACAATTGCAAGGAGAGAGGAACTGAAGGATCACCCTACTTATGTCACAGATGTTATTATTTACTTATCTGCTTTTTTTTAAGTATTTAAAGCATATTAAAACGAGTAACGTTGCATCACATTGTTGTATAATCAATATTTATTCATCATTGTGAGAACTTTTTTACGTTAATTGAGAACAATTTGAATATCTGTAAGCTGATAGAAAATGTTTTAGAGGCATTAAAATAATGAATTTTGCGAAAAAATCGAATGTTTTACGGTTATACGCAAAAATGCAGGTTGGCGAATCTTGGCGCCTTCCGCTGGAATAAACAAATGTCACGTATTTATAAAGTTGTAGGTAGGCTCTTGTATGCGGATGTGCAGTTCGCTTATTTAAGACTAGTCACTGCTTGGCTAGCCTGGCGTTGCAGTGCCATTTGCTTTTGTAGAGTTATAGGTTTGCTTCGCAAACCAAATTATGAACAATGGTTGGATATCAAACCAAAACCAAGGGCACGCCGTAATGGTCTTGGCATTGTCGAATTCGGCAAAATTCGAATTGCGAAGAAATCCAATCGGCGTGACGTCACGATCTCTTGCGAAAATATAAATATTTAATTGAAAAATTATGAATTAAAAGAAAATTAAGGTAGCTTTTTTTAGTGTAAAATTTCCGCAGATTTCATATCCGTTGAAATTTTCAATCCATCTTTAACGATTTTGATTTTACAAAAGAACTAAACAATACCAGTCAAAATGTTCGTTGTGGAATCGTTTGAGTGGTGAAATCAGGTATCACAAAGGTTTGTTGATTATCAGTATTTTTTTGATATTTTAAAATTTAGCTACATCATATAGCTAAAGTTTATAACGAAGACCTCCAAAAAAAATTGAGAATTATAAATAATAAATTAACTTTGTTTAAAGGTCACTGATTCATTTGTGTATTTCATGGAAACTAAATGTAAATATATTTTTCATCAATTTAAAATCCTTTTCTTTCCAATATGTCAATTGTTCATTTATTTAAATTTTTTAACAGTACAGATAGTGGCATTTTCATTGACTTGTCTTCATTCGTATTGTATCGTATTAAGATGGGGCTTTTCTGTATTTTTTAGTCATAATTTCGTTTTTTAATTTTTATTTGTGCGTTCTTTGCTTCTCTATACTTTAAACAGTATGGGAAAAAAACTTAAAAAAAGCTGAGATAAAAAATTTTGAAATTATTTTCTCTTGACTGTTCTATTTTTCAAGGAATTGACCTGATGTAATCTATCTAACTCAAGTGCTTCTGTTAGAGTATGGAATATTTATTTATCTGAGTCACATTAAAAAAATATCAATGATCTTCCTGCATATGTATTTTTAAACGCTTGTCCAAAAGCCATGAAATTTATTCACAGTGAAAACGTATTTGAAAAGCAAAATCTGTTTCTAAATCTAATAATTATTACTTACAAGTTTTAAAATCATAAAACATATTTTCAAAATTAACAAAGTGATCTAAAATCATTAATATCATATATATTGCTTTTATGAAATAATGGTTCAAAGTACGCAAAATCATACAGTAAAAATACTTTATGCGAAATTATCTGTTTGAACTCCGTATTTTTTACAAAATAAGCACCAACTCCGTAATTTTTACAAAATAAAAACATTTCGTTTATTTTGTGCTTATTTGGTTCTAAAAGGTGAAAGCCCGATAATCTTTACATTACGCAGGCGAAGGTATCGCCAAGATTGTTTACGTGGCGTGGTGATATGAAGCCAAATCTGGTTTAAGGGTGGGCTAAAAACGCAAAGAGTACAACAGCTTTTTCGACCTCATGAATGGCGATGCGCTCTCTATTCTTATCTCTCCTCTATGGTTAGCATAGAGGAAGGGGGAAGGTGAAAGCTATCGCGAAAGAAACGAAAGGTGGTATATTGCGTCTGGTTATGCTATTTCTTTCTCTCCGATATTTCGTCAGTTACGTTTCAGTTGACTACGTTGACTACCTGAAGTAAAAGTTATCTCTTATTGTAATAACCGCTTTTGAGGAATCGTTATAGTACTTTTACTTACGTACTTTTACTCACCACTTACGTTTGATACTTTTGAATTGTTTGCGCTAGTTTCAATCGGTTTAATAAGCCTTCGTGATATAAAAAATTATCGTACTTAGACAAATCAAAATAGTATACTTTCAGTGATATATATTGAGTAGTAGTTTACAGATATTAAATCCGCTTATTGTTTGCAATATCATATCTAATAATTATTGACCTAAATACACTCTATAACAAAAAAATCGACGCACCAAGAAGGAGTTGTCCGATGGAGACAAATATTGGTGGATAGGAAAATTATGTATAGAATAGAAAATGATTAAAATTTCAGAACAATTGAATGTTTTATTTCAGAGTTATAGTAACGAGCTCAATAAGGTGTTGACCCGCCTCTTGCCTGGATGCAAGCTGCCACACGGTGTGGCATAGACCGATAAAGCTCCTGGATGGTCTCCTGCGGTATTTCTTGCCAAATTTGCTCCAATTGTCGGACTACGGCATCAACATTCCCTACCGGATGCAGTCGCCTTCCCATCATATCCCAGACATGCTCGATGGGAGAGAGATCTAGTGATCTGCCTGGCCAAGGAAGTGTTTGACAAGCTTGAAGACAGTTCATAGCAACACGTGCCGTATGTGGTCTGGCATTGTCTTGCTGAAAAATAAGCCCAGGGTACTGCGAAAGGAACGGTAGCAAAACAGGTCTCAGAATGTTGTCAACGTACCGCTGTGCAGTAAGTGTACCTCTAATGGCGACCAAAGGGGTCCGGCTATCAAGGGAAATGGCACTCCATACCATAACTCCTTGTTGAGGGCCCGTGTTGCGTGCAATAGTGAAAGCAGGATCGGCACGCTGCCCTGGGCGTCTCCAGAAACGTCTTCGATGATCGTCAGGACACAGTTGGAAACGGGATTCGTCGCTAAAGACTATACGTCCCCAGTCAGCATCATTCCAGCCTGATCGAGTCAAGCACCACTATAATCTGGCTCGACAGTGTACAGGCGTGAGTGGCAGGTGGCGTAACGATCGGTACGAGCGTAGATTTCGCTCTCTCAGCCGTCTGTGAATGGTCATGGTGGACACTCGTGTGTGGGTCGCACGACTGATGATTGATAGTGATGAATCAGGTGCTGTGACAGCTGATCTGACAATCACTCTGTCCTCGCGATCTGTTGTGGCCCTACGTCGACCGCTACGATCATACCGCTGAAATCTGCCATTGTCCACCCACTCTTGCCAGCATCTTCTAATCGCATCGCTTCGACTCACTTGACGAACGATTCTCTGATTTGCCGAACCTGCCTCTTTCAATCCAATGATACGACCTCTTTCAAACTCTGAAAGTTGCTCGTAATGAGCTCGAATCCTGAGGCAAGGCATTTTTTCAGTCGTTGAAAGGTATCCTAAATCGCAATGCAGCAGAAATTTTTAACAACAATTCAAGAACAACTCCTTATATACATCTACTGGATGCGCAGTTCCGATGCGCTGGAGATCGCACTATTCATTCATTGGACACCAAATTTTAATCATTTGCATATTTGGTCAAAACATTTTTGCATACGAAATTTCAAAGCAATCGGATGATTCCTTCTTGGTGCGTCGATTTTTTTTGTTATAGTGTAGTAGGTTTCAACTGTTTCCATACATTTTGACTTTCACTTTAAGTAGACATTAGACTTTTACAAGTAATAAATGTTGATAATCGCTATTCGATGCAAATTTTTTCAATAACTTTTAATATTTTACTCTAAAAATTACAAATTTTGTACTGGCTGATTTTTATGTGATTAACTTAAGAGAATCTATCAAAGATTGAAAAATCTTTTATTTTCTAAGTATATTGAACATTAAAATTGCAGCATTCACGTTTCTTTAAACTAAATGAAGCCTTAACTCTTCACTGACGAAACAAAATGGTTGATTGGAACGATGTTTTATTTATATATAGTTAATCTAAAATTATACGGAGAGAAATATTCCACTAATTTATTCTTACAAGCTTGATTGTTAACAATCTTTCAATGATAGATTTAGACAGAGGAGTGAATTCTCTATGTTCTTATGCCAAAAGCTCTTTATCCTCAGATAGCCAAGTTTTAAGTTCAGAATGCGATGAGGTCTACAGAAAAACCTTTAGCGGTATAACAAAGTCTTGGGCGTCAGGTGATGAAGGAGGGTGCAGTCAAAGTTGATGCTGTTAGAAAAGATCCTACAAAGACCATAGACAAGCCTATAACTTCAGTAAGATCTTAGAAAGTTCCAGAGTTCAAAATACCAGTAACTACGGAGTTTAAAAACGTAAAAGAATTTAAAAATGTAGAAGTTTTTTTTAATTGCATGGCTTTCTAAACAAGAATTAGGAAAGGAAAAATTTTAAAACATAATAGATTAGATATCAAAGAGATATATTTAAATTATAATTTACAGTTTTAGCACGTTAAGAATAGATGTTGGTCTGTTTTTGTTACTGGTCATATCTGAGGATTTGCATTACAGCTGAAATTTTATTGCGATGGAGAGAGCGGGAAAAATTTTACTTCTAGTTTTCAATCATCTTTCGACGCATGATCGATGACATTATCAATGTTTATAGGGAGTAAATATTCATATAGAAATTTATTATTTACAGTAACCAAAATGATTTTTTTAAATCAAATGGGAGCTTCACTTTAATGCGAATACTAAAAGTAGGTAAAAAAATATTAGAGACTAGCGATATTAACATCACTTGATAAAAAAACGATGGTTAGTTAATGTCTTCCTCTTATCTATTATACAATCCTAAAACTGTGATTTTTAAAGTGAATTAAAATATTGGCAGCAAGAAAAAGAACAACTTATGTAACAAGTACTTTCCCTACAAGAATAATTTCCAATATGTTTCGTAAGGATTGACAGGAGTTTTATTTAGTTCAAAATATTATGAAAGCGGCAATGGTAATTTTAGTTAACGTCGTACAAGAGCAACACAACGGGCTATTGACGATGGTCCGGGATCAATCCCTTAACCACGGTCAGATGACGAAGCAACACCTGAGCTGGCACCCCACTCTCCAAACTTCCACACCAAGTAGATAGTAAATAAAAATATTTAAAAATCGAAATTCTCCCCTTTCGTTCCCCCCCCCCTTCTACTCCATTAAGGGTAGCAGACACCGAAGCCAGTGACGATTGAACCGGCCGGCGGAATGTTTTGACTCCCTATGCAAACCTGGACCTGTGTTTGGATCATCTGCAAGAACAGCTTTATGACGACTCTTGACGTAGTGCTGATAACAGACGAAAATATTTTACTTCTAACTTGCTAACTTGGACTTGTGTTTTAATCATCTCCAAGAACAGTTTCATGACGACTCCTGACGTGGTGTTTATGATAGACGGAATCGACGAAAAAGAAAACTCGTAGACGAAAAAACGCGTAGACGTAAAAGACGAGTAGACGGAAAAGACGAGTAGACGGAAAAGACGAGTAGAAGGAACTGTCAAAACTGTGAGTACAGAATTTTGTTTTACTTGCTGACATGGCATATTTAACTAAGGCCCGAAAAGCGAATTTTGCTAACATTGATTGACGAATTAGGCCTGATAGTGCCGGCGAATCCCAAAGTAGCGCAGTACTCGAAACTTTACAAGATTATGAAAACTATGACGAGGAGATAACAAAAAATCTGTTGAGCGTTATTATAACTGTACGCTAAGAGAAAATTGAAGCCGAAAAACAAGCCCCGCGAATTTGAATTAAGAAAACTCGAAATCGAAACTGCTAACGGACAAGACAACAATTCTGGTAAAACTACCAGCCTATACAATAACGATTTATTGAAATTGATTAACCGTTACGAGACGAATAAGGATATTAGTTGTTACTTAACTTTATTGGAAAGACAGATTAGTCGAATCGAGGTACCGAAAACGGAATGGGTTACACATTTGTTGGGTTTACTCCCATTGGAATTGGATAATCTGATCACGCGTGAGCCTGACGAAAAGGCTAATGACTATGAAAATGTCAAGAAATTATTGTTGAAACGTTTTAAATTAAATCCGGAACAATTTAGGCAAAATTTCCTTTTGCATAGAAAAGAAGCGTCTTCTACTTGGAATGACTTGAGCATGACCTGAAAATTTTCTTTGAAGAATGGACGAGTGGGTTGGAAGTATTAAATTACCAAGACCTTAAGGAACTCATGATTACCGATCAACTGAAACGAAAAATACCCAATGACGTTCGAGACCATTTTATAGACTAGCTACCGAAAATAACAAAAATAGATCAACTCGTGATTAAATTAGACGAATATAAAGCGGCTCGATGTCATTTAAAAACGAATAGAGATTCGAAAACATCAGACGATAAATACAAGAAGCGTTTCAATAGGGATTTTGACAAATTTAAGCCTCGCTCTTTCATGCGCCCTGAACAAAATAACACCAATCCTATAAAATGTTACAACTGCAATGAATATGAACATAAGTCGATAAATTGTGAAAAGAAAGCTGAGGGTGTGAGATGTTTTAAATGTAAAAATTATGGGCACAAGGCCGACGCGCGTTTGTTTTAAAAGAGATGTAAATAGAACTTTAATTAATAGCCCTTTTAATTGTTGTACTACGCTAAGAAAAGATGTTGAAATGTGTGGGAAAAGATCTAATGCTCTACTCGACACAGGAAGTGATGTGTCAATGATTAAATATGAATTTTATGTTGAAATTGGATCTCCAAAATTGACTTTTGATAATGTGACTTTAATGGGTATAGGAGAAGAACACATTTCTCATCAAGGTTTCTTTTCTACTGAAATTATTATTGATGAATGCATTATTGTGTTACTGATGTTTATGTTTTAAAAAACTTACCTGATAAGATTGTTCTTGGGTTCGATTGTATAAGCAAGTTAAACCTTACTTTATCAGAAAGCAGACGCGATAATTTTCGAGTAAATTACGCAAGAATTGTTAATTTAGCGAACATTTCAGATCCACCTAGAATTCAAACGGAAACTTATCCCGAAGTAGCTAATCGTCTGGAGCCAAACACTAAGTTGCAGACAAAACGAACCATAGCAGAGGATAACATGTTTTACTTTTCTTGTCACCACGAATCAGAAAGTGTTAGTTTAGCGTAAAGTTTCCTAACTACTATGTTTAACGCCGTGACATTTGACGAATTAGATCTGAATAATTTTTCTTGCGTTAAGCAGGAGGAACGTATCAGCCAATATAACCCGTGTAAGGCTAGAAGCACGAACTTGGAAATGAACATTATTTTGACTGACGAGGTCCCCATAAGCCAGCGTTCACGCAGGATGCCGTTCGCTGAGCAAAAAATAGTTGAAACTCAAACACAACAGTGGTTGAAAGATGGCATCATTAAGCCTAGCTGCTCTGATTTCTCAGCCCCTATCGTGTTGTGTAAGAAGAAAGACGGTTCTTCTAGACTCTATATTGACTATAGGAAATCGAATAAGAAAATTATTAAAGATAGATTTCCCTTACGCCTAATAGAAGACGTTTTAGATCATTTGGAAGAAGCTAAAGTTTTCACTTCGCTTGATTTAAAAAACGGATTTTTTCATGTAGATGTAAACGAGAGAAGTATCAAATATACATATTTCGTTACACACGAAGGACAATACGAAATTCTGAAAGTCCCTTTTGGTTTATCGGTTAGTCCCAGTGTTTTCTAACAGTACATATACACGATATTTAGAGATATTTTCAGGGATAACAGTCACGTTATCTACATGGACGACATAATAATTCCCTCACGAGATGAGAAAGAAGGAATCGAGAAACTTAAACGTGTTTTAAAAATATCACCGGAATATGGATTAGAATTGAATTTTCAGAAGTGTCAATTTCTTAAACGAAAAATAGAGTTTCTTGGTTATGTAATAGAAGACGGGACAATTCGACCATCCCCAGTTAAGACGTTGGCTGTGCGGAAATTTCCGCAACCACAAACGACTAAACAATTGCCAAGTTTCCTTGGTCTATCAGAATACTTCAGGACGTTTATTCCTCAATATGCCAAAGTGGCCAAACCTTTGAGTGATTTACTCAGAAACAATACAGAATTTCGGTTTGGGCCAGAACAAAAAGAAGCATTTCATATTTTAAAGGAAATGTTGTCACAAAGCCCAGTACTATACATTTTTCGCCAAGGAGCGTCGCTAGAATTGCATACTGATGCAAGTAGCCATGGATTTGGGGCGGTGCTCCTCCAACAGTCAGACGACGGGAAGTTTTACCCAATATACTATAAGAGCAAAAAATCAACACCGCAACTAGAGAAGTATAGTAGTTACGAACTAGAGATACTTGCCGTAATTGAGGCTCTTAAACACTTTCGGAACTACCTATTCGGCTCGAAATTTAAAATATTCACCGATTGCTTAGCATTTCAGAAAACTATGGAAGAAAAAAATATTTAACCCTTAAAATTGCAAGGTGGTCTCTCTTCTTAGAAGAATTTGACAATGAAATAGTCCACAAACTTGGTAAACAAATGGCCCACGTGGATGCACTCAGTAGATACCCTGTAATGCAAGTGATGCAAGTCACTGCAGATGACGGAATAACTCCTAAAATAATTGCTTCCCAATCCAATGACGACCCACATCACCGCAATTAAGAAACTGATAGAAGATGGAAGTAATTCAAATTACTTTACAAAAAACGATGTCGTGTATAAATACGATAATGATCGTGAACTGTTACTTGTCCCCAGAGCTATGCAAGACGAAATAATAAGACATGCACACGAGAAAGGACATTTCGCTGTAAATAAAACTGAAGAAGTAGTTAAGCGTGAATTTTTTATTCCTAAACTGAGGAAACATGTTGAAGATATAATAAGTAATTGTGTATAGTGCATACACAGTAGTAAGAAGCTAGGAAAGGCTGAAGGATTTCTAAATCCGATTCCTAAAGAGGACGTTCCATTATCCACTTATCATGTTGATTTCATAGGTCCGTTACCTTCAACATCTAAAAACTATCAGCATATCTTCACGGTAGTAGACGCAATAAATAAACTTGAACAACAACAAAATAGTTTTGGAAATCCTGCGAGGATAATTTCGGATAAAGGATCTGCTTTTACATCTAAAGAATTTACAGATTTTTGTTGCGAAAACGGGATTGAACATCTAAAAATCACAACGGGAATCCCAAAAGGCAATGGACAAGTAGAAAAAACGCACAAAACCCTGATCCCAGTGTTAACCAAACGTACAATTGAAGAACCGATTAAATGGTTCAAACACGTTGACACCGTTCAAAGAATACTCAATAGCACAATCTCTAGAAGCACAAGATGGACGCCCTTCGAACTTTTGACAGGCGTGAAAATGCGAAATAAAGAAGACCTCAAGATAGCC
Source organism: Metellina segmentata (assembly GCA_947359465.1). Taxonomy (NCBI): domain Eukaryota; kingdom Metazoa; phylum Arthropoda; class Arachnida; order Araneae; family Tetragnathidae; genus Metellina; species Metellina segmentata. The sequence goes on from OX375872.1 coordinate 29,662,425, forward strand.
CAGCTTTTAGAAGAAGAATATACTGAAGTTTTTCTAGAGAAGAGGAAGAAGTTAAGAGATGATTCCAAAGAGAATATCCTAAAAATTCAGGAAGGGAATAAAAGAACGTATGATAAGAAGAGGAAGAAACCTCATCAATACAAAAGAAGGCGATCTTATTGATATTCCGAGGACTCAATTTGGTTTCGGAATGAAATTACGACCGAAATTTTTAGGACCATATCGAGTGAAGAAAGTGAAACCCTATGATCGCTATGACGTTGAGAAAGTTGGAAACCATGAAGGATCGAACTTGACGTCGACAGCAGCTGACCATATGAAGTCGTGGTTTAATAACTAATACTGAATCAATGTATTCCCAGATACTGTTTTGTGTTTTTTCTTTTTTAGGTTTGCCGTGTTCCTTTCGAGGACGAAAGATCATCAAGATGGCCGATTGTAGGAACCGCGCCAGCAACGCCCTCTCAGAACGCTACGGGAAGACACCTTTTCCCTTGGGCGCCATTGAGAGCTGACGCATTTTTTCCGAGCAGATAATGACTGAATTCTTTTAAAATTTAACTCAACTGTATATAGTAGCCGTAGATATAAAGCCATTAATTGTCAATGTACTGTAAGATTCGAAGTCTTTAATATAGACCTCACCAAACAGAACAACACGAATCTTGCATATATATGTAGAATCGGAAATCGCTTCTCGCGAGGAATCATGTCCATGACCTCAATACACAGCAAGTGCTTGCACGTGTGAGGCTCCAGAAGCTAACGAAAATGAGCGGTTTTACGAAACCTATAAATATATGTGATCCCTGAATGCGGGACGATTCTTATTCTGGAAGCTGAGTGCTTCAGTCGAGCAGATTCGCTCGTTATTGTCCGCGGGTGGCGTTCCCGTGATGACATTGTAATCCAGAAATTATGTTTGATATATTTCATTGTATATAATTCACTATCATTTAGTAGTAAAATTTAACAAAGTTTAATCGTGTTGTTCCGACTATTTAATCATACCCCACCGAGCCAATACTACAAATGGGGTGTCCGCCCGGGATGTGGCCTCGAGAGAGAAAATTTTCTGAGGAATAAGTTCGTTAGTGGAGATTCGCTTGGAGAAAATTTACCGTGAAGCAAAGTACGTTTCCGGAGTTTCGCTTGGAGAAAATTTTCCGTGGAGTAAAGCACGTTTTCGGACTGTTGCTTGGAGCCTGTGCTGACGGTTGTCGTTTTGCTGACATCGCTGAAGAAAGGGTTCTTTGTCCAGTGTACGCGGTGGTTCATCATTCAAGCGGGTATATTCTTCGTTCAAGTTTGTGCGCGTGTGTTCGTTCAAGTTTGTGCGCGTGTGTTCGTTCAAGTTTGTGCGCGTGTGTTCGCTCAAGTTTCTGCGCGTTTCTTCGTTCCAGTCTGTGCGCGTTTCGTCGTGTTCAAGTGCGCGTTGGCGTACATATTTTAGAAAAAGTATTCAGTGTTTTATGAATGGGAAGAGTGATTTTTCCCTCTGTGATTATTCGTAGCTCTGTTGTGTTGATTTGTGATTGTGGTTAAGGTTTGTTTTTTAAAAGACTCAGAAATCTAGTTCAGAGAATTAAATGAAAGATGTATTAAATAATAATTCCAGATGAGTGGAAAAAATATATTTGGTGTCTTTTTAAAAGAGTAAGTGCCTTCTTAATTTTCTTACATGTGTAAAAATTAGTACAAGAACCATGGCCTTTTTGGCAAGATCTCGCAAATGTGATCTAATTGTACTTGTGGAGGAATTAAATTTAGCTCTCCCAGTAAATGGCGAAAGTAGTCCAGCTAACCGATTTAATAGTAAAGGATACTAATTACAATGAGGAACTGGTTAAGGGTCTGCTCGCGAGAATTACCAGTGAACGAGAAGAACGTGAGGAATCGACTGAAAGGAAATTAGAGGAAAAAGAGAAAAGGGTTTTTGAAATTAAGAAAATGGAGCTTGAATTAGCTTTGGCCAAAAGCAAAGATTCACCGATAATAACAAACACTACTAAAGATCCAAATTTACTAAAATTAATGAACAGATATGAAATGCAAAATGATATTAGTGTTTACTTAGGTCTTTTCGAGAGACAAATTAAGCGAATGTCAATCGCTAAAGAGAATTGGGTAACGTTTTTATTAGGGTTATTGCCTCTGGAAATTGTTAATGTCGTATCTCGAGAACCGGAGATTCACTCCAACGACTATGATTATATCAAAAAAGTATTGTTGAATCGTTTCCGTTTAACTCCCGAACAGTTTCGTCAAAAATTTTTCGGCCATCGGAAAGAAAATTCGGCTTCTTGGCGCGACTTCGCGTTTGAGATAAATAGTTTTTTGGAAGAGTGGGTCACCGGGTTAGAAATCTCAACTTTCGATAACTTAAAAGAGATTCTTGTAGTTGACCAAATTCGACGAAAACTTCCAACTGATATCAGAGAACACTTTGTAGATGACTTGCCCAAACTAGTAAAAATAGACGATTTAATAAACAAGTTAGATGACTATGAGTCTGCGCGAAATAACCTAAAGAGTGCGTTTAGTCCTAAATATTCTAGTCCCGATACAAGAAAGTCTTTTGCCCAGGGCAATGAGAGTAACAGATATAACAGCCGTAATACTAATAATAGAGTTCCAAATAATTTTTCACAGAATCGAACACAAGAGAGGAAAAATTTCTATAACGCGTTGAAACCTCAAGATCAAATACAGGGTAACTACAAAAATTTGAAGTGTTATACATGTGGTGAATTTTTACATAAATCTGTGCATTGTCCCCGTAAGAAAGACGGTCCCGTGTGTTTTCGGTGTGCCGCCCCAGGTCACAAATCTGACGTTTGCCCAATGAAAGATGCTAAAACAGCTTGTAGTAATAGCTCCAGTTCTAATAAAATAATCAAAACTATAAAAATTAAGGGTGAAACCGCGGATGCATTGATTGATTCCGGAAGTGAAGTGTGCATGGCCAGTTATAATTTTTATGTTGCCTTAGGATGTCCAGAACTGTCAAAAAATTCTATAACGTTGTCTGGCATTAGTGGGAGTACAGTTTCCCCACTAGGCTTTTTCAATGCTAATATTATGGTTGATGATTTTGTGGTAAAAATGGACTTTTATGTGTTGAAAGATTTAAACAATGCTATAATTCTAGGCCATAATTTTTTGAATAAGTTAAATTTTGTGATAAATGAACATGGTTTTTCAGTTACGGGAATTATACAAAATTGTGTTAGTGAAAATAATATTGTTGTTAATTATGTGTATGTTAATCAGGTTAGTCAACAAACCGCAACGAAAAACAATTTCTCACCTATTGCAATGAGTAATGTGATCGCCCCCATAGAGGAAAAATACGATAGTCACAACAAAGTAAGACTCTCTATCTCCGATAGTCTAAACATTTCACCGGCTGCAGACAGTTATTGTATAAATACGAAAACAAATCGAGACTGTCATTGCAAACTGTATTGAGTGCATACTGTGTAACAGGAAACGGGGAAAAAGTGAAGGACTGCTAAATCCTATTCCCAAACAAAACATTCCTCTCCATACCTACCATGTGGATCATATTGGTCCAATGCCGTCTACGAATAAAAATTATAATCACATCTTTACTGTTGTAGACGGATTCACCAAATTCGTTTGGCTGTATCCAGTCAAATCTACTACGACAAAAGAGGTCACAGACAAGCTGAAGCTGCAAAACAGTACTTTCGGTAACCCTGTCCGAATCGTCAGTGACAAAGGGACAGCCTTCACTTCTAACGATTTCCAAACATACTGTCAAGAGGAGAACATTGAACACATAACCATAACAACCGGGATACCTAGAGGAAATGGACAGGTGGAAAGAATCCACGAAATTCTCATACCAATACTGTCTAAGTTGTCCATCGATGATCCCACCAAGTGGTATAAGTATGTAGCCGCTGTGCAGAGAACCATCAACAGCACCATTTCCAGGAGTACGAAATATTCGCCCTTCGAACTTCTCACTGGAGTGAGACTGAGACACACAACTGATATAAAAATTAAGGAAATCTTAGACGAAGAGTATGTCAACACCATCATGTCAGAAAGAGAACGAATGAGAGAGATTGCTAAGGAAAACATTTTTAAAATACAGGAAGAGAATAGAAAAACGTATAATAAACAACGAAAGAAAGCCAACACCTATAAACCAGGAGACTTGGTTGCTATACAAAAAACTCAATTCGGAACTGGAATGAAATTACGTCCTAAATTTCTTGGCCCTTATCAGGTGACCAAAGTAAAGAACAACGATAGGTACGATGTTCAAAAAGTTGGGTGCCATGAAGGCCCAACCCAAACTTCAAGTGCAGCTGACTTTATGAAACTGTGGACTGTCACATAAATTTCATTTATTAAATTTAATTGAATATTTTCATTTGATATCATTTTAATATTTAAAAAAAAAGTGTAGTGTTTCATTTAGTAGCATCGTGTTTAAAAAGTATTGTGTTTCATTTAGTAACATTGTGTTTAAAAAGTATTGTTTCATCAATTTATGTTTATAGTATAGTAGAAAATATTTGTTTTTGTGTATTTTAGTATTTTTCATGTAATTGAGGTCTGCTGGTTTTTGATGTGGTCATGAGGCTTGGTGAAGTCTGTGAGGACACAGGACTAGCAGGAGGGCCGAGTGTAGAATCGGAAATCGCTTCTCGCGAGGAATCATGTCGATGACCTCAATACACAGCAAGTGCTTGCACGTGTGAGGCTCCAGAAGCTAACGAAAATGAGCGGTTTTACGAAACCTATAAATATATGTGATCCCTGAATGCGGGACGATTCTTATTCTGGAAGCTGAGTGCTTCAGTCGAGCAGATTCGCTCGTTATTGTCCGCGGGTGGCGTTCCCGTGATGACATTGTAATCCAGAAATTATGTTTGATATATTTCATTGTATATAATTCACTATCATTTAGTAGTAAAATTTAACAAAGTTTAATCGTGTTGTTCCGACTATTTAATCATACCCCACCGAGCCAATACTACATATATATATGTCATAATAACAGAAATCATAAGCCTGCAGTCGTGACGAAGTAGCAAGAGTGGTTTTGGCAACCGGATGAGGATGATCCATTGGAGGGGAGTGTAATTCTTGTTCCACAAAAATAAGTAGAAATTCAAAACAAAATATTTTTTCAATAACGATCATAACTGGCGTGAAGGCTGTTGAGGGGCCGGGGCCCTGTACGGTTCTGGACTTTTCTATTATAAGGGGCTCATGGAAAAAGTGTTTATTCATAGAATTCGCCAGAGGGACAAGAACTAAAAGAAAGATTATTGCACAGGGAATGTAGCAAGAAATTTCATTGGTAGAGGTCGGGAGTTAAGCGAAGAGGTAATTTTATCTTACAGGCGATTTGAGAGGAAAAGTGGTAGTGGGAGGTCAGTCATATTGGGAGGTCAAAGGTGAAAGGGGATGGCAAGATATATGACCTATTGGACAAAAAGACTGAAAGGAACGTGGGGTGATTAAAGGACTGGTCTCTGGTGAGAATTGTATTAGGGGGTTATATATATATATATACCAAACTCGAAACCCCATCCACCAAACCACCTGCACAGTGGCGACACTCGTAGCGATGCCAGCGCCACGGAGTATATAACAAGGAGCGCAGGTACAAAGAGCAGAGCAGAGTAGAAAAGAGCGATGTCACCAGCTGCGAAGCTCTCATCGACGCTTTCGTTTTTGATTATATCTTTAAGTTAGGCTTAAGAGCCTAAAGTTGTACATTCAACCTGAGAATACATAGTTATTATTTACAACCTGACTTGTTCTTGTCTTCAACCATCAACACCCTAGACAAGCCGAACCAGATCATGGGGGCTCAACCGGTTCTGAACTTTGAGAAACGAAATGAACAGCTCTTGGACTGACAGCAACGAAACGAAAGTCTACAGCCAAACCAAAGCTAGAGGCCAATTCCCCCACCTCAACTAACGTGTCCAGTCAACAGAACAACAACGCAGAGAAAACGGAAGCAATAGGCCAATTCCCCCGCCTCAACAAACGAGTCCAGTTTCAACTGTGAAGCAACCAAAAGCGCAGGCCAATTCCCCCGCCTCAACTAACGTGTCCAGTCAACAGTCAAGCAAACAACAACGCAGAGAAAACGGAAGCAATAGGCCAATTCCCCCGCCTCAACTAACGTGTCCAGTCAACAGTCAAGCAAACAACAACGCAGAGAAAACGGAAGCAATAGGCCGATTCACCCGCCTCAACGAACGTGCCAAAACGGAAGCAGAAGGACAATCTCCCCGCCTCAACGAAATTGACCAGTGCAACGGTCAAACAGACGACGGTGCCAAAACAGAAGCCAAACAAGAATCTAAGGTAGGACCAAACCTTTATTTTAAGCATGTATAAAAATACGAAGAAAGAAGACCTTATAAAGGTTGTTCAAGAAATTGATGAAATTGTACCGGAAGGTGCCACTATAATCAAACTAAAAGAAATTATTGAGAAAAATGATACGTTCAAACAAGACCCAGAATTTATAAAAGATTTAATGAGTTCAATAGTCGAAGAAAGAAAGGCTAAAGAAGTCGACACCGAGAAACTTAAGTTAGCAGAAATCGAAAAACTTAAGTTAGTACAAATAGAACGAGAACTCGAATTAGAAATAATGCAGGAGCAAACCAATCTCCCATAGGAAACAATACTAGAATGAACGACACATCACCGCCGAACATAGAAAGTTATATAAAAAGTGTTAAAACGCTAAGTATGCCAGTCCCAACTAAGGCAGAAAATTACAATTTATTTTTCCATTCGCTCGAACGTGCCTTTGAAACAAAAAACGTGCCACAAGAATATAAATCCGAAATATTAATTAACATTCTTCAAGAAAAAGCTGCCAATATGCTCCTAAACGTTCCAGAAAATGAACTCAAAAACTACGAACAGGTCAAAGCTACCGTATTAAAAGAATTCCAACCAACGCCACAAGAATGTCTCGCTAATTTCCGTAGATGTCAAAGATTTCCTAATGAAACACATACTCAATTTGCAGCAAGATTAACTAGAGCAATCGAATATTACTGCAGACTTCGAGATGTCAATGACTTTAAATCTGTATGTGAACTAATGGTTTCGGACAAACTTTATAGCACTTTAGAAAGGGATACACAATCACATATTTCAATTCGCTTTGGCGAAAATTGGTTTAGACCACCACAACTCGCAAAAGAATGTGACATTTACTTTGCTTCAAAGCACAAATCACTCGGTGACACACACACGCCAACCTACTTTCGAAAACCATAATAGACAAACACCACACGAACAGTTTCGAAGACCAAACAATCCAACGCGAGGATTTTAAAACCGAAACTCACCTAGACCAGATAATCCAAGATTTAATCACAACCCAGTAAATGAAATCGGAAGCCACAAACCACAGAAACGAAAGGAATGCGTCAATACATTAGAATACGAAAACATTTTGGTTAACGGAGGAAAATTTAAAACCCTCATCGATAATGGAACCGTAATTTGCTGTATTAAAGAAACACACCTCTCCCCAGAAACGAAATACGAAAGTTCCATTACGTTACGAGGAGCGTTCGGTAATTATCAAGACGCTAAAATAACAAATCTTTCTTTAGCATTACCCAACAACCCTACAAACACTATAACAATTCCCGTAGCGGTTTGCAAAAATTTATGTGAGGATTTCATTATTCCCCCGAACATATTCGACAATTTAAAAAAAGAACCCCACCAAATTCACAAAAGCACAGCTGACAACGAATCTATAAAAAAGCAAAACGAGAAATCGCAGCGGAAAGAACAACAAAACAGTAGACTAAACACATCCCTCGACGCCTGCGATTATTTGTTTTTATTCAACATCGAACTAGATGCGTCTTTACAGGAAGTCGATACTTTGCACATCCGCGATTAGAATTTGAGGAATGAGCTCCAAAGTTTGATAAATTCATATACACCGAATAAATCCAAACAAACCAATTTGAAAATGAAAATAATTCTTTCGGATGATATTCCTACTGCGCAGCGACCACGCCGGTTAGCGGAAATTGAAAAGCAGGAAGTTAACAGACAAATATCGAAATGGTTACACGATGGAATAATTACAGAGAGCAATTCAGATTATTCATCGCCAATAGTGTTAGTTAAAAAAGCGGATAATTCAACGAGAATTTGTGTTGATTATCGTAAGATTAACACTAAAACCATAAAAGAAAGATTTCCACAACCCCTTATAGAGGACATTTTTGACAAATTACAAGGAGCCTTAGTATATAGTAATTTAGATCTTAAGAATGGATATTTCCACATTCCAATCAGCCCCGAAAGTTCTAAATATACCAGTTTTGTAACGCATAACGGTCAATATGAGTTTAAAAGAGTTCCGTTTGGATTATGTAATTCTCCATCTGTATTTCAAAAGTTTATTCAGTCTATTTTTAAGGAACTTCTAGCTGATGGAACAGTAATTATTTACATGGATGATATCATCATTCCTTCCAAAAACGAAATTGAAAGGGTTACAAAAGTTTTCAAAGTCGCTTCGGACTACGGACTCGAATTTAATTTTTTAAAATGCAATTTCCTGCAACGGAAAATAACTTTTCTAGGACACATACTAGAAAAAGGTACAATACGTCCCTCTGACGCCAAAACAAAAGCGGTACTGAATTTTCCTGAGCCCAAAACAATTAAACATGTCCAATCCTTTTTAGGGCTAAGTTCATATTTTCGAAAATTCATCAAAGATTTTGCAATAATAGCCAGACCTCTTAGTGACCTTTTACGGGACAAAGTACCATTTCACTTTGATCACGAGCAGAAACGGGCTTTCCTTGCTTTGAAGCAAGCCCTGTCGTCAGAGCCCATACTTAAACTTTACGAACAAGGAGCACCATTACAACTGCATTGCGATGCAAGCTCGAAAGGCTTTGGGGGTATACTTTTACAAATGGATTCAGATGAAATTTTTCATCCAATACACTATATGAGTCGTAAAACTTCCCCCCAAGAAGAAAAAATTCAAGTTATGAATTGGAAGTTTTAGCGATAGTCGAAGCCCTTAAAAAGTTCCGACATTATTTAGTAGGAACAAAATTTCAAATTTTTACTGATTGTCAGGCGTTTCAAAAAAAGTTGAAAGCTGCTATCAAGCGAACCCAATTTGGAGTCGGACTAAAGCTTCGACCACGGTTCTTCGGACCATACCAAGTGATGAAAGTTAGACCTAATGACAGGTATGATGTGGAAAAAGTGGGAATCCACGAAGGTCCACGTGTTACTACAACCAGTGCAGACTTTATGAAACCTTGGGAGAAGACTTAGTTGGTGTTTTTGTGTGTTTTTTTTCTCTTTCCCTCACTTCAAGTGACCTTTAACTGAATGAACAATTTGAAGTGAACTTTTCCTTCATGAACAATTTCAGAAAACGTTTTGTGTCTGCAAGAGAGATTTTGTAAATATTTGTTTTCCCTTTTCCTGTCTTTTTCTTTTGATTATTTTTCAGATCCTCAATTCACAGCAAAGGTCGGCGGACCGACCAGTCAGGATGGACGAGTGTACCATACTCCAAACCCCATCCACCAAACCACCTGCACGGTGGCGACAATCGTAGCGATGCCAGCGCCACGGTGTATATAACACGGAGCGCAGGTGCAAAGAGCAGAGCAGAGTAGAAAAGAGCGATGTCACCAGCTGCGAAGTTCTCATCGACGCTTTCGTTTTCGATTATATCTTTAAGTTAGGCTTAAGAGCCTAAAGTTGTACATACAACCTGAGAATACATAGTTATTATTTACAACCTGACTTGTTCTTGTCTTCAACCATCAACACCCTAGACCAGGGGTCGGCAACCTGCGGCTCGCGAGCCGCATGGTTCTCTTTTGATGTAAAGTTGCGGCTCTTTTTAAAAACAAAGCAGAAATCATGAAAAAGTCAAATATTTGCCATTATCTGCTAAAACAGTACAAGATAGAACTGCTAAAATGTCTTCAAATGTAACACATATGCAAGTGGAAGACATTTAACTGGCTTCTGCCTTATCATTTGCTATAGATTAGTCTTGTGACATAAAAGACACGGCACAAGTTACCCTTTTCGTCAGGTATATGTCGTCCCAAGGTCCAAAAGAAGAACTGCTAGGATTGCTACCGCTCTCAGGGCAAACTCGTGGAGAAGATATTGCAAATGCTGTGCAAAAATGCCTGGAAGACAATGGAATCGATATAAACAAAATCGTTCCTATAGCAACTGATGGAGCCAGTAGTACGACAGGAATACCCCCCATAGAGGGCTAACATCAATTCTTCAGAAAAAAATAAACCACAAAATTCTAATGTTTCACTGCACCAGAAGCGTTTTGTGCCCAAACATTTCCGGCCGAAATAGATGAGGTCATGAACTTGGTAATTAAGATTATTAACAGCATCTTGGCAAAAGCACTACCATCGCCAGTTGAAAGATTTCCTTGAAGAAATAGATAGCCAGTTTTCTGACCTACTTCTGCACAATAAAGTGTGATGGCTTTCCAGAGGTAACGTATTCCAACGTTTTGCTTTGTGCTTGAGTGAAATAAAAACATTCCTCAATGAAAAAAGCATTGACCATCCCGAATTAGAAGAAGACAAATTTCTGCAAAAATTCAACTTCATGGTAGATACAACACTGAAACTAAATGAACTAAATCTAAAACTGCAATGAAAGGGCAACCCAGCCTACGCCTTGCTTGAAGAAGTAGTTTGTTTCGAAAAAAAATTACTTCTTTCTGTTGAAGACATAGAGAGCGGTAAATTACTTCATTTTAAAAATCTGAAGCAATATCGCGATGAGACCAATGCAACTATTGACACGAATTACTTCAGCATAAAAGCTTTAAAAACATGAAAGATGGATTCGCTGAGAGATTCGAACAATTCTAAACAAACAGAAGTACTCTCGCGTTCACAGTAAATCCTCTCAACACAAATACAAATGAGATCAACATTGATCCATTTGGAATTGATGCTGGATCGCTTCAAATGCAATTACTAGATTTGAGAACCAAAGACTTGCGGAGTGGCAAGTTCACAGAACTCAAGAGCAAGTTGGAAGAGTTGGAGGTCCAGAAATGCATGCACATTGCATAGCACAAGTGGACAGCTCTAAAAGAAATTCCGCGAGTTGAGGCCCTCATATTCGGCGCATGGAATAGTCTTCCAGAATGCTACAGTGAGGTGAAGAAGTTGGCATATGGATCTGACGATCTTCGGGTCGACATATTCGTGCGAGCAAGCGTTCTATTGCATGAATATAATAAAAAGTAAAATTAGAAGTCAACAAACAAATAAAAATCTAGAGTCGTGCTTGAAACTTAAAACAACAAGTTATAAGCCAGATTTAACCAAACTTTCAAAAGGCATGCAAAGCCAATACTCCCAGTGATGTAACTATCTATATTAATGTTTTTATATGAATAAATATTATTCCGTATTTAAAGCCGTTAATTTTAAATCAAAAAGCAAATATATATAAGCAAATACTATAATATTGAAACGAAAATTTTTAGTGGATCTTTAAAAACTGGAAAATTTTGTAAATTGTAACTTTTGGCTCTTCCGTTTCAATAGGTTGCCGACCCCTGCCCTAGACAACCCGAACCAGAACATATATAGCGTATTATATGTGATTTTGCATGAATTGATGCTATAAACATGCGTGCGTCATAATTATATTTTCATATAAACTTTTTTCACAGGTGACGCGATAAAAAGAAAAATAAGATAAAAATATGGATGTAGTGCATAAGCTGATTCATCCATTCATTACTGATACATCTGGAAAATTCGAAGAAACATAGTGGAACAAGTGTTTTATCCGTCAAGAAGACAGGTCTGAAGTTCTTCGATGTCCAGCAGACAGTAAGTAAAGTAAGAAGCGTGTAGAAAAGGGAACTGGTTATAAAACAATTTCTGATTTACTTGTGGGGTTTAGTACTGCAGTGTGTTTTCCAAGGACAATAAATCTGGAACGTCTCGATGATGCAGAAAGTGTACAACATAAAGCTCAGTTTCACGAATCATGTAGATTGCAGTTCAATAAAACAAAACTTCAAAGAACTCAGAAATGGAAGATAGAACCTGCGGATAATGCAAATAGTTCTGCGAAATTCACCCGCCTGAATGTTGTGGTAAATAGTTCAGTGAATTCGAAAGCAATTTTTTTTTTCTAACCAGCCTGCTCAAGCTGGAATTTCATTATGTATTGCATCGATTGTACATTCGGCCTGGATGTGTTCAGCACTGGGCCCTTAAACTGGAGCACAGGCCTCTGCTTGCGAAACTGAGTGCCGGTGATCTTATTGCATTAAACTTGGTAGTCAATAAAGATTTCTTGTACTGTTGGCAAAGGACAGTCAGTTCTAATAGCAGGAACAAGGGTAACACTTGTGTAGCTTTCAAGAAGATGTTTAGTTGCTTTCTCTTCAAAAATACTTGAAGTCTTAGAGTTCGATAGGTTCCTCTAAAATTACCATCTGGATGTTGAAATAGGGATATTCCTGTACCACATGGATAGAATCATGAGCTGTAGTCGAACTTGGATTGTGGTCAATACTATCAACCGCACTAGTTTTGAAAAGTCCTCTTTTTAATTGAAGAGGAACGACAGCATTTTCCATGTGATACAGATGACATTTTCATTTCCAAGTTCTGATGAAAGCTCTACCACTCGTTCTTATGATACGCTTAATCCGAGCTCGTGAAGATCTTCAACTAGTTCACGCTTGCGAGGTTTTTTTTTATGAATTAAAATACCTAAGTATATGGACAAATGTGTTTATCGTTCTCGATTGTGCTTGTAGACTGTTCCAGAATGACACTCCCGACGTCTCACCAAACTGTTATACATTAGTAACTGTGCTGTAAGGATAGCTTGTGGTAGAAAAACTTGACGTGCTTTAATATTTGAACCAATCATAACCATAGCAACTAGAGCAAACACAGACGCTGGTACTTAATCTTCCTGGCAGGTTTATCCAAATGATAAATTGAAGGGTTTTTTTTTATTTAAAAAATGTATTTAGTATAATTTCGTATAAATAGAACACATAAATAACGGAAACGGAAAAAATAAATTTAGAATTTGTCATATCTTTAAGCTGTTGCCATTCTAAAGAAAACAATGTAACGATATCCCAACAGGTGATTGCGAACACGGATAAGTTATAAGAACAGTTGCTCTTGTGTTCTGGTTGCTACTGTTCTAGTAGAAGAACATTGATGTATGACAGTGCCTGTGTTCTGATACGATTAAGAATACGAAATATTGGGTGCTGTTCTGAAAAAGAACAGGAATAAGCAGATTTGTTGTAGACTTGGGAGGAAGGAAGACGTGTTTTGCACCGGACGGTGCGGCATATATATCAGAAATTTTGTATTATGCTATAAAAATAAATGTGCGTGTCCAATTTAGGTATGCAGTGTCCCTCTGTTCTTGGCCACTACTACACACATTGTCTATCAAATAAGACGTCGCTCGGTCGCTCTGACAAACAATAATTAAAATGTCTAAATTAATTTTTAAATGTTCTTGATTGAATTTTAACTTGCCTGACTTCGTTACATAATAGGGTTTCTGCATTCCGTCTTGATACATGATCTTTTCTGTAAAGTCAACTTGAATCAGAGCTACTTTAAGCTATCCCCTGCATACCTTAAAACCGCTATTTTCACTCAAATTTCATATTATTATACTATAACTCATTACCCATTCATCACTTATGGTACTAATGTTACTATTATTAGATATGGAGAAATAAGAATTTCAAAAAGTACAGTACGAAGTCCGAAATCCTCGGCCATTCCAGATTTTGGATTGTTTGCATTTTTTGTCAAAAAAACCCTTAATCTAACCCCTAACCCCCCCCCCCCCCGCGAAATTCGCGTTTGCAATAATAAAATAGTAGATATATAAATAGGAGTAATTTTTAAAGAAGGAAAATATCTTTTCAATACGATAATGCAACAAATTATACTTGCAAATCTTCTAATATTTCTGTGTGGTATTTTCTCTGAACATGTCCGTTATTTTGAATTGTTTCATCAATTAGGTCCAGGTTTAACTCCTTGGTCTTTAAAAATTGTCGGAAAGAAGTAAAAAGGTGAGAAAAACAAAAAAACCGACGGTTAGCAAAACGTCCGGATTTTGGACAATTCCGGTTTTCGGACATCCGGATTTGGGATTTTGTACCGTATTGACATCTGTATTTGACTGGGGGTTTATATTGTTTTTAGCTTTTTCTCTAAATATAATTTTCGCTAAGCGTTACTCTCCGCAAAACACAATATCTCAGAATGCATCAATTAAATAATTTGGAAATTTTTTTTACATGTTCTGAATATTATAATGTAGGGTTTGAACTATTGTTATTGAGATATATGCATGAAAAAATTAGCAGGATGTAAACCTGAATATTTTTTCCTTGTTTTTTTCAGGGATGACTGACGTTAAATTCCACAAATAATTTAAATATAACAATATAGTTTTGTTTTAGTTCAATACCTGAATCAAGGTTCTTAGAAGATAATTCACTTTACAAACTGGAAAAATTTTAAGTATTTTTCAAAATGTGACATTTTGAGTAAATGGCATTTGAAGCTGTTTTATGTACTTTTTATTCCGTTTTTTTTACATAAATTTTGAACACAACATTTTATGCCATAAAATGCTTTTACTATAGTAGAAATCAATAACAAAATCTAAGTTTCGTGATAATTTCAAAAAATTGCCTCCTTAAGAGATATATAGATACCTAAAAATTAGATACTAAGTTTTCTGTTGATTACTATTTGGTGTTACAAACTGATTCTCTGTTTGAGTATTACTTACCTGGAGCTTCTTTTTGTGTAATATAATAGTGCTATAGTTCATATAATAGTGCTCAAAGTATATTGGTGTAGGCTTAGAGACGAGTTCAAGTGTTCCTTCCGTAAACACTTTATTTTACTAAAATTATTTTTTTCATGTATTGATTATTAAACATGCATTAAATTAAAAATTTCAGCATTTTTGCTGTGCTTTTGAAAATTTAACTCATTTTACATTCATAATAGGTTTTAATTTAAGGTCAATTTTCCTATTATTCAGAAACTTGACGTTAAAATAAAACAATAGTAATCAACACTTTTAAATATATAAAATTGTTTTTAAGTTTTCTACTAATATTTCAAATAAAAAGACAATACTTTCTTTATTGTACTAGCGTGACTCACGTTACATGACATCCCTTGTGACTCAATTTGCAATATCGTTTAATGTTTATTGCAGATTTCAGAACTTTATGATTATTTTTTGAATTACTTATTGATTTAATTTTTTATCACATACGGAAGTTATGCATAAAACTTAAATTGATCGAGTTATCTAAGTGTTACGAGGAAAAATGCATGTTTCCATGAGTCACGTTACATACACTGCTGGCCACCCAAATTGCAACACCAATAAAGACAAGAGATATCTCAACAAAACTTATTTTGTAAATAACATGTTGACCAAGTATCAAATGATTAAATTTATAGACTTCTGTGAAGTGTGGTTCCTGCCAAAATCAGTAGCCAGAGTAGCCGCCATTGTTGGAGATCACCGCTGCCACACGCCTCGGCATTGATTCAAAGAGACTTTGGATGTGTTCTTGGGGTACAGCAGACCAAGCAGCTTCCACACGTTGCCAAAGTTGATCTGGTGTGGCAGCTGGGGATGTAATCTGGGTCAATCGTTGAGCAACCATGGACCACATCTTTTCTATCGGCGAAAGATCCGGCGAGCGAGCTGTCCAGGGAATCAATTCAATCTGGCGATTGACGAAGAACCCTCGGACAATGCGTGCCACGTGTGGTCGCGCATTATCCTGTTGAAATATGGCTGTGGGCAAGCCCTGAAGGTAAGGAAGGACAACTGGCTCCAACACCTCGGAGATGTACCGGCAATGCCTAGAGGAGTGCGAGAGTGATATCCAATACCGCCCCATACCATAATATCCGGTGCAGGACCAGTGTGGCGGTGCATAACGCCGCTGTTCAGCATCCTCTCTCGACGGTGTCTCCAGACTCGAATCCGACCAGTGTGGTGTTGCAGACAGAAGCGTGACTCGTCAGTAAAGACAATTTCATTCCATTCTGCCGTCCACATCCGTCTTTCATCGCACCATTGGCGGCGGATACGTCTGTGGTTCTGCGTCAAGGGTAGACGAAGCAATGGACGTCTTGCGGACAGACCACTCTGCTGTAAACGGCGTCGAATGGTACGCGCAGACACTGGATGATGCGTTACAGACTAAATGTGATGTGCTGAGCTATCCGTCACTGCCATACGCACAATATGCCTGTCATCACCTGAAGTGGTGCACTGAGGTGGATACGATCGAACACGTCGGTCCGTCGTACCCTCCTGCATCCAATGATCACATATCCGCATTACAGTTGTTTGGTTTCGTCCAACACGACTATCGATTTCCCTGAAAGATAATCCACAATCTCGGTAGGCCACTATCCTTCCTCTGTCGAACTCGGATACTTGATCAAAACATGATCGCTGTTTTCTACGAGGCATAGTTGATCGTTTTTTTGAAAAAACCACAAGAAAAACACAATTGCCGTACTTGAAATCGTCGAAATCTCCAATCCTTAAATAGCGCTTTGAAGTGGCGACACGGGCGCGCGTGATGTGCGTCTGCGCTGAAATTCTAATCATTTGCATATCTCACCTCCGCTAATGCATGTTGTAAATTTCATATTATTTGCATGCTTCCTTCAGGGTGTTGCATTTACGATGGTCAGCAGTGTATAAAACGAAGATTATTAGCTTTTTAGTTAAATTGTAACAAATCTATCAATTGTTTTGAAACATCAGTGATAACTTAACCAAATGATGTGAAAAAGATTTAACCCCACGGAAAAAATTCAAAATTAACTACTTTTGTAGCAGAATACAATTTTTAATTAAATCATGTTACACTCTAATACCCAAACATCACAAATTGCAAACAGGTAGCCCCCTTTTCTAGTAAAATAGTTGTTGCAGAAATTATTTTTGCATGTAAAAATTATATTTGGACATTTTATACAATTGGAGTAATAAATTTATTTATATGTAAATTTTATTTTTTACTTTTTCTATCCCTGATTTCGTGGATTAGCCTTCGATCATTCATACTTGTGAAAAATACTTAACTCCTGCCTGTAATCAACATCTAAAAAATACAATGGGGGGGCCAACCTCAGATTTAATGGTTCAGGAATCTTCAATAACTCCCAAGAATGTTTTCTCAACCATCCATTCGAAACTTTTTTATAAATATGACCTTGTAACGGAACCAACAACGCCCCCTAGCGGACTGACAAAAACTTACACAGTGTAACTCCAACCCTGGAGCAAGCAGCAGCTAGGCTGTAGTATGTGATAGTAAAAATGTCCCTGTCCCTTATATTTCATGAGCGTGAAAGTCTTGTAATTTATGTAGTATATGTGTATGTAAATAAATTCAATTTAAGTGTTAGCTAGCCGTGTCAGCATACATCATTGCTACAGAGAAATGGCTACCCAACTGTGGGCCCGATCCCGATATCCATCGGATAGATAAGCATTTTTATACTTTATGTAGTCTAAACCTAGACAAATAGTGATTTATAAAGAAGGTTTTTCAAAGTTGTATTGTAGAAATAGTAATTTTAACTCAGAAGAAATCTCTTTATTTTGTATGTATTGTAATGAGAAATTGATTTCGTTTTAATGTTCAGTTGTTCGTCTGACTACTTAAACTTGCAAATCAATCCTGATTTAAGTGTTTCAGAAAGCTTAAAACTATTTAACTGTATGTCTGTATTTAAATAGTTGGATAATTAATGATTAATTATGAATATTAATGCTGTAGAATGTGTGTGATGTCCTGAAATAATGTATCGATAACTAGTAGTTGAACGACCTTGAACTCTAAAATTTCCGGCCTAAAGAAAATCTTAGTCGACGTCTAACACGGCGCCAGTTGTTTTTACTTTTCGTATTAGGCGCGTTGCATTGAAAAAAAGATTTTGTACGTATGTTTTTTTTTTCATGATCTGTATTTTATATTTACTGCATTGTCATTCTTCAACGAGTGAAAAGAAAAAAAATTTAGTGTGTTTCAATAAAGATAACACACAAAAGAAATATTACTTTCTGAATTTAGGGAGATATTTTATTACAAAAGAAGTTGATATTTAAAGTATTGCCTTTATTGAATTATTATTTTTGTAATGAATGGTAGTTTAGATCAAGTTATTAAAGTGTTGAGGAATTCATGATTTATAATTAGTGTTAATGCAAGTATCTGTTTTCAAGTGTTTCTGAATATATTTCATACTTTTGCTATTTTTCATACTTTAGCTAAGTGAATTTTTTAAAGTGTTTGGGAAATGTTTTATTTGTATTTTGATAATGGTTCTGAGAATTCAAGAATATTTGCAATTTTAGTTAAGTATCCATAACGGAATGAACATTAATATATTCTAAACGTTGTACATTTAAAGGTGTTAAGTTTAGGACTATTGAACTTTAAACTTAGGACTCTAGATTTAGGACTCTCTTCTTAAAGAAAAAAAAATTCCAACCTAAACAATAGTTAGGGGTTTTGGACAATATGGCGTTCCTAGGGAAAGGAAGGAAAGAAGACCTCCGAACTCTTGCATCGGAGCTTGGTCTGGCTGTGTCGGACAGCTTAAAAGTTATCAAACTTCGAGAACTTATAATTAAAAGTGAAAATTACGAAGAAGAGCTCGTAAAGAATATGCTCGAAGTTATAATTGAAGATCGACTAAAAGCGAAGAAAGCTGTCGAGGAAGACAAGTTGAAGGCTGAAAAGAAGGATGAGGAGGAAAAATTACTTAAAGCACAAGCAGAAGAACAGGTCCGAATTGAGAACGAGCGCAAGTATGAACTCGAAAAGCTAAAACTCCAGCTTGAAGCTCAAAAGGTTTCCAATTCAGTTGTTTCTACTCATGGCTCAGAGTACCCGAAATATGAACTCAGTCGGATTATCCCTAAGTTTAATCCAAAAGAAGATGAAATAGGACTGTTTTTAATTATTTTCGAACGTCAATTGAAGCTTATGAATCTTCCAGAGTCATCATGGATACCATATCTCATTGGTTCCTTACCAGCTGAAATAGCGCAGTTACTTGCTAGAGAAGATGAACAGGAGGCTCAAAATTACCAAAAGGTGAAAGAAATGCTTCTCAAGAGATTTAGGGTCACTGCTGATAAGTTTCGACAGTTATTTTCCCAACATAGGAAGAATCCTGATACGACATGGAGGGACTACTTTTTCGAACTGGCTTCTTATTTTGAAGGTTGGACAAAGGAAATGAATGTCACCACCTTTGATCAACTCAAAAGTTTATTAATTACTGATCAAATTAAGAAAAGGACTCCACCAGACGTCAAAGATCACTTCATTGATTTGTGGACAGATTGGGCCAACCCTCTAGAGTTAGCTGAAAAACTGGATACTTATAAGAATATCCGTCAAGGAGTGAAGAAACACGTGTCGCAGACTCAAAAGAAAACATATTCTAGAGACGAAAATAAAACAGCCTCTACAGATAGAAGATTCCGTCCTGTGGTTAATAGACACGAACATACGCAAAGTCAATTTTCAAGAGTTTCGATACCTCGAAATTCTACTCCTAGATCAGAAGGAAGACCCCCAATTCGATGTTTTGGATGCGGAACACCAGGAGTTGTAATATCTAAATGTCTTACTTGTACAAAATCTAAAGTTGAAGAAACTACTGTCAACTGTATGAACTTGTTCACAAGTAATACAACTAAAGATCTTTCAAGCTTGATTATCTTTGAACTTCTTGGTGAGAGAATTGCTGTGTGTGCCGATACTGGTGCCTCACACTCTATTGCAGGAGAAAAGCTGTATAACTTTCTACGAAAGCATAGAATTGCTTTCGAGGACAAAAAGATTTCACTGACTCTTGCTGATGGAAAATTCCAGTCCATGGTTGCTCTTAAAACGGTTATCAACTTGTGTATAGAAGGTAAAATTGTGTCAACAGAACTTCTTGTTCTCCCTAAAGCAAAAGGGAATAGCACGCTGTTAGGGAAAGACTTTCTCCATGCAGCCGGTATTGCTCTCAACGTTCAAAATGGAACCTGGCATTTTAGTGAAGATCCCCATAGACAATATTTCTTCTATGTAAAGCCTACTGAATTAAAGGATGCGCCGAAAACTTTTAAATCAACGATTGTGCCTGAGCCTACTACTATTGTCCACTTGAGAAGTGATGAAGGAAGACATCTGACCCAGATGCAAAGTGAAGAATTAAACTGCTTACTTCAAGAGTACAAGCGCTGCTTTGAACCAGGGGGAGAACCTACTCCTTTCATGAAGCACAGAATAGTTACTATGAATCATCATCCTATATCTGTTCCACCGTATTGTATGTCACCGGCCAAGAAAGAAATACTGAAAGAACAAATTGATGAACTTTTGGCAAAGAACATAATAGAAGAATGTGAATCCCCATATGCTGCTCCGGTAGTGCTCGTCGCTAAACCAAACGGGAAAGTAAAATTATGTGTTGACTACAGAGGCCTCAACGCCCCCCATTACGAAACCAGACACTTATCCATTACCTAGGATGGACGATCTTTTAAACGAAGCTACACCGACATCATACATGTCAACGATAGATCTACAATCAGGATATCATCAGGTGCAAGTGGATGAAAACGATTTGGACAAAACTGCCTTTATTTGTCCTTTCGGAACTTACCGTTATCTACGCATGCCTTTTGGTCTGCGTAACGCACCTGCCACTTTTCAACGCCTGATAGATAAATTTCGAAGTGGCCTGAAAGATGTTTTTGCACTCTCATATTTGGATGACATAGTCATCTTATCAGATACTTTTGACAAACATTTAAAAGATCTAAAGACTGTTTTTGAGAGACTTTCTCTTTTTAAACTTCATGCGCACACACACACAAATAGAGAGAAATGCCATTTTTCCTGTGATCGTGTTAAGTACTTGGGTTTCTGGATAACAAGAGATGGAATTGAAGCCGATCAAGAGAAAATCGCTTCTATCCAAAGAATTCCAGTTCCAACTAATGTGAAAGAACTTCTGTCTTTCTTACAGACCTGCTCATGGTTCAGAAGATATGTTCCGAACTTTGCAGACATAGCACGACCTCTTAGCAATTTAACTAAGAAAAGAGTCGATTGGTCGTGGGGTCTTGAACAGCAAGAAGCTTTCGAAACCCTAAAAGAACGCTTGACAACAGCCCCTGTGTTAAAGCAACCTGATGGATGTAAGCCTTTCATAATTCGCACAGATGCGAGTAACTACGCCCTTGGCGCAGTCCTTCTCCAAGGAAATGGTCCAGAAGAACATGTGATTGAATACGCTAGTCGTCTGTTGATCCCAGCAGAACGCAATTATTCGACTACTGAGCGGGAAGCCTTGGAAGTAGTTTGGGCCTTAGAAAAATTCCGAGGTTACATCGAGAATCAAGAAATTATCATTGCTTCAGACCATCAACCTCTTAAATGGCTTCTGAGCATTAAGTCACCCTCAGGACGTCTAGCAAGATGGGCTCTGAAGATCCAATCGTTTAATCTGAAAATTGAATATACACCAGGAAGAGCTAATGTGGTCGCTGATATGCTGTCGAAACCGACATATTCACATGAAGATACAAACTGTGAGATGCAAGCTGTATCTATCAATATACCCACAAGAAAGTCTAGCGATATTCGAAAAGAACAGCTGGCAGATACAGATCTAAAGAAAATTATTGACTCCCTTGAGAGTAATGATAAAGACGAAAATTTTGCCAACTACATCAGTCGAGGATACATTATGAATGAGGGTGTCTTGTATCGCTACTCACCTGAAACCGAGTCAGACGATGCTCAACTCGTAGTCCCCATTCAAGAACGCCAGAGAGTTCTGCAGGAGCACCATGACGCTCCTACAGCCGGTCATTATGGTGTGGAAGGCACCTACAACAAGATTGCTTCCAGATACTTTTTCACAGGCATGAGGAAGTACATTTCTGATTATATCAAAACCTGTGCAGAATGCAATCGATATAAGCCAACGAACCAGAAATCTGCTGGACTGCTTAGAACCCCAGTTTATGCACATAGATTTGAAGTTCTTGCAATCGATCTCTTTGGTCCCCTACCAGAGACATCATCTGGAAAAAGATGGATTTTCATCGTGGAAGACACAAATACTAAGTGGGTTGAATTGTTTGCCCTTAATGAAGCCACAGCAGCTAACTGTGCTAAAACACTACTCGAAGAAGTTTATTTACGCTATGGTCTATCTCGAAGGTTAATTAGCGATAACGGACCGCAATTTGTGAGCGCTGTCATGCAACAGACGTGTCACCTGTTAGGTATCACACAAGATCTCATACCAGTCTATCATCCACAAGCCAATCCATCAGAACGCAAAAACCGGGACTTGAAGCCCCGCCTTGCAATTTTAGTTGGAGAAGAACATACTGCCTGGGAAGACAAGCTTCCTTTGATCCGATTTGCGATGAATACTTCTACTTGTAACACCACCGGTCACACTGCTGCATACCTACAGTTTGGCAGAGAGCTGAGAACAACGGACGATGTGGTTCATGACATAAGAGGAGTTATTGATAACGACAACTTCATTCCCGAGATAACACCGTATCTCAAAATATTTGCTCGTCTAACCACCCAAATAAAAGATAGAGTTGAAAATAAACAAGACAAACGAAAGGAAAATTTTGATCGTCGTAGACGACCGATATACTTCAAACCTGGTGATCAAGTGTGGGTTACTATTCATCCCATCAGCAAAAATAAAAGAAGTCGAAAATTAATGCCCAAAAGAGAAGGACCATATGTAGTTCTCACAAATCGATCGCCGACAACATATGATATTGCCGACCCGGCCAGTCCAGACCAAACTCTTGGAACTTATCATGTGTCAGCATTAAAAACTTACTATGAACCCCAAGTAAAGAGAGACACTGGGCATGTAGCTCCCATAAGAAGGGGTCGCCCTAGAAAAAATAATCCTGGCTCATCGTCGGGACGTCATCAGAGCCAGAGGGGGAGTCTGTAACGGAACCAACAACGCCCCCTAGCGGACTGACAAAAACTTACACAGTGTAATTCCAACCCTGGAGCAAGCAGCAGCTAGGCTGTAGTATGTGATAGTAAAAATGTCCCTGTCCCTTATATTTTATGTGCGTGAAAGTCTTGTAATTTCTGTAGTGTATGTGTATGTAAATAAATTCAATTTAAGTGTTAGCTAGCCGTGTCAGCATACATCATTGCTACAACCTTTTAATCAAGATAAAGGGTACAAGATAACTATGTAAATAATACACCTAATAAAAATATTTAGCTATGTTGTTTTCTAGGCTGAATCAATTTTCTTCTCTCAGAGAACTACGTATCTAAATATATTATAAATTCATATTTACATTGATTCGCAAGCAGCAATTAAAAATAAATACTAACTGTAACATCAATATCATTTCCCCATTTAAATATACATTTCTAAAAATCTATGTCATTATAACCTCAATCACTTCAAGAATTTTAAACTTTTTTAATTCAGAAGTTCTAAAAACTAAGGTTATATTCGATTTATTGGTGTATTTGCTCTTGGCAATGAAGTAGAGCAACTGGAAAAGTATCCAATTGCAAGGGATACATAAAAATTGCGAATAAAAATGTTTCATGTTGAAGTTAAAACAGTTTCAGTATGTTTTTTTCATCAGAACATTTTGAAGTCCTTTCTAGTCCTTGGTTCTTTTGTAAATATCTACTCAATCCCCTGCTTACTGGAATTTCCCTTTTAAAAGCTTGAATTTTGTTGAAATGACAGTGGGAAAAATTTTGAACTTACCTTGCATTACAATAAGACTTCCGTTTGCCTAGTATAGAAGTATCTATAAAACATTATAATAAACTCTAGTTTATGAATAAAATACACAATTCAATATCAAGAAAATTTATTTATTTTTCAAACATTATTAGCTTAACAGCGTTTTCAGAGCTACAGAGAAAATAGTACAAACGGGTGGTAATTAACAGTTCGTATAAGTAAGTTCATGCACATATTTCAGTCTATTCCTCAGTTTTAAATGACACTTGCAGGGTTTTTCCAAAAAAATCACTTCCATTCATTTTTTGTATAGCGTTCACAGCTTCGGAGTAGTTGGACATTGTGACGAATGCGAATCTCCTGCTTCTTCCCGAAAAATGACGGCATACTTTGACACGTTCGACGTGTCCGTGCAGCGAAAAGAGTTCGTGAATTACCGTCTCACGTGTATAAGTTCCAATATTATATACGAAGATAGTGTAGTTTTTCGCATCGGTTTCTTCATCGTTGAAAATGGAAGACCCATACCCATCAGGAATGTCTAACATAGGATTTGGTAATGGGCCAAGGGGAGTTCTTGGATGTTGTGCTTCTCTGGCCGCATGCCTATCAGACGTTCTTGAAGTTGTCTGGAGTACTTCAGTGGGTACACCACGTTCTCCATCAAGTACAGCATCCATTGGAACCGCATGAGAATTTCCAACTTCTTTAGCAAAAGCCACGGTAATAGGTCCTATATCCTTGGCAAGTACTTTGCCGTTAAGTTTCTTGATGGCGTCTTCTGCCTGTATTCGCTCGGCATAGAGAACAAAGGCAACACCCCTGTTTAAGTTATCTCTAGTATATCTCTCTTTCAACAAACGAAGAGAGATAATTTCTCCGTATTCGGATGTAAGAGTCATCAGTTGTCTTTCAGCCCAGTGCCTCGGAATTCCTTTGATGTAGATGGTGGCTCTTTTGATGGCATCGTCACGACCTCGGGCATATGATACTTTAATTTTCTTGTGTTGCACAGAAGTGCCATTTAAACTCCGGAGTGCTTCTGCAGCATCGGCAGGATGATGGAACTCGATGAATCCGAAGCCTCGGCTGGTAGCAGTATTGTAGTTTCGTATAATCTTTGCTGTTTTCACAGGACCGATTGATTCGAATAAACGTCGAAATCCTGACTCACTGAAGTGTATCGGAATGTAATTTACTATAAGTTTTGTCCTATTTGGATATTCCATCTTCGGGAAGCAAGTTGGTTTGAAAGTCCAAATATTAACGTCTTCGGTGATACCTAGAATACAACAAAAAAAAATGAGCACTCAATTTTCATTTAAGGAATAAACTTTGAAAAATAGATATGAAACATGAAAACAGTTAGATTCTAGGTTCGCACTTCTGACAGGATACTTTGTTTTAAGAATAGCCATTTACAAAAATAAATATTTAATGAAGTATACTTTCAATCTAACTTAAATGAATATCTACTACAGTATAATTAACAAGAGTAACTAATGATTGGTTGGCTGTTTTGGGGGTTATGGGCATAAGGGCCATATTTGTCCAAGCTGTGCGAAACACATGAC
Source organism: Metellina segmentata (assembly GCA_947359465.1). Taxonomy (NCBI): domain Eukaryota; kingdom Metazoa; phylum Arthropoda; class Arachnida; order Araneae; family Tetragnathidae; genus Metellina; species Metellina segmentata. The sequence continues at coordinate 29,687,926 of OX375872.1, forward strand.
AACGTCAAGTAAAAAATCTGGAGAAGATGGAAAAGAGGATTAGTGAACAGAGTATTGGGATGAAAGAGAGAGCAGACAACGATCGGAACGCAGCACCGCTATTTACTGAAAACAGTAAACCCCATGAGAAAAAGAAAAGATTACAAGAGTTCCTCGGGTTCGTGAAGTTCGTTCACACCTAAGGGCGGTAACTATTGAAGACATGCATATTTCAAGATCTCATAAACAAAAGTTAGACGCAAGAACTACCCATACTATCTAGAAATTATTTGTGGTATGTAATTTTTTCACTTGTGCTAAAATGGTTTTAGTTTTAAAATTACCGTTTGGAATTAGAGACCTAATCTTCTGAGTGCAATGAGATTTCCGAGTGTAGTAGTATTGCTTTCACCCTACAACACTCATTCTGAGTAAATAACAACATCTATTGGTTGAAAGAATTCTAGGAATAGTTCTAGCGATCAGAAGTTCACTACGCTACTGTGTAACCGTAGTATTACCTTCACCCCACAGCATACATGAGTAAATAGCAACATTTATTAGTTGAAAGAATCGTAGGAAAAGTTGTAACGATCAAGAAGTTCACAACACTACTGTGTTGTAGTATTGCTTTCACCCCACGACATACATGAGTAAATCCCATCTATTGGTTGCAAGAATTCTAGGAAAAGTTCTATTGATCAAGAAGTTTACTACGGTACTGTGCATCGGTAGTATTACCTTCACCCCACAGCATACATGAGTAAGTAGCAACATCTATTGGTTGCAAGAATTCTAGAAAAAGTTCTAGTGATCAAGAAGTTTAATACACTACTGTGTAGCGGTAGTATTGCATTCCCCCCCAAAACATGTACATGAGTAAATAGCATCTCTTGGTTAATATAATTCTAAGAAAAGTGTCCTAACGATCGTGAAGTTCAAAACTGGTTGGAAGCCATGCTTGTAAGACTGCAGTTTTCAGAACGAGTATATGCGTGTGTAGTAAATTCAGTTAGAATATTTAATAGTGCACGAGCAAGCCTCCAGGTGGGGAATTAATTATTACCAGGTGAAACAAACTTTATCATTCGTTAGAAGGTTTGAAAATGACCTGCTTTCTCTTCAGTCAGAAACATTCGAACTATCCCTTTAGATTCGTTCATAGCAGAGCAAATTCAATCTTACCATCCCCAGTTATAAAAGTTGCGCTACTTTTCTCCAAATCAGAAGCCAACTGTTTCAGTAGGTTTTGTCCCATTGAAAAGTTAATTAAAGTCGCAATGGAGCAACACAATGGGCAATTGGTGACGGTCCAGGACAATCCCTAAGTGAAGGATTCAAAAACAACGTCTTGTAATTTTGATGGTAGATAGGTATTTTAATTAATGTTGCAATGGAGCAACACAACGGGCTATTGAGACGGTCCGAAATCAAACCCGAAGCGAAAGGGAGGAGGTGGAATTATGGTCTGTTGGTGTTTCTTCTAGTATGGACTGGGACTCTTGGTCCAAATTCATGGTAAGCTCAACGCCGAGGCCTACTGTACTATTTTGGATGACATTGTGCTTCTTACGTTGTGGCAGTTTAACGGGTTGGACCTATGTTACTTCCAGGACGACAACGCCAGCTGTCATGTTGCGAGGTCCACCATGGATTGGTATGGTTACAATGGGGCAGACCTGAACCCTATCGAGAACCTGTGGGACGAGTTGGATCGCCGAATTAAGGGGTGCAACACCCGTCCAAAATCGGTGAAGGAATTTACATGTCTTCTCCGAGCCGAGTGGAAGAAAATACCACTAGCCGTCATATAAGGACTTGTGGAAAGCATGCCCCGGAGGGTTGAGGCTGTAATTGCCTATCGCGGAGGCTCTACCAACTATTGAATATGAATAAATTTTGTTTTTCTTTTCTATCACAGGTGTCCAAATACTTATTGGTAAATAGTGTATTTTTCAATCACATAACCTCAAAATTGCCATTTTTTTTTACTTAAGTCACTTTTTTTTGCCGGGGTTGAACCAAGGTTAGATGGGGATCAACCCCCGAAGGGAAAGATCCGAAGACAACATCACATAATATTGTACCTCGTTCAGGTGACGACCTTCGACACAGAGATCCGTTGAAATTTTGAAAAAGATCGGACGCAGGGGTAGTCTGCTGAGGTGGATATTTAATTTACGTCGCACTGGAGCAACACAAAGAGCTATTGACGACGGTCAGGCATCAACCCCCGAAGGAAAAGATCCTAGGTTAACACCACGTAATATTGAACCATCAGATGACGAGGAAGCACCTGAGCAGGCGCCCCACCGCTACAAGCTTTCACACCACACCAACGTGACGACAGTTGAAGTCTCGACAGATTTAAAGTGCACCCAGGGCAGGTCCGAAAGAAATTTATTGCTGATGCGAGGTGATGATTTGCCTCCCCCCCCCAATTTCAAAGATTCGCCGTATTGTTTCCCTCCCCCTTAGAATCGCCTACTGTTAAATTAATTTATTTCATTGCAAAAATGCGAACTTTATACTGACAGGTTTTTTTTTATGTTAGGGCCTTCACGAGCTAATTGATTTTGTGACATTGAACACATCCATTGTACTTAAAAATAGTTAAGCCATGGTGATTGATTTTCAAAAAAAAATTAGTAGTACTTCTCTATTTTAAAGTCATCTAATACAGTAAATTCAGCATTACATTTACATTATAGCATATTATGTACAGTCACGAGAAAAAATACGACCCACCTCCTTTATTTCGAGCACTTTTCATACTAGAGCACATTAACAGGTATCATTAAAGGGGGGAAACGTCCTCTTCAAATTCAAGTCCAAAACAATTGTATAAGGGGACGTCTTCATATCAAATTTTGCACGAACAACGTTAAATTAGTTTAAATAAGAAATTTCATGACTTTACATCTATATATCCTGAGATATTCAAAGCTAAAGTTTATTTTCAATTTCAGGAATCATCTCCACATAGAAAGAAGTTATTCGTAGATCTAGAAAATTGAAATTTCGTTGGGGATGATATCGATATTAAATTAGAGGCGGGGGGGGGGATTGTGGTCCTTGATATCATTTGATATTTTTGGGGAGGAGGGTTCTTAAAATTACGAAAAATTGATATTGATATATATATGAATGCTCCATAAAGTTAATCAATTTTTTTTTGTGTGTGTTTTAGGAGCCAGTGCCATATATAGGGTTCTGGTGCCCTTGGTAAAGGTAGAACTTGGCGGCCCCATGTCAAAATGTATACAGGCAGAACTGGGACTAATAATAAAAAGCGTAACTGGATATATTACTTCATCTATATACATAAGAATGGAGTGCTTGTTTGTACATTGAATATTTTCGACCCATTTCCAGTTTTCGATCCGTTTTGGACCCTTCTGATGCCAAATCCGCCTCTTGCGCGTTTGGTGTCTGTCTGTATGTATTGTATGTGCCCTATACACGTCCACATGGTTTAATGTATTTTCATGAAACTTTAATTCTGTGAGTACTAATCTCACTTTGTGATTGAACTTGGTCTGTCTGTCTGTCCGTCTTTCTGTATGTACTATGTTCGATTTTGTGTTCGTACAGGCTTCACATGAATTTTATTCCAGATATTGATTGCAATGTGGTATTTTTTATACATATATTAGTTTAGTGAATACAATATTAAACACATTCCTTTATTCTTATATTTAGATAAGTTTCACGATAAAACACCTGAGTAAGTATACTTAAATCGACCATAATTTGGTAGTTTTGGAAAACCTTTAATGTGTGTTGAGTATTACGATTACTTGGATTGCTTTACCAGTACTACTGAAAAAGCAATTATTTTTCCAAAAGTTATTTTTTGAATCTAATTTCAGCTATGATACTTCATTATTTCAAGTCTTATTTTTGTTCTTTGCGCAATGTAAACGATTTCTGAATATTTGGGACAGACGATATTTTTCAACGAATGGGAATGAAACGGAAACTCGTGTTGGTTGATACCCCCTGCAGTGATGTTTTCTCTTTCTTTCTCTTTGAATTATTTTCACATTTCTAAATTTTGGGCACTTTTTAGTAGAAATTGTTGTAGCAACACTGCGAGATCAAGAGATAAAAAGAAAATATCTTTCGAACACTTTTTCCCGACATTTTTTACATTGTTTTATTTCACTGTTCTCTATTTTAAATATTTATTATTTTAATAAATGTAATTCCTTCTCATCACACGCAACACCATAACAAAGTATTCGTCTTAAAATGGGACATAAGTCAGAACAAAGCAAATTTTAAGTCTAATTATGCCATTATTGAAAGAATAATGCCGTTAGCGAAATTCGACTGTAATGAAAATGTAGTTATAACATGTCGCATGTTTGATACAATAGCGCCCCAAGTAAATAAAATATTATTTTGTTGACTATGAGGGTGAGAGCACTCGCCGTAAATTCGTCACACCTTTCGTCATACTGTAGCTTTGTCATACAGTTAGGGTGCGATGTAGGGGAAGGTGTGGCACAGTGTTACATGTGGTACAATGTTACAGTGAATTTCATTTTAAAGTGGTAGCAAAATTAGCTCTAATTTGTTTACAATCTTGTTTTCCAGAAGTCCATGTGTTTTGGAAGAATTTGCATCATTAGTTACATTTCTGTAAGCAAATCTATATTTTTGCATGTTAAAAGTAAAATTGTGTGTTTGTAATTAAATTCTCTTTATTCATGAGTGAGGCTTATTTTGTAATGAATAATATTTTAGCAGAAAAGCTAATTGTGTTTATAGGTTCTGTTCAGTTAAAATAGATTATCTTCATCACATTATGTAGTTATAACAATTTTTTGTTACAAGCTACATAAGTCAGATGGGGTACAGGGTTACAGAATGAAATGGAGCACATTGTTACATACATAATTTGTCCAATTAACACATTACAAACAAGTATATGTTTAACAATGTAAATTTTATTACTCTTATAGCTCTGAATTTTTCATTTGAAGATTTTCGATTATAAATATGAATGATAACATAAATAAATTGGTTTATTTTTCATAACGCTTTTCCTCCATATAGGTTTGCATATCTTTTTATGCGATGTTTACTATCTTTCTTTACATGACTAACAGTTTTCTTTTGTTAATTCATTCGAAAGATCCACTAGCTAACAAAATTATGTCTCCTTAAGGTCTTTTTCTAAGGACCCACCCAGAAAAACTGCAACGGGTGGATCTTGACTGATACGCCAGGTAAGGAAATCACAAAGGAAATATTGGAGAGAGAGAGAGAGAAGAAAAAGCACTAAACCCTAAAAAGAACGAAATTCCGAAGAAGCGAGCCAAAGTGAACCTTAGGCATAAACCTACCGAGATATCATCAACAGAAGATGAAGATTCATCATTTTATGATAATAGTGATAACATCTCTTTTTCAGAATTGCAATGACATTGCTACAGATGACAACAATTAACAACGGTGGTTACGTTACAGTTGAAGGACACCTTAAAGAACATAAAATTCAGTCTTCTGGGGAAGTTGTGAATCAGAACAGTGTTGTACGTGAAAAGAATTTTTTCATCTTATAAATTTTCACTAACAAATGAAGTTTATTTATTTAAAAAAAAATCAAAAATCATTGCCTAACTTCCTCTCACAATTCCATCAGGAGGGGCAATAAGAAAAGCAGGAATGATGATTTTCCCTGTGGATTTAACTTCCTATCAAAATCTAAAATAAGTTTACAATTTCTTTGATCTTATTTGATCATCTACTTTATAACTGTAGGCTACAATCATTGCTAATGTTTTCCTCACATTTAAAGCTGTTCAATTATACCTAAACTAATCAAAGATGGTATTTTATTTTAATCCTGCTTAAGGAATTATTAGATATATGTATATTTCACTTAAAATGAATTTTAATAAAAGCCCATTGTTGTGTGTGTTTATATCTACTCTTGCTACTATAACGACGACAGTGGAGCACAGTGTTACTATGTACATCACAACCAAAAACATTTAATACTGAAAATAAATGTTACTCTTTTTAATTTTAATGGTATGTATGATGTATGTCAGAGATCATAGATAATTTTAAGGGCTTTGTTTACTTCATATAGATGCATATCTTGATGCCACAGCCGAAAATAAAAATACGTGTAACACTGTGCCCCACCTTCCACGAAATGTATTAAATTGAATGGATATGCATGTGTAGAATTTGTAACCAAAGTAAGTTGTAGAAATTATAAAGATAGCGAAAGGTATTCAAATATTATTTTTATTTTACGAAAGCCATAAGTGTTTATATATTTTGGATCATCTCTTCAACCTAGAGTTAACTATTTCAAACCGAGTAAGGTCGGGTATTTTGTAAGTTTATAATAAAAAAATTTAATAAAATAAACTACATGAGAAAATTGTAAAATCTCAAAGCTATAACTTTACATTTTTGCTTTTCGGGAAGCTAATTCTGTGATTATGTCGTAAAAGTCCATATTTTCTGCCACCTTTTGTAAAATAGATGAAATAGCAAGGTCTTGCCCTATGCTAGACCGGAGGTAGTTTTTAATGTTTCAACTTACTATAACCGGTAAGGTAACAAACAATCCTGAGGGCAATTTCTATTCTCGGATATGGATTTTTTAACAAGGATATTTGCATATGCAATTTAACATGTCAAAGTTGGGTAGCTGCTTCTATATCCTCAATGAGTTCCACAACTTGAGTTTTGAAATACGGAATTTCATTAACTAAGTCTTCAAAATTAAAATCCTTCGAATACTGAAGCCCCAAATACCCTCCTCCTCTAACTAGAGTATTTAAATATATTGTCTTCCTCATTATTATATCTTCGTTGGAAAGGAAAGAAATCAGAAAAATTCTGCAACCTTTGTGTGGACGATTTGACTGCGCCAACAGGCGCCCCTTTATTATGGCCAAGCCCTAGATACGGCAATGGCCGGCGCCCCCTATCTTGGCGCACTATGCGACCGCAACTGTAGCATGGGTCTTTGACCGGCGCTGCGTGCACCAGTCCCCTTTGTACCTGGCAGTCGTTGGTTGGATTCGAACCCGTAGCCCTCTGGTCGCTAATCCTGTACTCTTTCTAACGTTAATAATCCGTTGCTCTTCCATAGCCCGTTGTGTTGCTCGAGAACGACGTAAATTAAAAACTACCAACTACCGTTGATCTTCCAACCGGGCCTAAACCGTGGCCCTAAATTGTTTTAGCTAGGTAGGTAGGTATTGTGATTAACGTCCTGCTGGAGCAACACAACTATCGATCCAGGATCAATCCCCAAAGGCAGGGCTCGAAATACCCGGGTGCACAGGTGCACATGAAAATAAAATTGTGCACCTAATTTTTTCCCGCTAGGTGCACTCAGTGCACCTAATGTAAAGAAAAAGAGGGAAACGTGTTTTATATTATTTTGATGTTGGTAAAAAATATTAGTATCGACCTCTTTCGCTCTAAAGGAACGTAATTAAAATTCCTAAATACACACTATGAGAAACAAAATCGCTGGGCTTTAACGGGTTTATACAGGAGGAAGGTTTACTTGTGCCACTCCCACCAGAACTTTCTGATGATCGAAACATTTTCCAGATGGCGCTGTTGAAGCGACTGTTGCGACAGCCGTGCGCTGGAGAAGGGAGAATTTAGATGTTTAAATATTTTTATTTACTAATTACTACTGACCTTTATAAACATACCCAACTAATAAAGTAGTTTACATTACACCAATGCTCTTATATTACTTTTTTTTTAAATAAGCACCTAAAATATAACCTGTGCACCTAATTTAAAAAATATATTTCGAGGCCTGCCCTAAGGGAAAGGTAATTGGTAATTTTAGTTAACGTCGTACTAGAGCAACACAACGGGCTATTGACGACGGTCCGGGATCAGTCCCTTAAGGGAAAGATCCGAGGACAACACCTCGTAATTTTGAATCACGGTCAGATGACGAAGCTGGTAATTGGTAATTTACGTAGTACTAGAGCAACACAACTGGCTATTGACGACGGTCTGAGATCAATCCTCTAAGTAAAAGATTCGAGGACAAAATCATGTAATTATTAACCACGGTCAAATGACAATAGCCCGGTTGGAAGTAGAGATGCGACATAGATGTCGATGTTTTTGTAACATCGATGTTTATACTTGTCGATGTTTTTACACTGTCGATGTTTTATTTTTAGATGAAAAAAGTACCGTTATAAAAATTTTAAAAATAACCATGTAGCATAATTTTTATAATTAAAAATTGAACATACTTTTAGACCAAAGTGGCCAAGGGTGAAGGGTCGGAAAAGTAAGGATGCGACATCAATGTTGATGTTTTCAAAACATCGATGCTTTATATAAAACATCGATGTATTGGAGCCGATGTCGCATCACTAGTTGCTAAACCAATTTTAAGAAATGAGGGAAAAAGTTTAAATACACTGAATTTTAAAAACATCGATGGTTTGGGGGCGATGTATTATCAACATCGATGTTTTGCTGTCGATACCGCATCAATAGTTGCTAAACCAATTTTAAGAAATGGGGAAAAAAGTTCGAACCAGGAACCCGATTCGAACCAGGAACCTTCCGATCTAGAGGCTAACATCTTAACCACTATACCGGTTTGTCGTCGTGACGTTAATTAACTACTTCAACCTCAGATCCATTGAAACATAAAGAAATTCCCTTGAAAAAATAATCTTCGGAAATTTAAATTGTTTATAGCATTATATTTTAATTTAATAAGTTTATCTTTTTAATAATGGTAATTTTAGTTAACGTCGTACTAGAGCAACACAACGGGCTATTGACGACGGTCCGGAATCAGTCCCTTAAGGGAAAGATTCGAGGATAACACCTCGTAATTTTGAACCACGGTCAGATGACGAAGCAACACCTGAACTGGCACCCCACTCTCCAAACTTCCACGCCAACCCAACGTGAGGACTTTCGGCCACGACAGATTTAAGGTGCACCAGAAGCCTCTACACCATACGTTTACAAACATCCATGCCCGGACCCGGATTCGAACCAGGAACCTTCCGATCTAGAGGCTAACACCTTAACCACTATACCGGTTGGTCGGCGTGACGTTAATTAACTACTTCAACCTCAGATCCATTGAAACATAAAGAAATTCCCTTGAAAAAATAATCTTCGGAAATTTAAATTGTTTATAGCATTATATTTTAATTTAATAAGTTTATATTTTTAGTAATAATGAAATTAGATTAACGGTACGAGAATTAACCGCAAAAATCCAAAACCGGAAATACGGGACTCGAGAAACAAAATCACCACCTGCTTACATTAAATTAAGGATTTAAGCCGCTTTGTTGATTACTCTCTTATTGTGCGTTCGCAAGTGGGAAGGAGAAAATGAGGTAGCCAGTAGTAAAGCTAGATTTTGCATTCAGCGCGCCTGAGCGCTTGCCGGTTGGTTGCTTGATTCTCCCCGCTCCTACCAGCCAGAAATTCTATAGTCTCAGTCGCCATTTCACTCATCTTGCCGCAGCAGATCACCGTTTCATCAGTGCACTCGGTTTTCCAGGTGGTATTGCGTCGGCCTATTGTATTTTTGAATAACTCGCACGCTGATCGAAGTCGGAGGTTTTGTTTTTTGCTCAGTGCGACCTCACGAATAATTCTCCAGGAATTACGGATCGAAAGGTCTCGCGTTTTTTTGTTTACTTTTCCCGGGAAGGAAAAGATCACACGAAAACAACGCCGCGGTTTATGAATTTTTTGCTGATTGCAGTTGACCTTGGAATATTTTATGAATTTGCCTGGAAACGAGGTAAGTTTTTGTTTATTAGATTGCTTTCATTTCGTGTATTTGTGATGAAACGTGTATTCGGCTCCACGCGGTCGTTGATTTGGCGTGAGAACATTGCAGCGACGATTGAAATGCCGCCTTTTGGTATCCAAAGGCGGTAGCAAACGACAAATCTTGTTTTTCGAATGGAATTGGATTTTTCTTCGGATTAATCTCTTCCGAATCGGTCTTGTTACATCCGCCCCCAAATTTCATGTGATTTCAAATGTGTGATAAGAACTTAATCCAGTGATTGACCTCTCATTGTATTTTTGTAACAAAATAGTAATTCATAAAAATAAACAATTTGATTTGCATGGAATCCGGAAAATTAATGTTGCAATTAATCGTTTTCTCCAAAAGTTGAATATTCATTAATATTAAGAGATCGTTAAAAGAAGTGCCGAAATTTTATCGAATTCGCTTGTGGGACGAAGTTTTACTGATCCCATATTGACATTAGAACTAATTTAATTCCCATTAATTGAGGAACGACTTAACGAACATTTCCTTGGTCCCGTGGATGACTTAGTAAGCTATTTCCGATTGTTTGGTTAAGTATCCGTAGTTTTAAATTTTGTTTAGTTAAGAGTGCCTTAAAACTCTGCATCCAATCCCAATTAGTTTGATTTTGGCCTGTTGGGTAATTATGTTTTCCGCAACTCAATTTCCGAATGTGCTAATTAAATATTTGTGCATTTTCTAATATTTTAAATTCTAGTTCAAGTTTAGCGTATTTTGTAATTACATTTTCCTCAATTAATTTTGCCAATTTTGTTGCAATTAAAAACTAGTTAAACTAGCTAGAAACTAAAAACTAGTTAGCTATGTACTCACATTTTGGATTACATTTTATGCAGAGTAAACCACCAGTATCTGACCTGTTTATTTTATGACTCCCATTTATGGAAAAGTTGCCTTAATAATTTGCTACTACACTTTAAAAATTTTGTATTTAGTGTATTGTAAGAAAAGTGACTAAAATGAGCTATAGAACAATTTCTAATAATTGATAGCTTGCTGAAGAGAAATTTCATCAGTTGAGAATAGTGACTGGACGAGACATTGACCACTATTTCTATTGAATATAGGCTAGGTTAAACAGTTTACTTTATGACCCACACATTTAACAAAATTGCTCGACAACTAATTTGCTACTGCACTAAATTTTTTATATTTAGTATCTTGTTAGAACTCAACTAAAATGAGCGATCGAACAGTTTTTAATATTTGATAGCTCAATAGATATTTCATCTCGTAAGTTCAGAAAGTGATTGGATCTGAGAAATTGAAATATTAGTGCAAATATTTTAGCACTCACCAGTATAAAACAATCAAATATAACTAGGCAAAAAATTTTATGTACAATATTCTATGTAAAACTTAGTAAAAGAACAAACTATTAAATATTAAACTGGTAAACATGATGGTTAGTTCTAATCTAAACAAAAATAAACTGGCTAAAAGATATAGCAAATAATATGCAATGAATAAATACATGTTGAAATAATATCAAATAATCTTTTGGCATAAATTATAACAAACTAATCACTGCAATTTCGAGTTTCTTCAAAATATAACCCTAACATTTTCATCATTATGCCATTTCTGCATATACACATCGGATTTTTCACCTTTCTCACTTAATAAGTTTGAATTTTTGAAAGCTGACAGTTTATATATTGTATACAAGTAACTGACTACTTAAATACTGGATAAGCTGCTATTTTTTTCATATTTCATTTCTCAAAACAATTGCCAATGAAAATATACTACTTCAAATTGAAAATCAAAGTTTGCCAATTACTGGATCGTATTTTGTTCTACCAGTGGATTGATCACAATGTTTATTATTTAAAATGAATTTGCATGTGCAAATCTGTGTATCAAAATAAGATATATTTATTTACTTCCATGCCAAACATTAGTTCAAAATAAGAAATAGAATCAAGACCCAATCTAAACAACTCAACAAAATAAGAAATAGGAATGATACTTATTTTAAATTCTGAATAATTCTACTGTGCCTATAAGAAAATTATAAATTTTCCTCAAATCAAACTTATCTGTTTTAACTAGAGCATCATATACAACATTGGTATTATTTTGCCAATATTTTTGCAATTGAAAACTAGTTACAAATTCAGTACTTGCATTTGGATTTTGCATACTTTAAATAAAAGTAACTTTATTTTATGTTAATTTAACTTTTGATAGCGCCTTGATTAAAAAATAGTTTTCAAATTTGATTCTCTATTTTTAAATTGAGTTACAAATTTTAATGTTTGTTTTGTATTTACGTCAAGTTAATGTTTTAGTTCAAAGTAACAAATATACATTCTTGTCACTGAAAATATTTTAAGTAATGTTCTCATGAAAAAATGCATGTATCATTTAAGGTATAATCTGCTAATATATCTCAAATATGTATTTCAAGTATCTAACTTACACCAGTTAAACAATTGTTCAATATTTCTATTATACCTATCTACTATTTTATTATAAATACAATTAAATAAGTTACAAATTTAAAAATAGGCTGCAAAAAATATTAAAATCACCATTTCACTGATGTTTTTTGAAAATTTAATACCGTAGCTGTGCAAATTCAAGTAGTTTTACAATTGATTTAGAAACTACATCAAAGCAAGATTTTACAAGCAACTGAGAAAGGGTTTTCCTTGATTGAATTAAAAATATACTTTGAAGCAATTTAAATTCATTTTAAGGCTGTGGAAGCTGATCAGATTTTTGACAAACTTGTTGAAGTGAATAACAGGATGTTTTAAAACTGCTTTGAAGACTTTTTGGACAATAATATCTAGCCCCTCTGGAAAACTTTCACAACTAATAAATTGTGAGTGTAGCTGAATCTAATTTTTTAATTTCACCAAAATATTTCTACAGCTGTAATTTTATAATTCCAAACAGCTAGTTTGGAAATAATTCAACTTGGAACTAAAATTATGATGCTTTTGTGTTAAAATAAAGTGATAAAATATAAATTGCAAATGAACACACTAGAGTTCTCACTGTTGGTAAGGAATATCAATTAAATCGGTAAAATTAAAAATCACTAATGAAAATAATCACCCCTGGTGTTGTTACCAATTTGTCTATATTGGGCTCTATTTTCATCAGCAACATCCTTAAATCTCTGGTCTACTATTTTCAGTTGGTTCCTGTTTTTAGTTTATGGATGTGCTACAACTCTAAGTATATATTCAACTAGACAGAGTGAAATGCAAACAACTTGTTGTTCAAGGTGTGCTGTAATGTTGTGAGAAGAATTAAAGTAGCAGTGGGTGAATTTAGCCATAGAAACAGCTTTGAAGCAAACAACACTTTTAATTAAATTTACAGTATTTTCAGTGGTTATGCTATTTAAGGCAGAATCTGAGGTCAAATGAAAATTAAGACAATGATTTCATTCCCACAGTTCTATCGAAGAAACCAACTCTGCATCTGTTCACTTAAAATTTTTTAACGTATCTCCCTGCTGAGGGGGAGGGGGTCATAAATAAAGATATTGAAGGAATACTCCTCCAATTGTTAGTGAATGGAGAGTTACCAAAAAGGGGACTGCTGAGACCCTTAAATTCCATCTGGTCACAAACTCTCCAGACACTTCTGCTCGGGAGGATTTATATATCTATGGTCAGTTCTTGTTAGGGAGGAATTTCAGCTCACTGAAGGGATACCATGATGCTGCAGTACGCAAATACCTACATGTTTAACATGACTTGTTACGATTTATCATCTTGATTTTATAGACTGCACAGTTGTAACTTATATTTCTTAAAGGAGACACTTGCAACAATGCAGCACTGAAGACAGCATTTGTGTGGTTAAGGTAATTGCTTCCAAAAAATATTTTTAGGCAGCAAATATGTTCAGCATCTTGCTTTAGAATGCTCCTTATTTTCTCTGAGGCCCGTTGCCTCACCACAGGTGATCCCCTGCCTCCTGACATGTCGAGTTGAAGGTTGACAAGGTCGCCTACGGATAAGTGAGGAGTGTAAGCGCTCTAGATTTATAGATTTATATTTTATTTGGGGCCCTACAAAGCACAATTCATGCAGGGGGTCTTCGGAGACAGGAGGAGCCTTGACCCTAGTCCCATTAACCCTTACTAAAAATCCCATAGGAAAAAGAGAAATAAAAAAAAGAATGAATTTCACCTCATTGCACTCTTGTGACCGTGTCATTAAGGGGGCAGTTGTGCCCATTTTGGGAAGCAATGTTTTAAAAATATCTATGAATGTTATTCCAGGTGAATTAACTATGAATGAAAAAATTACACGTTCCTCTGTATTTACAAACTTTAAAAGAGAATTGAAGAATCTCGGAACCTTAAAACTAGGAACTTGCTTTGTGGTAATGGTAAAGTTCAGTTCTGATGTGTGTGACTGAGGTATGTAATTTACTCAGCTCTTGCAATATTTTATAACAAAATGGCACCAGACAGATGGCAGCTTTGCCAGTGAAAATTTTAGATTAAAAAATAAAACAAAGAGGAGATCCCTGATAATCCTTGTGTAATTTTTTTTGTTTCCAAGCCTAATCGCTGACTTTAATCTTTGGTACTACAAGGGGAACTGATGGCTGTAAAGTAAAGGAGCATCCCATGGGTGATCTGCTGCTACTGTTAACTAGGACAGTCGCCATCATCCCTGCACTTACACACTGGGATTCGAACCTGCAACCTACTGGGTGGTATAATATACCATAATGGTCTTGACCCTACGGTGACCTACTTTGAATTTAAGGGAGCAATAGTGGTGACAGATTTTGAGCATTTTCAGTGGTGCAGTGTCACTCCAACTAATGTTCAAGCAGTTTTTTTTTGGATAATGTACGACAATTTGCATTACAAAAATATGTTGGTCACAATTAATAATTTCCCAATTTGCATGTTTGTTAGCCCTAACCTATATGTATTAGTCCATTGATGCTGCAGATCTGTTTATCTTGCAAATTTCAAAAACTCTACAACTATAGAACATTAATTGATACCATTAGCTCCAACAATTGGTTTTAATTTTCGATTTCTGTGATCATTTATTGCTCATGGGTGAAAACTTTTCTAGTATGTGCATTTGAGCTTTGGATGCATCCCAGAAAACATCTAATTCAGGAGTTCCCAAAAAATACATGAGAGTTGATCACTCAATACGAATAACTAAGTGGTAAAAATAATGTACTGAATAATCAAATGCTGAAAATTTCTTCTTGATGTCTTAAACAGATGTTTTTATGTGCAGAAACACCAATACAGACGTGTCTGTGAAATAAGAGAGTTGGTCACTACTGGACCCAACTCAAGAGCTTTGTACCAATTTTCTCTTAACCGTCCGTCCTGGTGGTTGCCTTGATACCTGGAATTATCAGATAATTTCATTTTGTCCAAAAAATCGGAAATTTGCGAATTTTCGTCTAAAACCTGGAAAATTGCCTCACTGACCTGAAAAATGATTGATCATAGCTTCTCAGACGCTTTGGAGAAAAGTAGCCTATACGATTTGTACACACAGTTTCGTATCACTTTATTTTATGAATTGTATTTTTCATCGGATTTTAAAAGAAACAGCTAATGTTTAGCAGGTAAATAATTTTGTTTCGTCCACTGGCTTAAAATGAAGAATTTCATGCTTATGATACATTAAGTCACAAATTGATTGAAGTTAAATATGTTTGATTATTTGAATAACCTATTTTAATACAAATTATTTGTGCTTTGTGTATTTTTATAGTGTATAATTTTTAAATTCGTTTTTGTTATTAGCTATTGAATGCTAAATTATATCTTGGTTTTTTACCTTAAAAATGCGAATTGCTTAAGTATAAACTGGAATTTTCTAAAAATTTGTCTGGAAAAGTCGGGGAATTTTATTTTTTAAATAGAGTGGGAACCCTGAAACCACTTGGAGGGTTATGGGAACCTTTGCTATGGGCACCATGAACAACCCTAACTAATGCATTCAATTACAACCTTGTGCTTGTGTGCATTCTGGAGAGCTTTGTATGAATGCAAATGTCAGGGCTCACTATCATGAAGGTTTTCTTATTCCTATCCTAAAACAGTTTGTTTCACTTTTGATATGTAAAGTTACAGATCCTTTTCATGTAGTGATTTAAAACCAAATTTTCATTAAGAAAATATTAATCGAATTTAATTGTGGCTGGTAAGGGGCTGCCTATGGGAGAACTGGGTGAGGTATGGCTGTTTTTCTCTTGGTAAGGTGTTAGGTCTGAAAGCAGTCCTTATTCCTAACTAAATGTTGAGGTCACCGTGGCTCAATAAGTTTACCCACTGCACTGGTAATCTGAGAGTTTTAGGTTGTGCTGGTTCAATTACTCCCTGGGTGTGTATTTCACTCTACTTTTCAGTAAAACTTTCCTTGTGTTGGTCCATTACTTAATGTAGTTAGTCATCTATTTAAAAATAATGTGACTAAATTTAACATGCATTTAGTCTTGATTTATGTTAGGTTTAACCAATTGTTTATTTCAATACCAAACCATCACATTGAACATTAAAATTTATCTTTTTTGCTGTTCTGTTAAACTGCTGTATAATAATAAAATTGCATTAATGATCAAAAATGATAAAAACGTATCTACAGTTGATCACGAAAAGTATTTGTTCACATGTGTTTTTATCATTTTCATGAAGTTTATAAGGATTGAGTTAAAATCAAAAATAAAAAGCACAAATGTTAAATAGAAACATGAAAATATAAGAACTGGTGATAATTACCTTAGTCTCTAAGCTTCCTCTCTAAAATGCAGTAGACCAGTTTTCAAACCGTCTGTGACTTGTAAAAATATGGTGAAACCTTGACCAAGTGGACTAGAAACAACAAAATTTAATTAGCTATTTAAAAATAATTTGGCCCCCTCAATCAAAGTTTTGACTTTTTATTATTCTTAGACACTGCTTTAAAGATAAGGGTATATATAGTTAAGAGAGAAAAATAAGCGAATGATCGGTCTCCTTAATTTGTCGCGATTAAGGGAATCAAATACCAGATGGCTAAGTCCCGCCTATGTGATTTGGGACTTGGTCGCTGGATAATTCCTTTGGTTTCAAGTAGTGGACTGTTTCAGATACTAGAGATAGCTACTACAAGGTGTCTACTGGTCTCGAAAACGGGAAAACTAGTCACGAAAAAGTCCCTAAATCATAAATTTTGTCACGAAAATTTATCACATTTCTATAAAAAGCGAAAATAAAAGGTGTCTGCAGCTGAACTTAAACAAATGAAAAAAGGAAATTGCAAACAATGCAAACTGCAAATGATAAAATTGGACAATTTAGACAAATTTTGAAAAGAAAATTAAAATGGTGCAAACTCCCCCAATCCAACCACATCTGAAGGCATTTTTTTTAAATACACAAATTGATATAATTTTTTGCCAAGTTCATTTGATGCATAAACATAAGACATTTATATGACAAAATGTTTTTAAAACAACTTAATTTCTTCAATTTTTATTAAAATTTTAAGTATTCAGAAAACAAAAATATAATGAATATAATAGAGTATTTGTTTAATGTTGATCTACTTCGACATGATATATAGTTTGCCTTTATTTTTAAAATTTTATTTAGAAAACAGCCTATTAAAGCTTAAATTTGATATTAGTCCTCTTTTCTGAAGATTAGACTGTAAGCAATAAAAAAAAAGTGCGATTTTGAAGTATAATTGCATCTAACTGGCCAAATAATCATGTAAAATCAGATCATGCATTTATTTTAGAATATCCCTAAAAAGTCCCTAAATGGACCAACAAAATTTTAGTAGACATCCTGTACTAGGTATAAGTAAAATTAATTGTCTAATTATAAATTATTATTTACAATAAATTGGACAAAGGCAATTCTCCCTTTCCATAGTTAACAACAACAACGAGCACGGTAGTGTGTTCACTGAGATCGAATACTATCTAGCTTCTGAACACATGGCAGGGAATATTTTGGTGAAGCTATTCCCTCATTGGCGAGCTTGCAGCTTGCCAGTTCAACCATAGATACCAGGCTCCAACAGAGGTCATAGTGGGAAAAATACTGCTAACAAAGATTCAAAAACTGAGTTGTATATTAAAACCTAATGTGTCTGAATGCTGAACACTTAACTGCCTTTTGACTCAAAATTAACTGATCCTTGTGCCATGAAAATTCAATCAATCATTGACTCAGAATTAGACTATCCCTTTACTTTTAGGCAGCTATTTGGTTGCTTAGGTTTATATATTTGTTTAAGAGGGAAATATATTTCCAGTGAAACTGACAAAATTTATAGTAAAACCATCATACATATTCAGATGATACCTTGAATTAATTTTCCTTATATTTGTACATCAAAATAACTTTTGTTTACATTTTATAACATCCTTGGAACCTAAAAATTTACCACTAATATTTTTTATAAATGGTTATCATTCAAATGAGTGACTAAAAATGTGAAGCAACTATTCAGATTTATTATCATTTTTTCAAATTGCATTCTGGACCTTGCACCAAAAAAAAATCGTATTGCGCTAATAGAATTCTGGCCAAACTCTGTTGTGTCTTGCCAGCCACATGAAACAAGATATATATTACCTGAAAAACTTGTATAATGATATCTATAGTGTACAATGTATAGAGCTGATATCCTTGTTGCATTTAAGAAACATGATAAACATGCATTCGGTGTGTTGATTAAAATTTTGTTTTCAACATAATTCAATGAGGTTTGAAAAATTTCAGTTTAATTTCTTTGCTAGATTGTTGTCTAAGCAGTTAGAACTCTAAGACGATGATTTCAAATATCAGGCATTAAACGTTGCACCATTGGCTTCTTTTCCCTCTGAATTTTACATTTAAAATTCTTGCACGTTTTGAAATCAAGCATCAATAGCAACTAAAAAATTTTCTTCAGTTACCACAATATTCTACTAAGGTGAACATTTAAAATTTCTATTGTTTTTGCCAATCTGTATAAACAAACATTGTAAAGAATAAGACTAGGACTTTGGCTATGGATATGCTTTTTTAAGACTAAGGGATAGATTGTAAAAGGAAGAGTAACTGGTTGATCATTCAGATTTTTGTGTCAAAATGCTAGTTTAAACTAATTTCAAACATTGGTTCAAATGGTCAAGACTCGTCATTCTTGGAAGTTTGAGAACAATTGTTTCAAGCCTCGTGCCAAGCTGAATTGACTCGTGTGACTAAATAACCAATCTAAGATAAACCAAAACTTTTTTTTGGAATTGGAATTTTCTGCCGTAACATCCCTACGGTTTGACATTTCTGGTAAACATTGTTTTCATTCAGCCAAAATTGGTTTCTACAAAACCAAACTGATTTTGTTTTCCATTTTAAATTGTGTGGTGCATTGTGCGTATTTAATCAAGGTGATCGAGTGACTTTTGAAAAGTACATTGTTACAAACACAGCCACCTTTTTGAAAATATCAGATGGACATACCAAAGTATCATTATAAATCGATGATATATTTAGAATATCGAAAAATTAATATCTCCATTTATACGAGTTTTTTTTTTGCCATTTTTATTTCATTTTATCAAAAGTAAAGACAGCATATAACTTCATTTTTCATTTAAATTGTAATAATTTACAATGTTTTTATGCTGTTATGTCAAAGTGATGCTTCTAAATGGCATTAAAAAGATGCACCAATGTATCAAAAAATGGCGCATCAAAGTCATACAGTTAAGCTTCAAGCTAAAAAATCTCAGCATAATATTTAATTGGATATGATATGTAGCATGGGCTGCTTAAAATTGACAGTGCATGAAAACTTTGAAAGCTGTTTGGTCAGTTACTTTTGCTCAGGTCTTTCATTTAGAAATGGTGTTATTTAAGCCTAAGAGCAGCTACAAAAACAGAAGTAGTACTTTCAAGTAACTTGTTTAGAGTAACTTGATAAAATAATTAAACCAAAATGTATTCAAACACATTTTAAAATTAAATATTGAAAAAATGTAAATAAAAATTCAATATTAAAATTACTTTAATCTCACCTAATTCCTTTATTACCAAAAAGAACGATCTTTCCAAAATCAGAGTCGAAAGTAGAAGTTAAAGTCTTTCAATATTCTATTGTTTTTTGTCAGTTAAATTCCGTAATGCATAAATAATACATGTCACCTCCCAGTGTGGTATCGCGACCCCTGTGGCCAGGTAGCTAACTCGCTATTTCTAACCGATAATCCTGCAAGATGACATGGTGATAAAACGAACCAATTTATCAAACTTTAAGAGTTAACCTGTAATCTATTGTTTACATCGAGGTCTGATGAAAGGTTTCTGAACTTTTAAAAGGTTATGCGACGTTTTCTTTTTGTAATTAATCACGTCCTCCTGTGAGTGTTGATTACTACGAAATTATCTGTAAATCCGTTGTTTAGCATGAGTTTACACACGAAATCTGATCAAAAGTCACCGAGCATTTAAAAATTATTCGGCGCTTATAACTAAGCCTATCCTTCTATGTATTCTTAGTTGTCAAAAATACGGGTAAATCCGTTGATTAGCATACGTTTACATACGAGGTCAGATGAAAAGTTACTGAACTTTTAAAAGTTATTCGGCGCTTAACTAAATTATCAAGTCCGCTATCCTTTGCGTATTCTTGGCTAAAACATTGCCCCTAACAGTCTTTCCCTTGGAAATTAACCGGAAAAGTTTTTGGATTTCGTGCATGCATCTGGGAAGTTTGCACGACTTCTGTTGTAGCTAATTTTTTACCTTTGATCCTGGATTTGAATGAACTCGTGAATAAAGGGTCGAAAGAACATTGTGAATGGCATCGTGTTCTGTTATTCTGTTTCAATCAGTTATTCTGTTTTTGCATAAAATTCGCCAATTAACAACGAAATTCTGAATTATCGAGTTGCGTGCTTGGAAGCGAAAGCGGTAGTGAAGTAGAGTCTATTCAACCCAGGCACTCTATTTCAACCCAGTGAAAAGTCGGAAGAACATGTTTCCCCTCGACTTTCTACAAACCCTGGGGACCTAGGTTCGTCGGCGACTAGATATTACTGATGGGTTAATATATTCACTCCAATGATTCCATGCTTTTCAATCGGGTCTGGAGTTATTATTTTGTCGTTCATTCGACCGCCGGTTACATCACTTTGGCTTTCCTGTTGGTTTCTCAAAATGGAAACGCCGATCTCTGACTTAATATTTTAGGAAATTTTTCAGTCATGTTGCGGTATTAACTTTTCAAATGACCTCTTTCAACTCAAGGGTACAAAGTAGCTATGTAAGCGCGCAACTTAATTTAGACCAGTATTTGTTGTTTGCGCAACTTCCTGTCGCAAATTAATACTAACTTCGACCGGAAATGGAATTTTGATAAGAAAAAAATCGATAGTTTTCAGGTTAGCGAAGAGACATCGACAACAAAACATCGATATTCAATATTAAAACAACGATATTGATAATACATCGCCAAAAAGCTAACCATGTTTTTAAACATCAGTGATTTAAACTTTTCCCCCCCATTTTTTAATGCTGGTTTAGTAACCTACAACATTAATGTTCGTGCGGCGAGATTTAATTTGTCATTTGCCGTGTTTATTAATTTATAACTAAGAATTTTTGAATTGCCAAAACAAAGTCAGAAAAATTAATAAGAACAATTAACAAATCTTTTATTTTCAAATTGAATAGTATAAAATAAAATAATATATTTACAACAATTTGACATAGGTACTACTAACTATAAATATAATTAGGTAGGTACATAACAATAACTATTGTTAGTTATTAATTATTTATCAACTTATGCAGGGGGGGGGACACTACAAACTTATTTTTTATTTTTTGTAAATAAAAAGTATTGTGGCCTATAATTATTATATGCCCCAATACTTGTCATTTACAGTTTGTAAAAAAAAAAGAAGTTTCTCAACCTTCTCCTCCTTAAGCCGAATTCTTTTTTCATTAACTATCTCACAAGTTAGGGAAAAAACTTCTGATGGGACAGATGTCGCCATCACTGACATACTTAGTTGCACGGTTATTTTTCTTAATTTTTACTATGGTGCTTTTTTCATTCAAAAAATAAAACATCGACAAGATAAACATCGATGCTAAATACATCGATTGTTTTTATAAAACATCGACATCGATGTCGCATCCCTAATGGCGACATTCGTCACATCAGAACGATTTTTTCGCTAACTAGTGAGGTAGTGAAAAAAGTAGTCTGTTTAAGAGGTAGAAAGTTAACAAACTTCTTTTTCTACAAACTGTAAATAACCAATATTGGCGCAGATTATAATTATGGGCCCCAATATTTTTTATTTAAAGTAAAAAATTAAATTCGTTTTCCTCATAGATTGATAAATAATAAATAACAATAATTGTTATGTACTTATACTTATTGTTAGAAGTACCTATTTCAAATTGTAAATATTATTTCTTTTGTATTCCATTTGAAAATAAAAGATTTGTTAATAGTTCATATTAATTTTTTGACTTTGTTTTGACAGTTAAAAAGAAATCTTAGTTATAAATTATTAAACACGGTGACTGACAAATTAAATCTCCCCGCGCGAACATTAATGTTGTAGGTTACTAAACCAGTTTTAAAAAATGGGGGAAAAAAGTTTAAATACACTGATGTTCAAAAACACGGATAGTTTTTTGGCGATTTATTATCAATATTGTTTTAATATTGAGCATCGATGTTTTGTTGTCGATGTCTCATCCCTAACCTGAAAACTATCGCTTTCTTTCTTATCAAAATTCCATTTCCGGTTGAAGTTAGTATCAATCCGTTGAATTGGCGTTTGGGTCTAGTGGATGAGTTCATTAAATAAAGGTAAGTTAAACGTAAACAATGCGTCCTTTAATGTTTGTCCTTTTTATTATTGCAGTTACACATTCACAGGCACATAAACAGTTTTTGTTGTCAAAATATTCTGAGATGTCATTTGTAATTATACGTTTACGTGAGTGTAACTGATAATTAGGGTCTGGACTTTGGTGGCCATTTGCATTTTAGCGGCCTTTTCTCTTAAAAGGCTTTCCTTTTTGGTCATTCTTTTGCATTTACACGCTAATTGTTGTATTGCGAATATTGTTTAAATTATTAGGATGGAAAAACGGTTGATTGGTAGGAATTTTGTCACACTCAAGCGGAAATGTTGATAAAAAATTGTATCAAATGCCGACTGGGCCTGAAAATTGGATAGACAAAGTTGCAAAATACGACTAACAATAGCAAATTTCTTACTAATCTTAGGTCTCCCGCGCACTGTCAACATTTTTGTTTGGTGATTAAGAAGTTCCGACTCTAAAAAGTGTTCTTTACTCCTCGTAAGCGCGCATTAGGTGACTAAATCGTTGCCACACAGCTCAGTCTTAAAATGGATTTCAAAGAAACAAAAAAGCAGTGCCGTAACTAGCCATTCCTGTGCAAGAAGGCCCCTTAATTATTAGATATTATTTCAGCAAATCATAATTAATCATAATCATCATCATAATTTATATTTTAACTAAATTGTATTCTATTGAAATAATAGAAGGATTGTTCTTGTCCGATAATTGATCTTAAATAATTTTTTACTAGCTAAAACTTCTGGTGGGAAGCAATAGAAACGGGAAGATTAGAAACGGGATTTACAATAAGGAGGAAGGAAAACGATACGATGTGTTCACACTCGTTGAAGGCAAGTGAAGGCTAATCACCCGTATGCGTGAACAGGCCTGAACATGTGCGTTCAATTCCCACAGATGCGATACTAAAACAATTTCGTCACCTTCGAAATAGAACGGGTTATATTTATTTAGTTACCTCAACCAAAATAATCACCAATGCTTAAAAGCATTTTATCCACAAAATCCTAAGTGCGCGGGCAGCCCTACACAGCGCCGTATTTTTTCATTTTCAGGGGCCGCCGTGTCGGTTTGCCCACTGCTCTAGCAACCTCAGAGTTGAATGCGTAAGATCGATTCCTGTAATCTACCATAAGTGTAGTATTACTATCTTCCGTGTCGGTAAAAATTTTTGTGCATGGATATAGTTCATTACTTGATGTTGTCTGCCTTGTGCATGACGCTTCTTAGGCTAAATATGGCTCTTCTCTACTATTATAAAAGGAAGTGTTTGTCTGTTTGCCGCAAAATCCTGACGATTCTATGGCACTTACAGCAATGAGATTTGGCACACGGGCAGTCCAAATTTTTTGCAATTTTTGGGTCGCGGCGAATTTTAAAATTTAATCTAGAACATTTAAAAATGAATTTAATAGTTTTATTCTCTACCCGGGGGCTTCTTCAAACGCGTTTCGTCCGGACAAAAAAAAGAAAACCCCCTTAAATGAGTTTTTTCTCCCTCACGTGACCTTTTTTATATTTTCGCACAATATTGTGACGTCTCGTAAACTTTCTCTTTACAAAAAATAAATAAATAAAAAAATAAAAAAAAAATAGATTGCATATTCTGCCTTTTGCGTTAAAAAAAAAGATAAATAAAAACATATAGACACTGTGATGGATAAGTTTTTTTCATAAAATCAGAATTGCTAAAGATAAATTAAAAATTTCAACGGTTTTGAAATCTTCGGAAAATTTCACTTTAGATTGACACCTAAAAATATGATTTTCTTTGAATAAATAAGTTTTAAATTGAATATATCTTCAACAGATTTGAAATCTGCAGAAAATTTTACACCAGATTCACGAAGCAAACCAACATCACGGGCATGAGCAACGCCGTGCTAACCACGCAGTGGCTTGTCTCTACTATTATAAAAGGAAGTGTTTGTTTGTCTGTTTCGCGGCTGCAAAATCCTGACGATCTATGACAGTTACAGCAGTGAGATTTGACACACAGGTAGTCCGAATTTTTGGGACAAGGCGAATTTTAAAATTCAATCTAGAAGATTTTTAAATGAATTTAATAGTTTTATTCTTTACCTGGTTCTTCAAACGCTTCAACTCTACTTTGCGAAGCAAACCAACACTACGGGCAACGCCGGGCTAGCCACGCAGTGGCTAGTATGTCATAAAATCCAACCAACCAGTTTCCGATAGCAAGGTTTACGGACTCGGATATTTTCAACTTTTGGAAGTCTTTTGCCATACCTTGACCAAATATTCCGCCATAAGATACGAATAAACATTTTCTGCTTTGTGTAAAAATGCAAGAAAATCAACTGATCTGGTGTTTCAATAAACAGTACCATTAGTTGCATTGACACGCAAGGTTTAATGACCCAAAAAGCATTATTTTGATGCCATAACTCTAGCTCGTTGCAGTTTTGTAATTTTACTTTTTTTGTAGAAATATTTATTCTTTTCTAGACAATATGAGTCAAAATTAATCAACGCTTTGAATTGTCTTTGTTTCCGAAAATGACTGGTCGAAAATCTTGCGTCAATACGATGTCGACATCCTTAGTATTCATTGTCGGGAAATGGGATAAATTATTGCTATCTAGTGTGAATTGAGAGATATTACTGTCATCTGCCTTTTTTTCCTTTCAGCGCTTTGCGCACGCAATCGCAAAACGGGAAACTTTCAAGTCTGCTCTTTTCAGTTGAACAAAATGTATCCTTCGTTGATCTCAAGGTACTATTTCAATGTGACAAAACTACTATTTCCGCGTGATTAGCATCGCTCCGGAGAACGCTGCTTAAATGGGACTGTTTCAAGGTAAATGAATGGAACCCCTTTTCAATGGCGCGTTTGTGACCGTGCGACAGCGTCTCCAGTGAGACGGTTCGAAACGTAAAACTCTACTGCTCTATCGAGCAGTCTAGAGCAGCCGAAAAAAGTGCGGCTCTTAAATCTATTATTAAAGGAAATGCTTGTTTCTTGCCCACAAAGTCCTGATGAATCTATGGCAGTTACAGTAATGTGATTTTGACACACAGGTAGTCCAAATTTTTTGTAATTTTTGAATCGCGGCGAATTTTAAAATTCAATCTGGAACATTTAAAAATGAATTTGATAGTTTTTTTCACCGTTCTTTCTTTCGGGAAATGAAGAAGCATCAAAATTTAAACTTATCTCCCTCACGTCACTATCAACGCCAACCTTTGGTACCATGCCAAGTTGTTTTCACCTTCCGTCTTGAATCGAAGCGAACAGATTCGAATGACCTTCGTTTCATTCGAGATTAATTCATTTGGATTTTATGAGAAACGGATTCGGGTGAAACAAAAGAAATTATTAAAGTTATCACTGGCTTTCTTAAGTGCTTTTTTCTATCTCAGCCATCGTAAAAGATCGAATAAAATTTTTAACGAATTTGAAATCTGCGGAAATTTTTACTCCAGATAAATATTTTATACGTTTGATTTTCTTTTAATAAATAAATTATCAATTAAATATTTATATCTTTTGGTTTGCGAAGCAAACCAACTCCACGGCAACTCCGTTATGGCTGTTATCAAATAGGCTACAAATTCGCAAACCAAATGGGAATCCGTGATGGCTGAGGCTACAAATTCCCTTTTGGTTTGTTTCCCAAACCAATAACCCCACAAAAGCAACTGGCGCGGGCAACGCCGGGCTAGCCACGCAGTGGCTAGTGTTTAATACAAATCTGTTGTGGCCACCCCAGAACCGAAACTTATCTAGCTAATTGTGGATATTAATTCTGCTGAATTTATATCTGCTGTTTATAAATCAACTGATATTTCTGATATCGCCCAATGCTATACTATGTTTAAATATATCACATCTACCTGTATTCAAGAGGAACTCCTTGATGTTTGTCACTTGAAAACATGCTGCAGTAAAGATCTTTCAAGACAACCTCCTAATATATTAACAGAATAAAAATATTTTTTTACTATAGCATGCATATTGTGCGACCGACAGCGTGCCTGCCAAAATTGCAAAAAACATTGTTAAGCTGTATTCCACTCATATTTCTCATGAAATTATTTCATTTCATTGTATTCTGCAAGAAGCTTTATTTTTAGAATCCTCAGGGTTATTACCTCAGCTGAAGAAATTGATGGATGTTGTAACAATGATTAATTTAATCCGAATCAGACTTTTCGATGCATTATTAGAAGTAGTCAATTTTCAGATTTGTGGTTATATTTACGTCTGTAAGATGGCTATCAAGGGGGAAAGCATTAAAACGGCTTTTTGAGAAGTTTTAAATTCCTAAAATGCAACACAACATTTACAACTACTTTCAACTAAACGTTACAGCCGACGCTAGCGGAAGTGTTTTTGTTTGCCTTTTTCAGCTTGAAATGGATGATTCGTGTTGCTTATTTCCTTCGAGTGTTTATTATTTAATGAGTCGCAAAACACTGGTGTGTAAATGTTAAACACTGGTTTTTAAGGCCACGTTCACACGAGGCGTTTCAACGCGCGTATGGCGAGGCTAGTGAGGTCCCGCCATTAAATTATGTTTATTTATTCCTCTAATTCAAGTATCTATCTTAACGACCTTGAAGAGCGGGGGACCCTGATAGCCTCGCCAAACTCGCGTTTTACGAGTCTCATGTGAACGGGCCTAACACTGTCGATAACTTTTGAAGTTAAATATTTTGTCATTGACATCGAAGATGTGTTATTTATAAAGTGTTAGTGGTAATTCGGGCGGTGTAGGGAGGTTGTTCCGTAGCTGGAAAAGGAAAAAAAGCGCGGCAAGGAGCGCGCTTTGCACTGCAGAACATCGTAGCTTATGACTGAAAATAAAATCACCCATAACTTGGATAAAATTAAGGAAAAATTGTTCTGCAAAGACTGTTCTGCGACGTACGTCACTGTTCTAAGGACATTCTGCTTGCGGGTTCCGGGCTCGCTGGTACATTGGATGAGTTTTAATTCTTTTTATACTGCTATTAGCCACTGCGTGGCTAACACGACGTGCAACGCCGTCGTGTTGGTTTAATCTGGTGTAAAATTTTCCGCAGATTTCAAATCAGTTGAAGATATATATTCAATTTAAAAATTATTTATTTAAAGAAAATCCTATTTTTAGGTATCAATATTTCAAAAAATTTGGATTACCTGTGTGCCAAATCTCATTGCTGTATGTGCCATAGATCGTCAGGATTTTGCGGACGCGAAACAGACAGACAAACAAACACTTCCTTATATAATAGTAGAGATAACCATTATCTATTGTGGGGCCAGAATTCCCCGTTTTGTTCTTCAGCTTTTACTGTTCATCATATTTTAATGACATGTCCTGCTTTTAATCATCATCACCAAAATTCTTGCACATTTCTCGTTGAGGACATTAAAAAATAACTTCACAAAGTTTTGCTTTCAAATTGAATGCTTAATTTTAGTTTCATTTTCAAAGACGTTTGCCGCAAATTAAAACTAAAACGGACCGTTGTCGGTATTCGTTATCTCAGAATAAAATTACGTACTATCCCATTTTGTTGTATTTTCGTATTTTTACAAGTTTTGTGTGAAAGCGGGGTAAAATTTCTTCGAAACATCGAATACGATTAAATTTTTATCGTTAAGCAGTAGATTAAGGCAACAAAATACTCAGTTCAAGTTGTATCTTTTCTATAAAACGAGATAAATAGTTCTTTTGTGTTCGCAATACATATCTTCGTCAAATGCGGCCAAATTCGTATTGCGAAAATTTTAATTACAATTGAAAAATTATTTATTTAAAGAAAATCACATTTAGACGGTATCGTGCTAGTGTAAAAATCCATTGAAATTTTCTTTCTATTTTAAACGATCGCGAAGATAGAAACTTGGACTAGAGAATAAAAACACAAGTGACGCTCATGTAGCGACCTAAACTCGTGGCATTGGACGTTGAACAGGCTACTCTGATCGTGCTATTCATTCTGATTGCTCACCTCTAATCGCACGGTCGTAGCCCTTTCAGTCGTCACATTGAAATCGTACTTTTAGCGGGATGAATTCGCGAACGGAAAGGAATACCGACTATTACTATTAATCCTTGGGTTATTTCCGAGTAGTGCAGCATTGCCTTTACCCCACAACTCAACGACTAAACCATATCGATTGTCTGAAAGAATCTGAGATTCTTTCAACCTTTGGAAATATTCTTTTGGCTCTTACCTTAGAATAGAATTCTGGTTAGATTCTAATGCTCTTTTTAAAATCCTTTGGAAAGCTATTACTGCTTCTTTCCGATGAAAAGAGTCATTTGGAGCGATTCCATTGGCGCTTTCCTTTGAACGATTTTGTCGTCTTTTACTTCAAGGGGCCGGTTTAGACTCGGTGGGTATGCCCACTGCGCAAGCAACCTGCTAGTTGCAGGCGGTGCAGGGTCGATTCCTCTTGGTGTACTTATCTCTTCTGTGTAAGTAAAACTTGCCTTGTATGTCTGTCCATTACTTGATATTATGTCTTGCGTAGGTCATATTAGCATGGCCAAATTTGACCCTTGTGCCATATAAGAACCCAGCCAACCGTTACTAGGAATGGAATCCTTTGGAATGATTCTGGTCCTATCCTTGGAATGGGATACTCTTCTCTTAGTCATTACTAAAAAAAAAAACATTTTAAAATTCACATTTCGTGTCAAAAGTGTTTTGACCACGTGTTTTTTTTATTAATTTCTTTCTGTCATAAACTCATTTCATCCAAGTCATATACATCAATGCACTAATTCTGCATTTTACTTTTGACGCATAAGAATATTTACTTTTTCTCTTGAGTTGGACTAAAGTTTTTTTGTTTTTGTTTTCAAGTTATTGGCTTGCATATTTTATCAACTTTTAATGTTGGTGTACTTGTTAAGTGTGCTTTTAAAATATCTTTCTATTGAATTTTATTATCTTGCGTTTGAGTGGCGCAGTTTATTCAGTTTTGGATCTTTCGCCACGACCCAAATCAAGCAACCAACCTTTCGCCTGTGAGTTAGGGATGCGACATCGTCAGCAAAATAATGATGTTTTGAAACATCGACGTTCAAAATTAAAACATTGATGTTGATAATACATCGCCCAAAAGCCATCGATGTTATTAAACATCAGTGTATTTAAACCCCCCCCCCTCCCGATTACTCAACAAATGTTCCTCAAACAAAGCAACCTCAAACAAATGTTCGCCGGAGGGGGGATAGATTTAATTTGTCATTTGCCTTGCTTATTAAATTATAACTAAACTTTTTTTAACTGTCAAAACAAAGTAAAAAAATTATTTAGAACAATTAACAAATTTTTTATTTTCAAATTGAATAACATAAAAGAAAATAATATATTTACAACAATTTGACATAGGTACTACTTACTATAATTATAATTAGGTAGGTACATAACAATAATTATTGTTAGTTATTATTAATTATTTATCAACTTATGGAGGGGAAAACGCAAAACATTATTTTATTTGCTCCAAAAAAAATATTGGGGCCTATAATTATTATATGCCCCAATATTTATTATTTACTGTTTGTAAAAAAATAGTTTAACTTTTTCTCTACCTTAAGCCGATTTCTTTTTTCACTAACTATCTCACCAGTTAGGGAAAAAAATTCTTTCTGATTGGACAGATGTCGCCATCACTGACAAATACTTAGTTGCACAGTTATTTTTCTTAATTTTTACTATGGTGCTTTTTTTTAATTGAAAATTAAACATCGACAAAGTTAAAACATCGGTGTTAAACATCGACTCGAATAAATCGATGGTAAATACATCGATGTCGCATCCCTACTTTTCAGACCCTTCGTCCTTGGCCACTTTGTTCTAAAAGTATGTTCAAATTACTAATTTAATTATGAAAATTATGCTAATTGGTTATTTTTTTAATTTTTATAATGGGGGAGGGGAGGGGTACTTACTTAATTTTTACTATGGTGCTTTTTTTTTATTGAAAATTAAACATCGACAACGTTAAAATATCGGTGTTAAACATCGACTCGAATAAATCGATGGTAAATACATCGATGTCGCATCCCTACTTTTCAGACCCTTCGTCCTTGGCCACTTTGTTCTAAAAGTATGTTCAAATTACTAATTTAATTATGAAAATTATGCTAATTGGTTATTTTTTTAATTTTTATAATGGGGGAGGGGTACTTAATTTTTACTATGGTGCTTTTTTCATTTAAAAATAAAACATCGACAACGTAAAAACATCGATGTTTTTATAAAACATCGATATCGATGTCGCATCCCTACTGTGAGTATGCTATTCGAGAATAACAATTGGTCATCAATCCCATATTTATTTCCTAGGTGTGTTTCATTCTTTGTTGTGGAAAATTGGTCAGTTAAGTCAGTTATAAGTTTCTTTTCGAAGTTTCTATTTTGTTATCAAGTTGAACAAAAGTTTTTTTTATCCTTGTAACGTTAGTCTTTCTATGAAAACTTATAAATTTAATAAAAAACTAATTCAACCAGTCAACCGTTCGCCAGTGAGTACGCTGTTTCTCAATAACCAATTGATCATTCCATTTTTATTTCCAAGGTGTTTCATTCTTTGTTGCGAAAAATTGATTTGAAAACGAGCCAGTTCAAGTTTTGGTTCAAAATTTCTGGTTTGCTTTTCAAGTTGCTTACTTATCTATTTTATTAACATTACAATGTTGATCTGGTTACAATTATGTTTTTGAATCTATTTTTATTAAAATTTATTATGCTACGTTTATCCATTTTTGTATTTCTCGCCATAAAACCTAATTCAACCACCCAACCGTTTTCAGTAAGTACGCTGTGAGAGAATAACAATTGGTCATCCCATATTGATTTCTAAGGTGTTGTTTTATTCTTTTTTGCTGTAAATTGGTCTGGAAACGAGCATTTACGAGCTTTGATGTGACTACTATTGTTTTTCATTGTAATTTTATTGAAATTCATTATTTTTCGTTTTGCGCAGTTTATCCATTTTAGGATCTTTCGCCATAAAACCCGATTCAACCACACAACCGTTCGGCAGCGAGTACGCGGTTAGAGAATAACAATTGGTCTCTCTCATCATCCCATATTTATTTCCAAGGTGTTGTGTTTCATTCTTCGTTGCGGAAAATTGGTCTGGAAACGAGCCTGCATGTGTCGTGCCGGTGACTGGTTGGAAATATTAATTTCCCGACTTCTTGACCTTGGCGCGGTGGACTGAATATCCAAGTGGTCTCGAGCGAGCGTCTCTTCGGGTAGTCTAGTTCCAGGAAATACTCGTTTCTGGATGGCTAGGATAGTGGGTGGGCTGAGTCACGACTAGACGTCTCCTCTTATGGGGAAATAAAGACCTTCGTGGTCATCCCTGGCATGCTAAGAAAACAGGAAGATATTGATTTCTTAACCATCTATCTCTTCATATTGCATGGGATTCCCATAGGAGGGTTGCATGAGACGGGTCGTTGGGTTTCACCTCGTGTAGGTACTC
The DNA here is from genome assembly GCA_947359465.1 of Metellina segmentata. Classification (NCBI taxonomy): domain Eukaryota; kingdom Metazoa; phylum Arthropoda; class Arachnida; order Araneae; family Tetragnathidae; genus Metellina; species Metellina segmentata. The sequence goes on from OX375872.1 coordinate 29,720,047, forward strand.
CTGAGTCACCGTTTTGCTTCTCTGTTCGGGCAAAACCTTGTACAGTTTGCACTTGTGTTTTGTTAATTTTAATTTCACTTATTGTAGAATTGCGCCTTTAATTGCACTAGGGTATCCGTGTGGTTAGCGAGTTGGCTCTGGGTTCAACAGGTGGTGACTTCGGATCCCAGTCGTGGCAGAACGGTTGAGTCGCCGTTTTGTTTGTCTATTCGTGCAAAACATAGTTTGCATTGTGTCATCTATTAACTTGAATTTTTCTTATTGGGTATTGTGCTCTATTCACAGAAAGTCGGCCTAGTAACTGAGTAGTTAACGTTTTGTCTCTTTTTTCTCTGAATTTTTTCTGCTGAATAATATTTTGACTGAATGTCCAATTTTAAACGGCCATGGACTATTCCGATTTTGAGTTTTTTTTATCTAACCTTAAAAAACCTTTTGGTTGACGATTTAATTAGCTATCGTGCTGCAAAATATGCTTCAATAAAGTAGCTTTTATTGTACCTTTTCTGTTGCAGAAACTCCGATCTATTGTATGTGTGCAATTTAAATCTGTTTACGTATTCCTGTCCCGCAAATCCCAAAGTATTGAATTCCGATGTGCAGAATAAGATACTGCTTTTGTAATGATTTTCCAAATCGCAGTTAAGCAACCAATTCGATCTTTTGAAGGGAATAAAGTATTCTAAAGTGGTATTACTTTTCTGTTTCCTCACTACATTTACCTCAGCTTCGATTATATATAGCTTTTGAAACCACCAAATTAATGTAGTAAATGTCGGCAGAGGCCATGTTTAAACCACCGAAAAATCTTTTCCCCGGCTCAGGTTTGTTTAGATTTAATGGCACAAGTTTGCCCGGTTTAGAAAATGCAAAGAAACGCGATCTATAGAGCAATCGTTAAACTTTTATTGCAGAAATTCCAATCCACACTGCATAATATTGGGTATGAAATCAGATTACGTATTCATGTACCGCAAATCCCAACGCCTTATGAATACCCCCGCTAAGAATAAGATGGTGCTTTGTATGACTTTCCAAATGCAATGAATCAATCAACTCTTTTGTTGAGGAACGAAGTATTCTAAAGTGGTATTCCTTTTGAGGCTGCTTCTCGTTTCAATTACCTTAATTTCGATTATATCTCGCTTTTAAAATCACCAAATTAATGTAGTAAATGTCAAGAGTGACCATGTTTCACCCCCGAACAATGTTTTCAGCCGGCTCAGGTTTTTTATGGGGTTAATGACTCAAATTTACCCGGTTGAGAAAATGCAGAGAAACGCGATCTATAGAACAAACGTGAAATTTGCAGAAAATCTGATCTACGCACTGCATAAAATTGGGTATGAAATCTGTTTACTTATTCCCGTACCTCGAATCCCAACGCCTTTTGAATTCCGCCGCGAAGAGTAAGATGCTGCTTTGTATGACTTTCCAAATCGCAGTGAAGCAATCAACTCGATCTTTTGAAGAGGAACGAAGCATTATCGAACGGCTGGCGGTTAGGCAACACTGCGAAAGCCGACCGGAGAAAAATCCATCATTTTCTCCTCGACGTGTGCTTTCGCTTTCTCTCCTCCCTTTTCGGTTTCTTTTTCTCCCATCCTTCCTCTAAGTACTTTATTTTTTGTTTCTGTGTTATGATTATCATCCGGTTATGCGTTTTCTGAATTTTTTTCCTCCCGCTTCCCCTCCTATTCAGACGAAGGAACGAATGTCGGCTCGTCTGCAATGGCATTGCGCATGGTCTAAGAAACTCGTAGGTTGTTCATAGCGACGTTCGATCCAGGCATTATTCTTTTCTGCAAACGGGGATGCTTCACTACGTGTCGCCCAGTTGCGTGCTTCTTAATTAGCTGAGCAATCGAGGTGGAAAAGGACCGGAGCCGCTGTTGAGTTTCTGCTCACTTCGGACTTCCCCGCTCACCTTGCTTGGTGGACTCCTGCTCTCCCTTCGATTCTGCGAGCACTGGGGAATATTGCAGAAGTTGCGTCCTGGTGGCATAGATTAGCAACGAGGCTCGTTAGTTTATTTGATCGGCGCTCTTCGGCTGCAGTGTCAGTGACTAATTGGAGGTCTATCAATACTGTCTTTACAGCCTCGCTAGTGGGTTATCTTGTTATTAGGTGAGTAATGTTTTTTGTCATGGCTTCTGGGTTCTTTTTTTTTTGTTTTCGCTTCATGTGATGGGAAAGGCTTTGTTGAACCAAGCTTCAAACCGTACATTTTTCTTGCCACTTTCCCCTCGTTTTTGAAATTAGTTCGTTGTGTTGCTCCAGTTCGAACGGTAATTTATGTACCCTCTCGTTTTTGAAGATGATACTTGAAAGATTTCCCTGAATGTTCATCTCTTAGTTTTTCCTGCGCAAAACTCCAAAACCACTTACCTTCCGATTGACTCAGTAGACAGGTTCGATCCCCTCTTGCCATGTATTTCTCACTTTTGTTTCGGTTAAAGCTTTCCTTGTGTTTGTTTGTCCCTGTACTTGACGTTTGGCGCAGCTTGGCCAATTGTGTCCCTTGCACCATCTCGCCTTCGGTTCTGCTAGCACTGGGGAATATTGCATGATCTTGAAGTTATGCCCTGGTAGCAACGAGGCGCATTTGTGTTTTTCTGGTGTTTGTGACGTCATCAGGTGGTTGAAAATTACGAGGATCTATCACTTCGGGCCAATAACGCGTTGTGCGGCTACAATTTGACATACATTCAACTACCTACCTAGTGTTTGTGATGGGTACACTTCTGGCTGTAGTGTCAGCGACTAATTGAAGGTCTATGAATACACGTTTGCGGCCTAGTTAATGTGGTGCTTTTTGACACTTTGTTTTTTGGTATTGTTTCTGGATCGTTTGCTTCACTTCATGTGACGTGGAAAGCTTTGTTGATGTAAGACTTACAAATTAACTTAATAGTTCCGACAACCTATTCTTCTGAGCTTAAAATTTTAAACTGGAATTAGAAAAATGAATTCTGAAATTTTTTTCGGGAAAGGAGTAATTTTAGATAAACACCTGTATAGGCTTTTGTTTCATACTGATATTTTTTTGTCTTAGCTATGCTCTTTGAATGTCGCGATTTAGTTTTATTACTCGTAATGCAAATATGTGTGTTTAATAAAGTTACCAAACACTTTCCATTCGTTTTTGAAGATGAGATCTGGAAGATAATACCCAGACTATTTACATTTTTCCATTTGTTTTACTGTGGGAAAAAAATCAAGAACTACTTGTCCTAAAATCTTATTAAATCGGAAAATATAGTAAATAGTTGAATTCCTCTGCAACAGAAGTATCGAATGTATGTATTGAAGGTAGTTCTGGAAATGTGATAGTCATTTTCCCCTTTCTTAATTGCAATCAAGTGACTAGTAATAAAACTAATGGATCATGTTACTTTTTTTAGATTCATGAAACTTGATCATAGTTAATCAATACTGATCAAGGAATCATCGGAACTAAGATTTTAAGTAAACATTATTAAGATTGTTTTGTAAAAGCTGTTGAGCATGTTTTCTTTTCGCGAGAAACTTGTTTTTGAGAAAAAGGTTAAATATACAACTGTAATAAATCTATGAATTTTTTATAAATGACTAGCCACTGGGGGCGTGGCCAGCACGGCGTTCCCCGTGACAGTTCTTTTCGTGGGGTCAGGTGTGACAACTGCTCGCTAATCCCCGGTGATTGGTACGACTTCCCAAATCAATCACGGCGTTGCCCGTAGTGTTGGTTTGCTTCGCAAACCAAATGGGAATTCGTAGTCTATTGGATAATAGCCATCGTCAAATGCGGCCAAATTCGAATTGTGAAGAGATTCAATCGGCGTGACGTCACAATCTCTTGCGAAAATATAAATCTTTAATTGAAAAATTATTTATTAAAAGAAAACCAAACATATAAAGTAACTACTATAGATCTAATGTGAAATATTCCCCAGATTTCAAATCCGTTGAAATTTTTATTCTATCTTTTACGAAGAGATAGAAAATAAAACTACATGATTCCAGTTAAAATTTTTTTTTTTTTTCGTCCGCTGAAAAATTGTTCCTTGTGAAATGAAACTTAAGTAGCTCGTTGTGTTAATCCAGTGTAACGTTAATTAAAAGAATACCAATGCCCAACAGTCGGATTGCATTTTGTTAACTTTTTATTATTGTTTAGACTAGTTGTGTCAACATTTAAAAATATCTTGAGATTCTGTCACTTTTTCGGCTAGTTTTACGTCGACTTCTGTGCTTCAGTGAAAATTGTTTCTATTTTCGCACGGTAGCATTATTTTTATATCAATGTATGTTTATAAGATTTGTTGTAAATAAATAAATTTAAATATACAATCCATTTAGTTGTAGAAAATACATTCATCGCGCTGATATTTGTTTACCTTTGTGAAAAAGGGACCATCGTGGCTCAGTGGGTATGTTCACTGTGCTAGCAATCTTCGAGTTGTTACGGCGCAGGTTCGATTCCTGTGATGTGCATTCCTCCTTGGATGTATTTATCTCTTTTGCCAGTAAAACCTTTGATTTTGTGTGTATGCCTATTACTTGATATTAAGTCTTGTGTGTGGCCAAATATGTCCTTGACGTCATAAAACCCCTAAGCAACCAACAAGTGCAGAAAAGGTGATGTTTAAACATTCAACACAAGCAGCAGACGAATAAAAATTTCTGGTTGAAATGGAAACATTGCCAATCCGTAATGTAAATATTATCGCGTTATCTCACTCGAAGCCGTTAACCCCTTGTTTTGCATGTTGCAATGTGACACGAATGGACATAAAATTCGCGTCATCGCTTGCGGTTTTGATTGCCATCGTATGAGTTAACTCCCGAGATTTTCATGTCGCTGATTACTCACCGACTTAAGCGTCTGGCGTAAATTTTTCCGAGGATCTAAAACTTTCAAATGGAACTAGAACAAATAAATATACCGAACTTTCGGAAGCTAGTTTGGGGTAAAAACTGGTGTGTGTAAAACGAATCTCGAAAATGACTAATAATTTATGATACGGTTTTAGTTTTGCATATAATGAAGCGCGCCAAAAAGGGGTAATGTTTAAAATAATAAATTCAACTTAATGGTAGAAAAAGGCCACTATCCATTTTGCAAGTTTTTGGACAACTGATTTAGTATTTATTGTTCTTAATTTTTAATATTCCGTACAAAAATACTTTCTAATGTTTTGATAGATTAGGAATGTATTGACAAGAGAATATAAGCCGTTTTTCTGTTATTTCGCTTCATGAAATGGACATTGGTGGACATGACGCAAAATCAACGAATTTTTGAACAGTGACCTTTTTCTACCATTGTACAGAATTATACATGAATGTATTTACTTTGTTTACCTTTCACTATAGAATATTTTTAGGGCCGCGGTAGCAATCGGAGCAATTAGCAATCGGCGGGTTGTGATTTGGAGACAAGATCCAACCCAAAGACCCTCGTGTACGCGGGGTAAACTGGTTGTGGCCTCAAATGTCCTCACGTTGGTGTGGTGTAGGAGAGTGGGGTGCCAGCTCAAGTGTTGACTTCGTCTGATTGGTTCATAATTACGCGTTGTCCTCGGATCTTTTCCTTGGGATGGATCCTGGACCGTTTCCAATATCCGATTGTTTTGCTCCAGTGCGACGGTAATGAATTACTATCTAAAATGGTAATTTTAATGTATTGAATTATTTTTTGCTTCGGCTTGACCTGTTGTCCTTGCGCCATAAAACCCGAAAGCAAAGTTAAAAGGTTGTTGACCTAAATTTCTTAAATCACGTCATAGATGAAACTGCAGGTAGTAATTACACTATAGATGTGTAATTTGGTATAACAGCCGATAGTAATTACTATAGTTGTAGTTACTACCGGCATTTACCAAATTACACAAGTTATGCTATTGGTAAAACTCGAATTATTCAACATAGCGCTGTGAGTGAGTAAATGAATTTATTCCATGTCGTTCAGCACAAAAGAAATGACTAGGACTGAAATTAGAAATGGCAGACTTCGAATTTTGTTAACGAAACTGCTGAATGACCGATAGCAACAAAAACCAGAACAGACTGCGTATCAGTTATTGTTTACACCAGAAGTAATGTAACAAAATTAGTATTTCCGAAGGAAGCTAGTGTGTTGGCATTTCGTGCGATTTTCAAGTGTTGCGCGAAGCTAAAAATACCAAGCGTCGACGGCAAAGTTGGCGATTGGTGGTGTTTGTTTTTTGCAGCTGTTCCTTGTTACGTAGATTAAGTATGTATGGCGCGGAAATTTCCGGGAATCGTATAAATGAAACATGCTGTCACGCGTTCTGTGAACATGGTCAAAAAGAACAAAATACGCTGGCTCACAGCGTAAGCTTTCCTGTTAAAGAGTCGGTGTTGATGTGCTTCTATTTCTAAAGCTTCGAGTTAGTGTTTCGCTAGCTTTCATTGATCGCTTTAAATCTTTTTTGCCGCGACGATAGAAATTAACACGGAAGTATAGTTCAGTGATTTTCAACTTTTTTCATTCATCTCATGACACATAACACTAATTGCCTCTCCGTAAACTAATTATAATCTTAAGAGCGGCAACACCAGTAAGATTTTTTCCCCCCGATTTTAAAAAATAAGTAATTTCTCGATTGATTTTTAAAAAAATACCCTTTTCACCCCAAAGTGGCTTTTAAAAAAAATTGAAAAAATTTATATCTTGAAATAAAAAAAAATAGTATTCGTACGAGTATTTGAAGTTACTGTGAAAGTACTTGCTGATATTTTGAAATTAAATCGTTGAATTGTACTAAATCTTACACAATTAAAATTTAAAATGTGTCACCATACATGAGGCTCACCAGTGATATGCTTGAAAATCGCTGCCATAGATGATTAGTTTTCTTGCCAGCGAACATATTCCGTAGAATTCATGGTAGGACAAGGTAACAATAGTTTAATTTTTGCCGACCATCCGTGATTGCAAAAAAGGTAAAAGTTCTTTGTCCATTGCTTATTAGTGTAGTATGGATGTCTTCCAGAGTAAAAGATGAATTTACTTTAGCCAAACTGGTTGCCAGTCTAAAAGCTTCAAAAATGACTAAAGATGAAAACAAAGATCATAAAAATGATCTATAACTATTTCGTTAGAACTAAACGTCCACAAATCACCAGGATCAATATAAACGAGAGTAAAACGAGTTTAAGAGAGCATGTTTGTGAATACTGTACTCGCTGCTTTAATAAAGCCCTTTTATGTCTAGTGTAAAGATGTGGAAACAAGCCTGGAAATGCATAATTATAAAGCGAGTGGTGGCAACACTATTCAGAGATAACATTTAAACTAGTTTTCCTCTTGCTCATCAGGACCAAAAAAAAAAAAATAACGTTTTGCTCTCGAAATAACTGGACTATTTTTCAATCATGAGTATTGCACTTACATTCTCCCCATGAGTAATTGTTACACTGCCCCTTGGGACAAAGAAGCGCTTATATTGCCTAGGTAGTTAGTGGTACACCACTAAGTACTACTACTAGGTACATTAGCGAAAACACGACCTATAACATGCAAAGTTGAAATAGGCATTTGAAATTTTGATGTAGCAAAATTTCGCAAACAAATCGTAGTAAATAATTTGTTCGCGAAACATAAATATACGATAGAAACTCAGCCATAGAAAAGTGCCATTTTCCATAGAGACCGGACCTGTAAAATTAGACTTATCTCATTGTGAAGTAACTAAAAATGCGAAATTTTTTTATCAGTGATTAATAATTTCAGCAGATATGATCGCTCGCATGAAAAAGTTATACGAACTCTTCATTACAGTTGTGAACTTATAACGTACTGAAAAATATACGACAAACTGCCATTGAAGTTTGCCGTTTTCCGTCGAAACTTATACCTGTGAAATATGACTAGGGCATTTTGAAGTTGACCCGAACACCAATTGAGTTGTGGATTAAAACGCGCAACACAAAAATGTGCAATAGAAACTCAGTCATAGGAAAATGCAGTTTTCCATCGATACCGAACCTTTAAAATCGCATACTAAGGCATTTTGAAGTAGCTAAAAAATACGAAAGCAATCATTGGTAAATAATTTCAACAGATGAACTCTCGTACGTAGATTGAAACTGCTTTTGCAGCTGTGCCTTTACAACGCGCATCGAAAATAATGCAAAGTAAAACATGAAATCCACCCGCTTCCATTTTTGAATGGACGTGATCCTAGTGACAAAGACGCTAGCATCCCCAACCACATCTTCCATTCTCCCCTTCCTCTAACCTTTCCCCGCTATTCAGAAAAATGCTACTTTTAATTATGACCTGCTCTGTAGCAGCTTTCTCTGCTATCGATTTATTCAGTTCAGCTTGTGTTTATTGTGAGACGTGGGTTGGGGGAAGATTTGATAGGAACAACGCAGACGCGCGTTTTTCTTTTCCGGAAGTCTATTCACCCGTTATCAGTTCTGCAGCATTTACATTGTAGAGCGAAGAGATGTCATTCTTTTGTGTGTAGAAGTATAAGCACGGTTTTCTCGCGACTACGCTTTTCATCTCCCGTCGAAGAACTCTTTCCGTGCAGCTGCGAGTTTTATAAAACAGCTTTTCAGAGGCGCTTTAGTTCCTGTTTATGCTTTAGTTTGTTTTAATGTTCACTGTGAAGTGCATGTTTAAACGCTCATTTTGCATATTTGATTTTTGACGACCGAGTTATTTTTTTGGATCCAGTCGCCATTGTAGAACTCCGTGCGGCTGCGAGTTTTATTAACCACTTTTGTGGCGTTTAAAAGATCCTGTTAATGCTTCAGTTTGCGAAAATGTTTATCGAGGAGTGTAGTTTGAAATACTTAATTTGCATCGTTGATTCGTTGTTTTCGGATTCATTCGCCATTTTTGAAGTCCAACTTTCCAAATGATTTTTTCTCCTGTTGTAGAACTCTCCGTGCAGGTGCGAAATTTATAAACCAGCATTTGAGTCATTCCTCTAGTCAAGTTCCTCTTTATGCTTTAGCTTGCTTGAATGTTTAATGTGAAGTGCAGGTTTTAAACGCAATTTCGATTCTCAAAATTTTGACGAAAGTCCAACTTCTAAATTTTTTTCCTGTTGACGCAATTCCGCCCCGATCAAACGTTTATTTATTTTCAATCTGCTTTTAAAGTTAGTTTCAAAAGGGTTCATTTGAAAGGGGTCTAATTAGCCCTCGTGTATAAAAAAACAACAGAGCGAGAAACTAAACCAATCATTGGAGAATGATGGCAACAGTGACAAATTTGAAAGCTGACGAATACTAAAGACATACCTTCAGTTAGCTGCGTTGTTGGGCGTAGCTTGACTTAGTATGGGCCCTTGCGCCATAAAACCCAACCAACCTTTTAAGTTGGTGCGTCATAATCCAATGTCCAGACCCTAGTCATTTCACTGCTTAAATACATCCACAAAAAGAATAGATTTAAAACTGCGCACACGTAGAACATTTTGGGAACTGATGGAAATTGATTGCCATATTGACGCGCAATTTACCTCCTAATTTTTAACACTGGGCATTTAATTTCAGAGATTTCAGTTTAATCTTCTAATAGTCGCATCACGATTTAATTTGTCAAAACGAACCGCATCTGCAATCACCAATTTGTTGTATCCTGCATTTTACAATGCATAATTGGGACAATGCATTATTGTAATGAGTGTATGATCAAGTGGATAAGCGGAAATATTTTTAGGAACATATTCTTGATCTTCAACGTAACCCCTAAATCCCTGACGCCAGCATTGTCCCAAAATTCCTTCAGAGTCCACAGGGCTGATAGCGTCCACATTGGGAAACTTTTTAGAGAATATTCCTTTTATTAGGACTTGAAAATCCCCACGAGGGCAGAGTGAAATGATTGATCCGGCAATGATTTCCTTATTTATATACCCGTTTATTTGTGTTTGTTGTGACCTGCGTGTTAAAATAAAGACGTAAAAGTTGTATGATTTCACCCTATCGGACTGTTACTGATTTTTCGGTGTTTCATGTCTTAAAGCTTTTTGTTTTGTTTTCATTACTTTAAATTCTTGTTTGTGTTGAATATTTTCAGTCTACTCTCGATGTTTTCGTTTTTTGCAATCTGTCCGATTAAAATACCTTGTGCGTGGAAGAATGCTATTAGGTGAATGACATTACTGTCTTCAGTAAACACGGGGGTCGCGACCCCAGGATACCCAACCGATCCTTTTCTTCATCCTTTTAATCAACATCTCAAAGTACAATTTTGAATCTGCGGGATTTGGTTGGTGAAAATCGCCATTCAAGCCCTTTCGCAATTCTTAGTTCAGTTGGTATTTTGAATCTGATCTAATTTTTGTTTTCCAAATTCAATGACTCGTAAATCTGACTCTTATAGTTCGAAACTTAAAATGTCACTAAAAATTGTATGCATAGAAAAATTAAATTAAGTTTCATTGGTTATGTTGCAGACGATGGTGGTCTTGTTTTATCATCTGATTACCCTGTGTGAATATTTTTATTCTCTTCACACATTTTTCAAGTTTTAAATCCATCTTTCAGCTCTGTTTTGGGCTATTAAATTTTAAATATTTTATACTTTTATTGTGTGTGTGTCTGGATTATATTCTGTGTTGTGTTTGCGCAGCTCGTCCGCCTTGGGACCTTGTGCTATAAAACCCAACATCCAATCCATTCTTTTCACAATTACTTGACTCTGTCTTGTACTTGTCGCAGCTTGACCATATGGCCGTTACGACACAAAACCCAACATTCAATACCAATGCTTAGTCTTATATTTCACGTCTGGTGTGAACCTTTTTTTTTTTTTTTGACAAGCACTTCAGTATTGATGGATCGATGAACACAAGAAGGCACGACTGAATCCCCAATGAAATAACAGTTCCTTTCCGTGCCATATGCGATCCTCTTTCCCCTTCAGCTTTGTTTCCCAGGGATACTTTATCTGCTTTGAACCCTAAATGAATGTGGGAGAATAGTGTAAATTCAACCGATGCAGCAGATTTTATCTCGTGACCAGATAACAATACCCCCGCCTCATTGTTTCCATGTTAGTTCACACAAGCGTGTCCCACACAAGTGTAGACACCACAATGCTTTAATTCCACTATTATTTCCTCGAGTGTACGACGGTCAAATAGAGTGAAAAGTTTACGAAAAAGACTTAACTATTACCGACCGGCTTTCTGGCGGGGAGAAAAATGATGTTGTGCACGCACGCTTTTGCTATTGTGCAGTTATTGTCATTTAATGGTGCGATAAGGCTTCTCTTTTTTTTTATTTGCTTTTTTTAAAAACTGGCGACCGTATGAAATTCAATTTTTCCAAAATGCTTTGTTTTCTAACGTGGATTTCAAACTATACGGCGTCATTTTCCTCAACCCATTCGCTGCCATGTTATTTAAGTGGTGCAAATTTACTTGGTGTTGTCGTCGGATCTTTCCCTTATCTCGGACCGTTGTCAATAGCCCACTGTATTGCTCCAGTGTGACGTTAATTAAAATACCTATCTACCAAGTTAATTAACCCCTCCGGGACACATGTGTGCGGAGTGTGAATATATCACAAAACAAACCATCTTTTTTCTTTGTTCTTAGCAACCTGCGAGTGATAGGCGGCACAGGTTCAATTCGTCCCAGGGCGTATTTCTCTTGTGTGTTTTTCTGAGCATATATTTTGTAGAGTATTGTTTGTGCATGTACAATATCGATAACAAGTGTATGCGTGTTTGGCAATGGAAACTATCTAAAAAAAAATTATATTCAATTTTTATCTTATATTATTTTCAAGCTCTCCACGCTGCCGTACCTGGGTGATTTCTCTTCCTGTGCGAAAAAACTTTCCTTGTGTCCTTAAGATTCCTTATCGCCGGGTTACTGCAAAAACAAGAACTCCATTTTTTTTTTTGGAGAAAAATAATATTTCTTTACAAATCTGTTGTGATCATGATTCCTTGCATATCTTTGTCAGTCAGAGAAATTTTTTTATCAACTCTAGTTTTATTTTCCAACTTGGTGTATTATAATTTCAAAACTTAAAATGCTGATCACACTCACAACTACACAAGACAAAACTACATTGCAAAACAAGAGACAACTCTCAAAGTTGCCTCTTTTTTTGCAGTAGTCCGACGTGTGTACGTTACCTTGTGTTTCGTGCAGTGTGGCCAAACACAATGTTAAATCTTAACATGGGTAAAAAAAAAAACCATGATGATTTTTTTTTAAATCTTGTGCCCGTCTAAGGTCTCGGAAATCGATAAGCTAGCAGTCCAATAAAGGTCTGAAGCAATAAATTAAAAAAAAAAAACACTATTTTCAGTACTTGGATATTTATTGTAAAGAAATTTAGATCAATCCTTAAAAAGGTGGTCTCCAATCATTTCGTCTTGTTCGCAAAGACGATAGACAGCTGTTTTCGCCATTCCAAATGCGATGTAATTGACTTTGTCGGTTATCATGTCCGATCAGTCGAAAACACGCCATCCAAAAGCTATGGGTAAAAAAAGAAACCTTATTTTCAATAAAGATTCCAATTTCGTCCTATTGGTATCGGGCCCTCGTGGCTCAGTGGTATGTCCTCTGCTCTAGCAACCTACGATAATGTCGGGTGTATTTCTCTCTTCTGTCAGTGAAACTTTCATTGTGTGTGTATGACGTGATATTTTATGTCTTGTATATGTCCCAAATATGGCTCTTGCGCCATAAAACCCCCTTAGGGGCACATCGTCTTTAGATGTGTACGGGTTTTACGGACCCGAGGTACTCAAGTGATCTTTTCTTTACCCCTTTACAGTGTTTAGTAAACACGTGTGAGCGTACCTGGGATACCCAAGTGTTTTTTACTGCTTTCATCCTATTATTCCAAGGGCCCGGTTGGAAGAGTAACCATATTAGCAACATTAGGGTTGCGAGTTTGTTTTCAACCAAAGACCGTCGTGTATAAAGGGGGTTGATGCACGTTAAATCTGCCGTGGCCTTAAATGTCCACACTTTGGCGTAGCGTGGAAGTTTGGAGGTACGGGTGCCAGCTCAAGTGTTACCTTGTCATCTGTTGTTGTTGTTCGCGTGTCCATAGACAAGCAATATTGTAGTGGGGAAGCGGTCTAGATTCCATCAAAAGCATTGGTCACAGCCTCTGCCAATGTTGGTGCATCCCAGCTGTAGAGGATCACCAGTAATCGGTCCCTGAGTGGAACCATTCTAATCTTCAAAAGATTCACCGCAACAGTTGGGCATTCCCAGATGTGATTAGGCGTGAGTTGGACATCGGGGCTTGTCATCTGAACCTTGGTTTAAAATTACGTGGTGTGGTAGGGGACCTTTCCCTTGGGGATGGATGTCGGACCGTCGTCTTGAAAATTAAAATACCTACCCGAGTCCAATCCCCCTTTCTGTCACGTTTTTTATTCGAAACTCCCTGTCTTGTGTTTGGCGCAGCCATATATGGTCCTTGTGCCTTAGCAAACCCCAACCAGCCCAGCGATGGTTCTTTTCTACAATTAGTCTTCGAAACTTCTAGTTTCGCCTGTATAGCTTAGGGATTTTCAGTGTAAACAAACCAGGGCGGAATGCGAAGATTTTACTTTCGTTACCGAAATACTCTTGTATGATACATAGCGGTGTTACCTTAAAATGTAGTTTATTCGCCTTTTTGGCAAATTTTGGCGTTTTATCTAAGTTGTGTTAATTAATCTAGTATACAAGTTCGGAATTCATTCTTTGGAATTTTTATTGCTGAAGTGCTGAAAATCGTGAAAAGAACCAACAAACGTCACTGCCATCTAGATTTAGCTCGACAGAAAATGCCTCATACACAAATGTAAGTAATCTTTTAAAAAAGAATTCAAAGTGATTGTTTAATATGCATTCATCCTGGACCATCTCCAATAGCCCGGTGTGTTGCTCCAGTGTGACGTTAATTAAAAAAAAAATACCAAACTACCATAAAATGTTAAAAAAAATCGAAAGGAATAATTTGATTTTTAAGATCAAAGGGTATAATTTAAGCGTTTTTAATTTCAATCGAGCGTGAATAACCAGAGCGCTTCAAAACTCCCACAAGTTATCAACGTTTAATGTAGCCTTTGATGTACGCGGAAATGCTAACTCTAGCTTAATTCTATAAAAAGTCTTGTTTGCTCGCGTTTTTCTATCTCAATCTCACAACCTTTGCACTTTTTTTCCGTTATGAATTCCAGATCAGTCAAACTGATAAGTAGAGTCCTTTTCTGTTAATCTTTTGGAAGTCTTCAAATGATGTTAGCAATTTCTTTCCACCTGTTCAGTTTGGATTACTGCGAATTGCTAACACTTTGTTTCGTGGGATAAGAAGCACATGCCCCGAAAGTACACTAATCAGGTATGGTTGTGATTTTTCCGTATGCTGCTGTAATACTTTTTCGCTTTGAAGAGAATGGTGGTCGCATTTTATAGCGCATGAAAACGGGTTGTCTTATTTTAAAATAAGAAATACATTTAAACACGAGAGAGAGAGATAAACTACCACTAATTTCGAACCCTGCTTGGGAAGGAGAGTTTAATTCCGATCAATTGGAGGTCTCTGTTATGTAAATAAATGTATACTTAATCAAAACTATCGATCAAAATTAAATTTATAAGTAAAAATTACGACTAACGACCGCTTAATTCAAACAACGCTTAAGAAGGAAAGCTTAGTTTCTAATCATATGGAGGCCTGGGTAATGTAATCAATTTACTCGGTAAAAAGACTCGATCGTCAAAACTGAATTTATAGGTGCAAAATACGACTAACGACCGCTCATTTCAAATCCTAATTGAGAAGGAAAGCTTAGCTCTAATCATTTTGTTTGATACATAACCTTTAAAACTTTAATAATTACTTTGTTTTACTGTTTTTATTGGGTATATTTTTAATCTTGCGTTTAGAATAGCTTGTCCGCAAACAGACCTGGTGCTTTCAAACACCAACCAACCTCATTTTGTAGTCTCGGTTATGCAAATAATGTATACTAAATTTTTTTGCTTCAATATAAGACTAACGACCGCTCATTTCGAACCCTGCTTGAGAAGGAAAGCTTTGTTCCAATCATTTGGAGACCTCGGTAATGTAAATGGTGTACTCGGTAACAAGACTTTTGATCGTCAAAACAACTGAATTTATCGGTGCAATATAAGACTTCGTTTCGAACTGTGATTGGAAAGAAAGACTGTTTCAATCGCATTTAGATCTTGATTATGTAAATAAATGTATACTTAAACAAATAAAGATGGATCTCTGGGGGAGAGTTTCGCAGCGAAACCTTCCACTATCCGCCCAGTAATCCTTTTATCCTTCCAAGATGGAATAACGGTCAAAACTGAATTTCTAGGTTCAAAATACATCTAACAACAGCTCATTTCATATCCTGCTTGGGAAGGAGGGTTTAATTCTAATCATTTGAATGTCTGTTATGTAAGTAATGTATACTTAAACAAAAACTCGTTCAAAATTAAATTTATAGGTGCAAATTATGACAAACGACCGCTTATTTCAAACACACCTGCTCAGGAAGGAATGATTGTTCTAATCATTTGGAGGCCTCGGTAATGTAAATAGTGTACTCGGTAACAAGATTCAATCGTCAAAACTGAATTTATAGGTTCAAAATACGACTTCGTTTGCGAACCCTGATTGGAAAGAAAGGCTTTATTCTAATCGCATTTATACCTTGATTATGTAAATAAATGTATACTTAAACAAATAAAGACGATCTCTGGGGAGAGTCGCAGAATCCCCCCCCCCCCCCTCTTTCCGCCCAGTCATGAACCACCCTTTCCGCGAGAGGTACATGATCGTCAAGTAATCCTTTTGTCCTTCCAAGATGGAGAATCGGTGAGTCGGGAAAGAAAGCATCGTTTACTGACTTTCTAGTGGATGCCAGACGCGACGAAATGCAGACAAATCGATACGGATTGATTACACTCGTTGTTACACAATTGCAATAGCATCCCCATTCCCTGCCGAGTTTTAACTCCGTCCCTATCGATCCGCTTCTCCGTCTGTGGCTTAGACACGTCATACAACGGGGCCTCCGAAAGGTACAGCTGTTTAAATACTGTTAGCTGCCGATTAATTTTTGATCTGCGAATTTCCGTTGTTTCGGGCAGCCTCGGGGTTTTGCTTGGCTCGTCCTGTCGGTGTTTGTTTTCCGAGATAATCGGTCTCGCGATGTGGATTGGTGGGATGCTGCAATTAAGTAAACAATTTTCGGTACGGAATGGACGTATCAATTGCGGAGTACCTAGCAGATGACTGCTTACCTCCACATCCTAATTGAGAGAATTTAATAAAAATAGAAGTTTGCCGTAAGATAAGGAAGTGGCACATGCGCTTTGTAATTGGGATAGGAGATAGAATTTAGTAATTGGTTCAATTAAGAGATTAAGTTTCCCGAATTTTGTCTTATTTGTAATGTATATGCGGTTTCCAAATAAGTTGAGAGTCTAGGATAAGTCGTAAGCATTTAAGCAAGTAAACGAGTTGATGCTCGAAAAGACGCATACCAATATAGCAAAGTAATTAATAAGAAAAGTAATTGCAAATTCAGAAACCGATGTAAAAGGTAGAATTTGGTAATTGATACAATTAAAAGTCCTATTCACGTTCCAAACAGAAAGAAGCAGATGACAATCGGATCCGAAAGGAAATTGCGAATGAGCTGGGGTGGTAATTATGGTAAAGAATAAATAATAGGACAGTAATAATGGAAATCAGGGTGGTGGGTTTATGGAGATTGCAAGAAGAATGTCTAAATTCACCGACGTTTAGGGTAGGCAGTGAAGGTATTATAATTTCCATCAATATGAAGATCTGGGTCGTTGCGAGATTTAGTACCATAAGGGTCACAAGGATGTTATGTCGAAAAAAAATCATTAGAAATTGGAGAGATTTTGTTGATAAATTTAATGTGGAGAGAAAAATTGTCAATAGATTCCGTTTTTAAAGATCTTTGTGGAGAATTTCCTGGCGGACTCTGAACGCTTCTCGATACGAAAGGAATTTTCAGTGCAGACAAACTGCGAATATTTTTACTTCTCGCTGTAGTGTCAAGGTTCCCCTTTCAAAATTCCTCTTACGTGAATTCGCCGTCGATGAGGGAAGAGGCCGGCGAGTTTATGACAGAATGGGGGATAAAGGGAATGTCTTGTAGCCCCTCATTTTTGAACTGTCGAGCGTCGTTAACAAGGTACGGGAGCAGTGACGCTGAGTTCTGGCCCCTAGACAAGAGAACCGTTGGATTTTTGGACGCGAACGGAGGCAGAGCTGGTCTGTTCTGATGACACCATTTTGTTTTATACTCATCCAAACTGCATGAAGTGTTAACTTTGTTAAATATCTAATTAAATGTGCTGTATATTTTAATAGCTGTTTTTAATTGCCTAAAACCCACTCGCCACTTAAATTGCGTTATATAAGAGTGAGGTTACCTTAAAATATAGTTCATGGGCGTTTGGAGGCGATGTTTGGCTTTAATGTAAATGTTGACCAATCAAGTGTAAGTAATTTCAATTAACGTCGTACTAGAGCAAAACAACGGGCTATTGACGACGGTCCGGGATCAGTCCCTTGAGGGAAAGATCCGAGGACAACACCTCGTAATTTTGAACCACGGTCAGATGACGAAGCAACACCTGAGCTGGCACCCCACTCTTCAAACTTCCACGCCAACACAACGTGAGGACTTTCGGCCACGACAGATTTAAGGTGCACCAGCTGCCTCTACACCATACGTTTACAAACATCCATGCCCGAACCTGGATTCGAACCAGGAACCTTCCGATCTAGAGGCTAACACCTTAACCACTATACCGGTTGGTCGGCAATCAAGTGTAAGATATCAGTTTGAAATTAATTTGGAGGTTTAGTTGGCGAAGTGCCGAAATCGTATTCGATAAACACGCCACGTCGCGTTCGGGGGCCTTGACAGCCCGGTTGGAAGAGTAAAGTATTAGCAACAGGAGGGTTGACGTTTGCATCCAACCAAAGACCGTGTTGTACAAAGGGGCTGGTGCGTGTTAAATCTGTCGTGACCTCAAATGCCCTCACGTGGTGTGGAAGTTTATAGAGTGGGTCGCCAGCTTAGTAGTGACCTCGTCATCTGTCCGTGATTCGAAATTGCGTGTTGTCCTCGGTCTTCCCTTGGGGATTGATCTCGGACCGTCGCCACTAGCCCGTTCTGTTCCAGTGCGATGTTAATTAAAATACCAACCACGTCACGTTCTGAATACGTACAGGAGCCGTGTATCGCCGTCTATACTTGGCTTCCTTAAGATTGGGTTTGTTTGTGATCATATGGCGCAGGGGCTGTAATTGGCCTAGATTCGTCAAACACAAGACAACTTCAAATAGAAAAAAAATTTCGTGACAGCAGAATATAGAATAACCGGCTGAATGTGGTAATGGTAATTTTTTAGTTAACGTCGTACTAGAGCAACACAACGGGCTATTGACGACGGTCCGGGATCAGTCCCTTAAGGGAAAGATCAGAGGACAACACCTCGTAATTTTGAACCACGAACGATGACGAAGCAACACCTGAGCTGGCACCCCACTCTCCAAACTTCCACGCCAACCCAACGTGAGGACTTTCGGCCACGACAGATTTAAGGTGCACCAGCCGCCTCTACACCATAAGCTTACAAACATCCATGCCCGGACCCGGATTCGAACCGGGAACCTTCCGATCTAGAGGCTAACACCTTAACCACTATACCGGTTGGTCGGCCCGGCTGAATGTGGAAAAGACCGCTTTGGCTTATCCTAGAAGAGGGAAGTTTATTTAGTAACTTCTGGACCGAAGGCCCTCTATCCCAGCTATCATAATTTTGAATGTAACGAAAGATTTGTTTTCAGAAGTTTTTATTTGGTTGTAACTAGAATCTTGGATGTCGCAGGTTAAGGGATGCCGTGGTTTGAAGGGAAGGCGATGAGATACATATTATTGGGTCATCCGGAAAGTTCTGCGTGTTTTTATTTAATCACTTTTTTATTAAAATTTTATTGAATCACACAAGCACCATTTTGTTCTATGACTTTTTGCCATCTTTCTCGCAGCTGGAAAATTAAAAAAAAATCATTAGGCTTATTTGTTAAAACAGCACCTCGATAACTTCTTTACAGTCTTCGAAAAATTTATCTCCAGGCCGTTGAGATTTTTGAAGTGACATGAAGAGGTAAAAAACCTGAGGGCCAAGGTCCGTTGATTCGAATTTGGGGGTGTGTGGCACAATACATATCGGCTGTACTCAATAAGTCTTTGTCTGGCATTCAGAAAAATGTGGAGCCACGCATTGTCACGTTGGAAGACAGCAACCTAGACGATTCGTCAGTTCTGGCCGCTTTACTTCGACTTCTGTTTTTAATACTGCCGTTTGGAACAGTATTTTTCCGAATTTATTGTCTGATTTTGTGGCAACAATTCATACCGAACAATTCCTTTGTAGGACCACCATACACAAATCATTACTTTTGGCATGCAGCCCCCTCTCGATGTTACTTGGGGAGGTTCATTTGGCTTACCCCATGATCTTTTTCTTGTAACCATTATTGTATAGTATCCACTTCTCATCTCCAGTAATGAGCAGCTTCAAAAAAGGAGTTTCTTCATTTCGTTTCAGCAAAGAATCGCATGCCGAAATTCGAGCATATTCCGTGTTAATGTATGGGGTACGCATACACAGTAGCGGCTTAAATATCCAATCTTCTTCAGATTATCATGAACTGTACTTTTAGAATATTTATTCTGTGATAGTTCCTGATCCGTAACGTGGATTTTCAGCGATAGTATCTTTTAATAGGTCCTCGTTTTCGGAGGATGGTCGTCTAGAGCGGGTATCATCTTCGAGGCTGAAATTTCCGCGCCTATATTTATCAAACCACCTTCAAACTGTGTCATCAGAAACAGTACTTTGTATATATACAGCACACATTTTACGAGCAGTTTGACTAGCATTTTTATCTTAAACTAAAAGAGCATAATATGACGAAAATGAATTTTCTGGTTCTCCATTCAGGAGCGTTTTCTCTAGCGCTGAAGTGAAACAAAAATTATGCCTCAGCACATGCTATAATTATGCAGTATAAGCAGAAAAGTCCGAATTTAAGCATCTGCTTCAATCAAGGTCACTTCTTATCAGCGGTAGCAAATTAATAACAAAGCTAGCTTCGATTTGAAAACGCGCAAAACTTTCCGGATGACCCAATATATACATCATGAAATACATATATACATCATGAAATGTCAGTGCGATCTTGACACCAGTGTTTGCTGAAGACAGTAAACCCTAAGGGGAAAGAAAATATCACTAGAGTACCTCGGGTCCGTGAAGCCCGTACACATAAATAAGATGTGCCCCTGATCGCGCTTGAGATTGTGACTACTCCCTTGCTATTTAAGGAATGAGTATTGCGTACGCAAGTAATATGGGTAGCCAAATATTCAAGGAACTTGTTTCATTTGGTCGTATGATACCTATATCAGGGGAAAGGAGCACTAACTCCTTGGGCCCTGACCCCCTGGGTTCCAGTATATTTTATTGCCCCAAGACTTGACAACTAAGTACAATAACACGGTATGGCTTATTTTTACGTGGCCACCGGGGAATTTTATGTTTAAGCAGTCAGTTGCCACAGGTGACTTTTTGGTACTCCTTTTCAACCTTTGCTTAAAAACATACCCGTGACCACAAAGTTGTTCCAAAATGTTGCCGATTTTATTTGAAAATTCACCGAAGGTCAACGTAAATTTAGTCCTTTAAAACTAATAGCCAACGGAAAAAATATTTTTCTTCTGTTTTCTAAGGGACACGGAAGTTTTGACGCCAAGCTGTGGCAATCATTAAAGAACGTCAGGGTTGATAGTCATGAAGATATTTAAATTTTTAAATTTCTTTACGAGATCTTCAACGTCTGTCATATTTAATTAGCATATTTGTGTATTACCCGATTCATTTTGCATCTTAGCAACTAAAATAATGTTTAAGAGGAGACCTTTTTAGTTGTTTAAAAAAAATTATGCTACTACTATCTCACAAGTGCTTTGGCAGCCCGAGGTAATGGTAAATTTAATTAAAGTCGTACTAGAGCAACACAACGGGCTATTGACGACGGTCCGAGATCAATCCCCCAAGGGAAAGATTCGAGGACAGCACCACGTATTGTGAACCACGGTCAGATGACGAGGCAACACCTGAGCTGGCACCCTACTCTTCAAACTTCCACACCAACCCAACTTGATGATTTCCGGCCACGACAGATTTAAGGTGCAACAGCCGCCTCTACCCATACGTTTACAAACATCCATGCCGTGACCCGGATTCGAACCAGGAACCTTCCGATCCAGAGGCTAACACCTTAACCACCAGACAAGTTATGGCAGCCCGAGGAAGCGTTATACTTAGAGCTGTGAAAGGAAAGAACCGTCACACAAAGTATCAAATAACTTTTTTCAAAATTTTTAAAAGCCACTCTAGTTAATATACTTTTATAACTTTTTTTTGTCAGATTGACAAAAAATATATATCATTGGCCATTCTATAGTCATGAATAGATTATTATTGTATTAGTCGGTGAATTATCAACCTCTGCAAAAATATCCGACAACATTAAAAATGTCAATTTTGGCCAAAAATTCATAATTTTTTTTTAATCTTTTCTTTAGAAGGATCAAGATGTTAACTTTCTAAATATGCTTTTCTTTTGACCCTACGCCGACCAACCGGTATAGTGGTTAAGGTGTTAGCCTCTGGATCGGAAGGTTCCTGGTTCGAATCCGGGTCCGGGCATGGATGTTTGTAAACGTATGGTGTAGAGGCGGCTGGTGCACCTTAAATCTGTCGTGGCCGAAAGTCCTCACGTTGGGTTGGCGTGGAAGTTTGGAGAGTGGGGTGCCAGCTCAGGTGTTGCTTCGTCATCTGACCGTGGTTCAAAATTACGAGGTGTTGTCCTGGAATCTTTCCCTTATGGGACTGATTCCGGACCGTCGTCAATAGCCCGTTGTGTTGCTCTAGTACGACGTTAACTAAAATTACCATTACATTTTGACCCTACGTCACTTAGAACGGAAGTTATGGGTATTTGAAATATGAATGACAGCTGTCAAACAAACCGGAAGTTGTAATAATGAAACCGGAAGTCTACATTTTAAAGTCTTTCTTGCAATATTTTGCCAATTTTTTTTTTCTTAATTATTTTAAAAATGTTTTTAATTTATTGGAAACAATATTTTCTGAAGCAAGTTTTCATTACAGGATCTGGAAACGACTTAAAACTTCAGATCTCACTCATTTGTTTACATTGTTGTGCTGAATCTGTTAACGCTATTTAAATCCCAATTTTCGTTAATTTTTAGCCAACTTTTTCAAAATTATTAGATTTTTTTCATTTAATTGTACATTTCTGATTATCTTTTGTGCATTTTGCTATGGCTAATCCGAATAATAAGAGTAAATCTCGGAAAAGAAAGTTTACTAGAAATCGTTATACCAATGCAAAGACTCCTTAGCATGCTGCTTCATCTGTATCCTCTTGTGAAAAGAAACTTGGGATTATTGTCAATTTACAGATGATAAAAGACACAAATGAGGACAAAATGCTTGGAAACAGAATTATTAATTTGACAATTCTACAAAATGTGTTTTATTGCCTGTGCTGTACCCAAAATATCTGGTTGTATGTAGACTCTGCATTTGGTTTATTGTCCAATTTGTGCTTGTAATGTTTCAATTGTTCTTACACTAATGCATTCTCAACAACGGATAAGAACAATAAACACAATTTGCAATTTGTATATGGCAAGAGATTGATAGGAAGAGGATATTCAGCTGGGAAGAAGTTCTGTGCTACAATGGACTTATCATCTATGTCTAAAGAGGTGTATCGTTCTTCAGAAAAGAAAATTGTAATTGCTGTCTCGCATGTTGCCCCAAACTCCATGGATGAAGCTGTCAAAGAAGTTCAAGTTCTGAAAAACAATACCCAAACAGTAGTTGGACGTGATATCTCTTTTGATGGGATGTGGCAGAGACGAGGACATTCGTCTTTGAATGGATGTGTCGCAATTCTTTCCATAGACACAGGAATTGGACATATAACTGATGTCGAAGGTGTGCCGGATATGCAACCGAACCAATGAAATTGGGAAGGTGATCACATTTGTTCATGCAACCATAAAGGCTCAGCTTCCAGCATGGAATCGGTCAGGACTTATCGACTATTTGAGCGCTCTAAGGATAAACGACAGTTGGAATACAAAGACTATTATGATGATGGGGACTCACAAGGTTATTCAGCTGTAAAAGACATATATGGTGATGGTCTAGTCACCAAATATGAGTGTATTGGCCACATACAGAAGTGAGCGGGCAGCAGATTGAGTAAGTTAAAAAAACAAACAGAAAGGTCTGGGTGGGAAGGGTAAACTCACAGATAGCTTGATCGATAAATTGCAAAATTATTACAATATTGCTATACGAAGCAACACGAATGATTTACAAAGTATGCTAAGTGCTGTGATAGCTGCCTTTTTTCACTGCAGTTCCAATGCTCAGCAGTCAATGCATGGACAGTGTCCGCAAGTGCAAAGCAGTTGGTGTGCCTATCAACGTGCAATTGCTGCTGGGCAGGAATACACTGAAAAGCAAGCAGGTTTACCAAAGAAAATTTTAAATATTGTAAAGCCTATGTATATGGAACTGTGTTTCCAAACTCTGCTTAAAAAATGTCTTCATGGGATGACGCAAAACGCTAATGAAAGTTTTAACGTCTGCTTTTGGAACGTCGTCCCAAAGGAAACTTTTGTGGAACTCCAGACATTTACATTAGGAGCATACATAGCTGTTATTAACTTCAATAAAGGTTTTCAAGGTTTATTAGAGGTACTTCAGGCTTTACAAATTAAACCTGGGCATCATACGGGGCAAAAATATAAATCATTTGATGTTGCACGTATCATTGATGCCAAAAGACAACCGCTTCCTGTTGTGAAAACTGCCAGGAAAAAAAATTGTTCTCAAAGAAAGAAAAAATGTTCTAAAATTGAAAATAGAAGAAGGAATAACATATAAATCTGGAGAGTTTTGAACTCATGGTATCAATTTTTTATTATTTAAACTGCTATTCTTTTCTTTAAATTCACTTTCTGAGAAACTGTTTTTTGAAGAATTTCATACGGGTAAAGCTGATATCTCTAAAAGTTATCAACATAACCTACTGGAATTTGGTATTTATATTCGTGATAGTGTTTTCTAGAGAATGAGCTAAAAGAATGTCATTTTAATCATTTTAATTCAAATTACATGCATATTTATCTTAACGGTGTCCACAAATTCATGAAAATGCACACGGTGCATCTTTTAATTAGTATAACTTTCCTATAAATGGATATACCTTTAAGAGTTTAGCTCATTCTCTAACTAATAATACAAGACACATTCCAAGTAAAAAATTACATATAAAATTATTATTTTATAGGATAGAAATTTCGCGATAAATATGAAATTTGGTTAAAATTTCTTTAAAAATTTTAAATAAAAAAAAAATTTACCTATATAAATTACATTGAAATATCATGTTAACTATATTTCACAAAGTGGAATCTAAAATTTTTTTAAATATCACAATTTAACGTTTTTTTTTTTTTTAAAGTTGTCTAACGTAGTCGGGTACCTTTCATATTCTAACATCTTGTACTGGTCTTGGACAGTTTTGCCAACTTTTTACCTCAACGTCGTCCATGTTTTATGATTAGTTGGATCATCCTCTACTTTAATCACTATTTACCTATATGTAGAAGCATCATACTTTAATTTCATGGTTTAGCTAAAATGGCTTCTCATAATCTTGGAATATTTTTTTTTCTCACAAATATTCAGGAGAGAAAGGAAGCATGACATGATACAAATAATTGTAATTTAGATTCTTGGGATCATTTAATTTTGATTTTAAGCAACTTCGACTCCTTTGAACCCATGTCAGACTTAACCCCTTTTGCCCGACACGGAAGCTATCGTTACTACCACGTCAAAGGCCACAAATCTGCAATCTTGGCGATTTTCACCTAACTGCATTTTTTGAGTCACGATTTCATGTTTTCTGCCATGACGGCCGCAAATCTTGATTCTTAGTGGAAATGCCGATTTTCCATGAGATCTTTGTAGTAACGTGAATTTTGCAGATTCCTGCCTTTGGTATGGTAGTAACGATACAATTTTGCGTTTGGCGCAGCTTGTCCTCTATTGGACCTTGCGCCATAAAACCTAATCAACAAATCAAAGAAATACATGTTTTAGTGTGGCGCATAATTTATTTATTACTTTGTGTGCCATGCGATGATTAAGTTTGAAAATCTCTTACTGGTATTATTTATTACCAGACATGTATATATATTATGTGAGCAGTGAAATGCGAGAAAGGCAAAACAAATTGTTTCATTAACAGTCGCGTAATGTGGAGCAAAGGGGAAGGCAATAATTTCCCCAAGTCGGCGCCACGGCACGGGATATTTTAAATAATTCCAGATTCTTTTATTCAGAAGAGAGCTTGCATGCACGTTTTGATAGACTTGCCGTTTAAATGTTGACTCGGAACTGTGCGTCTTTGGCAGAGTCCCAAGCGGCGGTGGTCTGGTGGGTACGTGATGGCTGTCTCAATGACTGCTTCACGTTGGATGGGCCGGGTTTTTGTTTTCTTCAAAAATATAGACATGCCAACTTGAAGAGCGAGCGGATGGGGAGCTGCAATCTGTTGGAACAAAAGAGTGGGGCTGATCTTGTGTTTCTGGCTATTTCGTCGGTTCTCCTTTTTCTGTTTTCAAGGTGCTTTTTACAGGATGCGGAGCAAGGGTTGTGTTTTATGGTGTGATACATTGAAAATTATGTTGACGAAGAGGAATCGTTTCTTCATTGGGGCTCTGGAATGGGAGCCTGGTGATTCTGGGGAAATTCCGTGCAACTTGTTTTTGGCAGACTTGCCTGGAGAATGCGTAGACCTTTCTTTTCGTGTGTTTTGTGTGCAGTATCAATATTGAGGCGCATATATTGTTGACGGAATAATTTTGTGAAATTTCGGTTTTCCCAATTAGATTTGTTTTTGCATTTTTTTTTTCTTAGCCCCTGCATCTCCAATGTTAATTCCCCAAACCAACTGCCACGAAATCCAGGCAACCGGGCCAAGTTTGGCGTACCCCTCACGAAATGCAAACACGTTTTTCAAGCACTCAAATGCTTACAAGTTGGAAAAGTGTTAATTTTTTCTCAAACCATGCACACTTGTATAGTTATATAAGTACAATGAAAAGGCGCGACATTTTAAGTTTCGGAAATGGCACGTACCCTAAGTAGAAGAATCAAATCAACTTGGGGCCCGGTGTAGTGCGGTTTCGACGTGAAGGCAGTCGACATAGGGTCAGTAGATTTTCAAAAGTTATGAAAGGTCGTTAGAAGCCATACGGGGAAGTATGAATGGCAATCGTAGTGAATGGTCCCTCCCCAACTTGTAATCACTGCTGTCATGGACCTTCAAATGAAATAGACGGATCATATGCGCACAGCTTTATGTTGTTTCCGGTAGCTTGATTTGAAGATCTATCCCCTGGTTCTAGGAAAAATGAATACTAAAATATTGATTGGTTAAAGTGATTATCTACTGGTCAAAAACAGTAACTAGTCTGCTGCTTCGATAGTATATAGGCTAAGTCGATTTGTAAGCCCACGTAATTTACCCTTCCGACTACGACTCCGCTCACATGCTCTATATCACTGGAAGATCGCTGGCTACTGTGCGGCTCCCGCTAGAATGCATTCGAGTCGCGTTGTTTTAGGCGAGTCTAATTCTGTAAATAAGGTTTGAAGCAAACAAAACTTTCACAACTTGGATCTCTTAAAGCGCGAATTCTGGTTTTAAGTTTATCATTCTGTGCCGTAAGCAGTAGCAATGATAAATTGGCGGGTGGGGAACCACACACGTCTGTCACCTTTCACGATTTTGCTTATGTCACCCTTCCTAACTAACTTTCACATATTCAAAAGACTGACCCAAGGTTAACTACCAACTGGAAACCAGAACTGTGCTAAGACGCCAGTTGTGAAAGCGCTTTGTTTACGTTCCAAAATTTTTAAGGCCCTGCGAATTGAACTTAATCATTATATCACTACGCGTGAGGATTTATGAACCACTTCGCGCTCGTAACCCTGGTGTACCTGGTTCACGGCACATTCTAGTCACAACGTTTATCGAGGCCACATATTCATTCTAGGACGCACATCCATGCCGTAACCCCGGATTCAAACCAGGAACCTTTTGATCCTGAAGCCAGCACCCTGATCACTAGACCGATCGGGTGGCACGTTCCAAATTTTCACGTAGTTTAAAGAAAACACTCTTTCAAAACCATGATTCGACTAGCAACTCACGGGAGCCGGATTATACTATGGCACCAGTGATCCCTCGGTACGTTTGGATGCTTGTTGGAACGTTTCGAACTGTTTTGTTTCGAAATAACAAGAGCGGGGTTCCCATCCGCTTAGTCCCAAATATGTCCTTTGCACCATACAACCCAACCTCACCTAACTTATGCAACGCTGAGTTATTTCCTTTCCAGGAAGTGATTTTAAACCTACGAAGGTAAAGTTTTTTACTGTTAAAGGTATTTAAAGAACTACAATTAAGTCTGAAATGGTATCTCATGGTTGATTAAAACCCAAGTTTACAAATGCTAAGAAATAAAAATTAGTAGCTGCACAATTTTATTGTAACAAACAAATTAGGTTGACTTACTAAAAGTAATTCTGCATTACCCTAGAGCACGCTTAGAAGCTCGCAGACTTGCTTTTATGAAATTGAGCTACGAGTATTCATTCATTGCTGTATATTTCCATAATCATTAAACAAAATGATGTCGTATTTTATTTACTCTTGTTTATGTGCGGTAATTTATGTGAACTTTAAGATTAGAATTAGTAATCCTCGAAACGAATAAATCTTTTTACTTGTCTACCAAGTTATTACAGTAAAATATTGCCATTTGTATGAGATTATCTCCTAATAACTGAAATGACTTGATTGGTATTTGAATTATTTTACGTATGCTAGGTGGTCTAATATTTCCTGTTTTTCTTTTTACAGATGCTTTGACTACGTTTTTATTTGAACAGCAGCGGATTACACTTGTGTGAAAACCGAGAATAAGTGAGGTAAGGAAAAGCTTTTTTATTCTCAGCATGGGAATAGGAAAAGGGCGAGTTGAATCGCATAGTTTGAACGAGTATATTCGTTAAATTAGGGATCCAATTATACGTAAACAATGCGTTCGCACAATTGGCTTTAGCGTGGTTTCTGGCTTCTAGTTACCGTTCGGTGCCAAAAGCGATAACAGTGATTACGGATTGGCGAAACTAATAATCACTGACGGTTGGTAGATATGATTTAGCGTATGGCGGCCCTTTCCTATTAGGAGCTAACCACCTTTTCCACTAATGAACTCCCCAAAGGTCATCTGCCTACTCACTAAAGCCGCAGTATAACGGGTATTAACTGAAACTTTAAAATAAGTTAGTGCAAGGTCTTCAAACACGTATTGGAAAGATAAAAGTTGCAACGCTTGTGAAATGCGGATAAGAACTATGCAAAATAGCATTCTTGGCGTGTGTGGTTCCGATGAAGTTGATAAAAATAAGGTCCTACTTGAAAACGTTGACCGGTCCATAATTTTTTTTGTTGCATATTTGAAAATATAGTCTTTGTTATTTAATTAGTTATGAAAATATAATTCACTAGTTGGATATGTAAAATTGGATGTTGGGTTTTATGGCGCATGATCCACAATTGGCCAAGTTGCGATAAACATTTTGTAAAATTGCAGAGGGAGTAGTTTCTCTGTCTCTTGAAGCGGAATGTTTCGTTTGAAGAACGAAACCACTCGAAGCATTTTTGAGATAATGAAGGGAAATCGAGCCAAAGACTAACATATGGAAGGACGACCCATCTGCATTTATCCCCACTTTCCGTTACAGAGGATGTGTCGCTTGTTCGCTTATCAAACTGAACAGATTTTTGATGCTGTTTTCTTGAGTTGCTAATTTAAACATGTTTCATTCTACGCAAACGGAACAGACGTATCAATTGCGGAGTACCTACGGGTTTTCAGCCAAACTCCACATAAGAGTTTTATAATTAGTGACCAATTATTTTAAAAGTTAAAGAAATATATCGTTAAGAACTTGGTTGGGCCCTTGTGCCATAAAACCCAAATCAATCAACGTTTACTTGGGAATAGGACGGAACATAGGAGTGAAATTAGTAGATAATTTATTATAATTGATGCAATTATGGAGTCCAATTCACGTTCCTTAAAAGCACAAGAGGTAGACTGACATCAGGTTTCATCAAGAACGTTTCTGTGTCAGTAAAACTTTTGTGTGTGATTTTTCATTACTTGACTGTCTTGTGTTTGGCCAATATGGCATTTCGCCATTAAATCCAATCAACCTATAACTCAAAAACCTCTTCGCGTTATACAAGCTGTCACTTGTTCTCCTATCAATCTAATGACTGGTTGTTTTCTCTCGCGCAGAGGCTATAGTCGGCCAAGCTTCACCAAACATAAGACAGACTATACAATGACAGAGGAAGAAAAAGCGAAAGAAATCGCAGAAGAGTAGGTGAGGGTAAAAAAGAAAGAAAGATCACACGGGGATTGATGCCCGTACATACCTAAAGATGTGCCCCTGAGAGCCTCTTATTAATCTAAAAAAAAAGGTTTGTGATTATCTTTAGTTGCTAATTATGAAATGAGTTATTTTTTGCTAACAAATGTTTGGTGCAGCTTGTCCGTTATTGGGTCTTGCGCCATAAAACCCCAACCAGCCGTCAGAAATTTTCATCCTCCGTTATTTTATTGGAAACTAGCCGAATAACCCGCGTTACTCGGGTTCCAAAATGACCGCGACATTTCCCTGTTAACTCAAATACACAAACCCTGGAAAACGTGCTTACTTGTCCATGTTCATTAACTGCAGAAAAACAAACTTTAGATTTTATAATTAAGGCTTCGAGGGGCACTTTTAGGACTACCTGTGTGCCAATTTTCGTGGCTACAGATTTGTCTGACGTCAGGAAAGAACATCCTTTTTTATGTATATAGATGGCAGGCCTAGTGCTCCAGATTACCATACGAGGTATACAAACGTGAGTACGGTATAACTTAAACATGCCCCCCCCCCATTAAAAGAATTAATAAGTATATAATTGAGTAGCAAGATTTAACGAGGGCACATCGGATGAGGAGGACGGGATTAATCATTATCTCCAGCAGGCCTTAAAAGGGCACACGATATCTCGTCATTAGAAGAAAACTGCCCATTTTTTGATCTCGTTATCATAGAAATAATCTACATCTGATAATAAAATAATCTGATGGCGAGATAATACTGCGCTCTAATGCGACGTTGATTCAACTCTCTACCTATCTCGATTGCGAGATATCTCGTTATTACAAAAATTGGTCACATCTTGATGGACAAGAATTCTTGTCGAAACCACTTGAGAATTAAAACAGTTTCAAAAGGTTTCACCTTTGTCCACAAGCCAAGATACTTATCCAAGGTCATGTGTCAATGGTCAAAGTCATAAACATTTATAATTTCTCGTTCTTTTCCTTTGATTTTTAAGGCCCATTTGCAATTTGTGGGCAATAAAGCGCATTTTATTAGCAATTTTAGGTAATCAAAATCCATCCCTGTAAGGTTTGGTTTATCACCGACACGGACATTTTTGCTTCACTAGTGCGAATTTGATAGGTTGTAAATTCGGGGACCAGTTTATTTTTTGATAAAGCCTTTCTTAATCTCTCTACATAGCGCACAGCAAAAGTGGAGGTGTTTAACGTACTGATCTCCACTTGCATTATTTCTACTGGTCCGATGAAGTTCAAGGGGTCGTCGTAGCTTAGCCCACTGCTCTAACAATTTGGTGTATTTCTCTCTTCTAAGTAAAACTTTCCTTAGTATATGTGCGAGTTCATTACTTGACGGTAGAGTCATGGATTAGCAACCGGAACCAAAGACCGTCGTGAACCTCTGAACTGGTGCACGTTAAATCTGTCGTGTCCTTAAATGTCCTTACGTTGCCGTGATGTGGATATTTGGAGAGTGGTTTGTCAGCTGAGGCGGACCATCATCAATAACCCGTTGTGTTGCTCCAGTATGACGTTTATTAAAAATTACCAAATTTCCACCTGAGGTGTTGACCTCGATCGTTATTCAAAATCTCGAATCCGAGGCATTCGAGTGATCTATTATCTACCAATGGGGGTTTACTGCCTCAGGTAAACATGGGGTTCGCGACCCCAGGATGCCCAAGCGATCTTTCTCCTCTATCATTTCTTTTCGCAGCTACTTGCCATCGTATGTCTTGCTTTTGGCGAAATATGGCCCTGTGTCATAAACCCAAAACCAACGAACTGATCTTTCAAAGTCACCCAACAGCCTGTTGTTTTAGACCATCGCGACGTCAATTAACTACCACAGCTTGGCGATGTCTGTAGAGTGTTTCGTACAACTTAACCAAATATGGCCCATACGTAACTTGACCATTTAATTTTTCCTCAAAACGGGACATCTACTAATTTTTAGGTAATAGTATGAGTATTCAAGAAAACACACATTTCTTGATAGTTTTTATATATTCATTTATGAAAAGAAAACATGAATGAACACGTTAAAATAAATAATTTATATGGTCTTGTATTTCTGGAAAACAAATTTGCTCAAGTATAGTTGGTGTTGATTTTTAAATAAAAATGAAATTCTTTTCAGGATTTCTTGAAATTTACTTTTGTGTTTTATAAACGGGTACTTAGTTTATAAGTTAATATTAAAAGTGAACTAACGTTTATGCCTTGTTGAAATGAAGGTTTCAAGGAAACAAGAAATTTCGATTGACTATAATAACACACGTAGATAAAATTACAATAATCAATCGTCAAAAAAGATGCAAGAGCTGTTTACGCGTACTCTCAATCAATTGAGGAGGGAGCTAGCAGGTTTCTGACTAGGGATGAGGAAAAAAATAACGATCTGTTCTTTTATAGTGTGAATTCTAGACGCCTAAAGTGATTACAAATACTTACAAAAAGACGAGGTCCGTCGGATATTTTTTTATTTATCGCGCCTCTTTTTGAAATTATTACAGTGGGTTGATCACTTTCTGAAAACGGGACATTTCGACGTCCCGAAGCTGTGCTTGGGGACAACGGGACAGCCGACCTAAAAACGGAACGGTCCCGTTCAAAACGGGACGTATGGTTACATGACCCATACCCCGCCAAAACTCAATAAATATCAAATCTTGAGCCGAAGGTAACTTAAAAATCCCGTGCAAGGAGGTTTCATTGTCGTGGAAATAGATTGCACGTTTGTTTACTTATCTTTCCTCTCCGAGCCTCAAGGTCATCCTCTCCTCATACCGGATCCTGCTGCACGCCTCTCAACTTTCCCTATTTCTTGAACTCCCCGGGTCTCCCTTGCGAGCTCCCCTCTCTTGCATTCCTCGAACGCGGGGGCACGGGGATTCAAGGAAATGAAAAAACGGCCAACTGTTGACAAACCGCGACACGACCGCAGGGTTTCCGGGATTCGGAGGTTTGACGTCACCGTTTATATCTTTCGTTCACTATTGACTGACTTTCCGGCGAATCCACTGCCACCTAGAGGAGAAAGCCTTCTATCTGGATTTCTTGAATGGATTTCTTGGATGGATTTCTTGAATGAATTTCTGCGATGAATTTCTTCGCAGGGAGTTGTATGGGGTGTGAACTTTCGGAACTACAAAACCTTTTCATTCTTAATCGGATACTTACGAAAGAGCACAGAATTTTCTTGCCTTATGGATGAAATTGAATAATTAAGTTCCCGTATTGTATAAACACATGAACAAGCAAAAAAACTTGCTCACTATGTTTTGCGAAAATAGTATTTCTTCAAAGTATTACACAAGCAATTAAAATGGAGCAGTATAAAAAGTTTTTTTATTTCAAAAACTTTCAAAATTCGAAAAAATATTGTACAAAGTGTTTCTTAAGTTGTCATTAAAAACCACATCCACCATAAAACCATTAGTTTTTCGGAGTCTTTAAAAGTGATCAGTAGGAGCTTAATTCATCCTCTATTCAGCCTTCAACCAAAAGCCCTTTGTTTTCCTCTAGAATATTATTTCTTAAAGTATTACCAATTATTAAATTAGAGATGGCTAATATCTCAGCAATTCCAAAAATATTAATAGTTAACTAATATAAATAACTAATAAATATATGGTATTGTGCGCCATCCATTCAATGATACCAACTGAAGTGACACTCTAATTCATCAGTCTGAATTTTCCTCGGTAATAAATGACATGCCGAGCTCTGTTGTACAATACCTAGTAAGTTCCATTAGACAGGTAGTTGTCAATGGTAATGCCCTATGTGTCTAGTTAAATGACCTGTGTCGCATCTAATTTCTCCACAAATCCACCTAATGCACAAATTTATTAACAAAATCATTTTTTGATAAGATTCATTGGATGTTAGTGGCTCGCACATAATATTTCATGAATGTTTTCCTTTATAAAGGGTCTTAACATTTACTATATCTAATCAATAAGAAAATATTCATATATATGAAGCAGTGCTTTCAAAACATGCTAAATTATGCACTGGGCTAAGTTCAACAAGACTTTGATTTATATGGCAATTTAAAACCTGTAGTGCTAAATAACCTTTTGCTTTTCTAAACTTGATGGCCACAATGCTTTTCTCCTTAAAGAGATTTAGTAAGTTCCCTGATTCAATTTCATAAAGTTCCTTCAGTATAAGGAAAGCAGTGCAACAACTTTTAGAGTTTTAATCAAAATCAGGTTATTACATTGTCCACTCAATATTTTTTGACTTAGCCAATTATTTCTAACACTTTTAATTAAATGGACAGAATCAATTGCAAAAAACAAAGGTCGTGTTGAGTCAATGGGATGTGGTTACACATAGCTTAATTATGGCTGTGGATAAAACAAAGACATTGCTTTGCTGTTAATTGAGTTATTGTCAGAAACTACGGCTATAACTTAAAAACATACTGGTTCAAGATGCGAAATTGGCTTTCTTAATTACATTAAACATTGTTTCTGCTACAATTTTACAAGTTGGCAATACATGTACAGCTTTATATTTAGAGAACACCCTTTGCACTATGAAAACAAAAGCACTTGATGCCATTTCTCCTGAATCTTGTGCAACTCCAACTAAATTTCCACCTTTATAATCTAAATATTGTGTTTGTGATTTCATCAATCATTGATGATATATAAATTTGCGTGGTTTTTAAAAAGAGACTTTTTGCTTAGCATGGGATAAAAAAAAAGTTATTCCCCTCCATTTCATTCTGAGGATTTTTTGAGACCTTGGAACTCAATTTATAAATGGTACTCTGATGGGATAAAATTATATTTCTAGAATCCCTAGCAAAATAATATGCTTGAGGAGATATTAAATAAAAAAAAGGATACAAAAATTAGTGAGTCAGCTGAATATTTATACTTTTTAGGTTCAGTATTTAAAAAATTGAGACCTGTTCGCAGATGAACTAAAGGCAATAACTTTTTTTCTCACAATTATTAAGGGACAATAAAAGTGATTTTAGAAACATCACAGATAATTTCAGCTGTTTGCTTTGACTTAAGAGTAGCTTGCACATTTTCAAATCTAATTTAGTATTTTATGAATTTCATTTAATTTGGTTACTTTTAAAGGAAATTTTTTAATAGTTGAAAGTTTAGGTAAAACCCGGCCCTAAATGATTCAGTTAAATTAAGGTCCTTACGCTTATGGTGACAACATAGTTAAACTGAGGAACACCATCAGAAAAAGATGTTTATCAACATGAGAAACTGTTAATGATTACATCCCAAAACAGTGAGCTAGGATTTTTACTCATACAAACACAAAGTTCATCCAGTGAAGAAAATGTCCTCCTTTTCGTAATCCTTTTGGGATTCAATATTTTCAGAAATGCCTTTAAAAAGAGATCTTCCCTGTTCTTTCTTTTACTGGGTGGACTTTCTCTTGAGGATAAATAACTTGGACACCCAGGTTAAATACTTGGCACAGCATCTGCCTTTAACTTTGGTCTTGGAAGATGTGCTGAGATACTCCTTCCCGATTAATCCTCAAAAGCTGATGACTATTTTTTATGCTGATGATTATTTTTTATTGATAAGATTATCAAGCTATTATTTATATATATCACTAATCCCAATTAGTGATGCGACATCGGTAACAAAACATCGATGTTCAAAATTAAAACATCAATGTTGAAAATACATCGATCATAAACCATCAATGTTTTTAAACATTAATATATTTAAACTGCCCCCCCCCCCCCCTCAATTTTTTAAAATCTGGTTTAGTAACCACTAACATTAAACTGCCAAAACAAGTTCAAAAAAATTAAAAAGAATAATTGACATATCTTTTATTTTCAAAATGAATAATATAAAAAAAATAATATTTACAATAATTTGACAGGTACTACCAAATATAAGTATAATTATTGTTTAGTTATTATTAATTTTTTTATTTACTGTAAGTAA
Source organism: Metellina segmentata (assembly GCA_947359465.1). Lineage (NCBI taxonomy): Eukaryota > Metazoa > Arthropoda > Arachnida > Araneae > Tetragnathidae > Metellina > Metellina segmentata. The sequence continues at coordinate 29,755,663 of OX375872.1, forward strand.
AAAATATTGGGGCCTATAATAATTATATGCCTTAATATTTGTTATTTACCAGTTTGTAAAAATAAAGTTTGATAACATTCTCCATCTTAAGCCGACTTCTTTTTTCACTAACTATCAAACCAGTTAGGGAAAAAACTCTTTTTGATGGAACAGATGTCCCAATCACTGATAAATACTTAGTTGCACGGTTATTTTTCTTAATTTTTGCTATGGTACTTTTTCAATCAAAAATAAAACATCAACAGTATAAAAAAAATCGACAATGTTAAAACATCGATGTTAAACAAACATAGGCTCCATTAAATCGAGGGTAAATACATCGATGTTTTGAAAACATCAACATTGATGTCGCATCCCTATTTTTCAGACCCTTCACCCTTGACCACTTTGGTCTAAAAGTGTGTCCAATTTACTGATTATGAAAATTATGCTACTCGTTTTTTTTTTTTTTTAAATTTTTATAATGGTACTTTTTCATTTAAAAATAAAACATCGACAAGTATAAACATCGATGTTCAAAAAACATCGGCTCCAATACATCGATGTTTTTTATAAAACAACGATGTTTTGAAAACATCGACTCCAATACATCGATGTTTTTTATAAAACAACGTTATGAAAACATCGACATCGATGTCGCATACCCAAAGGTGGCACTAACTATAAGTATATTTAGGTAGGTACATAACAATAATTATTGTTACTTATTATTAATTATTTATCAACTTATTGGGAAAAAACACGACAAAATTATTTTGCTATGGTATTATATGCTAAATTTATATTATTTACTGTAAAAAAAATATTGGGGCCTATAATTATCCTCAATATTTGTTATTTACAGTTCGTAAAAATGAGAAGTTTGTTAAATTTCTCCACTTTAAGCCGACTTTTTTCTCACCAGTTAGGGAAAAAACTTTCTGACGGGACAGATCACTGACCAATACTTAGTTGCACTGTTATTTTTCTTAATTTCTACTATGGTGCTTTTTTTCATTCAAAAATTAAATATCGACAACGTAAAAACATCGGCTCCAATACATCGATGTCGCATCCCTAATCCCAATAAGATTATCAATAAATACACAATCATTTGAAAAATTGTTTCTCTAAAAACATGTAATACTTTTTATTGTGCAGTGCTGGAATTAATACATATACCTTGTACAAATGAAAGTGAATTTCTCAGTTATTCGGTTAGTCACCTTTTTTTACCCTTTTCAAAGATCAGAATGTAGAAAAGAAGAAACTACAGGGCAGTGGGGATCCCATCTTTACAAAGCATGCATCATTTTTTGTAATGTTGTGTGTACATGTTTTGAAAATTCAAAACAAATTTTGTTTTTAAAGAATACACACAGAGAGAGAGAGAGAGAGTAACCTTTTGGCAGGGAGATTCTAAGAAACTCGTCCATTTTTGCAATTGAGTGCACACAATGCTGTGCCCTACAGATTGAGCAAATAAAAAAACACAAAACCCACTTTGTTCAAAATAAAATGCTGATAACTTTGTTTGGTGTTCAAAATCTTTCTTGATTGAAATTTTAGATTTTTTTTTTTTAATTTCAAAAGAGAGAGAGAGAGAGAGAGAGACACCACACACACACACACACACACACACACACACACACACACACACACACACACACACACACAAATTTTCATGGTTAAGGGAAAAACAACTTTTTTGCAAGACTTAAACAACACTTTTTTTGTTGCAAGAACCACAGTGACAATAAATCACGTTAAATCTGTCGTGGTCTCAAATGTCCTCACGGTGTCGTGGTGTTGAAGTTTGGAGAGTTTGGTGCCAGCTCCAGATATCTTCATCCTTCATCGAACCGTGGTTCAAAGCGTGGTGTCCTCGGATAATGATCACGGACATCCGCCAATAGCCCTTTGTGTAATTTCCAAAACCTACTTAAATTTGTGTTCGCATTTCCGCCATAATGTTAATGGATTTATAGCTGTATCAAGTTTGACTAAAAAGAGTAATCGACTAAATAGTTGACCGTATAGATTTAAGTGTTGGTGACGAAAGTATGTAGACAAATTGGTAGTACAGCACTATAGGCTCATCCTTCTCATTGGTGGTTATTTTTAATTTTACCGATTGGGGGGGGGGGGATTTATGTTAATGCCAAATTGTGAGTAACGAGTGTATTTCTAATAGTTACAATTTTAGTTTCGAATTTTATTTCCACACTAGCTTATTGAAATTAAAAAAAAAAACACAAATCTTTTGGTAAAATTCTAAATACAGCCACAATTGTTGTTTGATGTAGTTTTGCAGAGGGTGCCGCCGAACCACCGAAAAAATTTCCTTTGAAAAAGGGTCGTTGAGTACAAAATGGTTGACAAACTTTTGCAAAGCGTAATTTTTATTTCTATTTACAAGTTGCGCTTGATTTAGTTTTAGTTTCTGTTTAACCTCTGCTGCCATCCAGTAAACAAATTAATGAATACAATTTCGTTCCCTAAATCAATTCCAGGTTAACGATTGGCCCTGGACTGTTTTGGATTTGTTATTGCTTTTGGGATTTTAAAGCGAGTTATTAGAAATACTATTATTATTTTATAGAAGCACAAAAAACGATACCATGATACTATTTTATGCGCAGTTGGAGGAAGTTTTGGTAAAATTTTGAGGAAAATGTGCTAGCAATTTCTCTATCATGCACTATAATCGGTCACAGACACCTTTTAATTGTGGGACCCAGTTTGAAGAGTAGCGGATTAGCAACCGGGGAGTTGTGAATTCCCGTCCCACCAAACATCTTAGTGTACAAGGGGATGGTGCATTTTAAATCTGACGTGGCCTCGAATGTCCTCACGTTAGAGTGAAGTATGGAAGTTTGCGGTGTCAGCTCAGAGGTGTGCCCTCGTCATCTGACTGCGGTTCAAGGTTACCTGCTGCTGTCTTCGGATCTTAAGAGGATTGATCCCCCGAACCGTTGTCAATAGCCCGTTGCGTTGTTCTAGTAAGACGTTAATTGAAAAATTACTAGTACGACGTTAGTCAAAATACACCTACCATACCTCCCTTTTAATTGTTTAAGTGTTCAACCGATTTCAATGTGCTTACCTGGCTGGAGGTTTGGTATGAGCAATTCTTGTTGGAGTCTTCTGAGTTCCTTGTGCTCCAACTTTTTCCCAAACATTTTTGGCTTAACACAACATATATATATATATATTTTTTTTTTTTTTTTGGGGGGGGGGTAAAAATTTTCTGAGGGAAGCCAATTTCAAAGTTGCATCAAGCGTTATCAACCATGAAAGAAAAACACCGGAATCTGGTTGCTGAATTAGATAGTCATAAAAACCTCGGTAAAAAAATATTTAGTTTTTTTATTTTTAAATTTTTTTTTGGCGTGATCTTTAACGTCTTTTTGGTTACAATCGATAATGGTCTTGATTTATCATCTGACTATTTGAATATTTTTATTCTCATGTAAGCATTTTGTTTTAAACCTACCTTTTATCTTTGTATTGAACTGTTAATTAAATATTTTATACTTTTATTGGGTTATGTTCTACTGGGTTAAATTCTATCTTGTGTTTGGTGCAGCTTGTCCGATTTTAGATCTTACGCCTTAAAACCCAAATATCCAATTCAATCAACGACTATACCTATTTAGCATATTTTATGCTTTTGCCGACCTGAACAACTAAAATTGCTATTAAATAGGGTTTAAGGTGCGACCTTTTCTATTAAAAAAAAATTATGCTACTAGTGCTATTATTTCACAAGTTCTTTGATTGGTATGTATTAATTAGTTTGCTATGAATATATATATATATATATAAAAAATACGATCGAAAATTCTTTCATTCAAAGTTTAGATTGACTACAAATTCTACATAATGCCCTTCCTCCGTCCACTTTCAAATGCTTTAGTTAACACTGGGGCAAATCTTGGGATACAAACTTAGTATTGCGTTGCGTCTTAAATGGACACATACGCGTTCATTGCCATTAATTAAGCGGTCGTAAAAGAGCTTACTCTCAGGGATAAGTTGTGATGCGTTTTACTTAATGACTTTATGTTTCGACTTATTGAATTAAAAGCATTGTGATTAAGTACGAATTTTTATCTGACATCGCGGAAATTATTATTCATGCTTTTACTTTTAGCTATTTGAGAAATAGCTATTCTCGTTGGGATGAGCTTTTAACAAGCGCGTCCGCAAACACCAAAGATAAATAAGTTGTGCGAATAGATTGATATCAGACCTGTACGCCAGATACGGCCCTCTGAATATTTTTATCAATCCCGTAGGCAGATACGGCTCCTCCTGACGGTTTTACCCGATCCGGAGATATGATGCGGCCCTCCGGAATGGTTTACCTGATCCGCAAATCGGATACGGCTCTCTGACTAGGTTTAACAGATACGTATTACGTATCATTCACGAAAATTAAATATATAAAAACGTAGCAAATCGGAGACTAACATTCTCAAATAGCTAAGTTGAAAATTTTCCAATGCTAGCCTCCGGTTTGCTACTTCTTAAATATTTATTTTTCTAAATGACTGGCTTAGAGTTATTCTGTTTGATTGAAGCTATTTTTTTAAACCTCCTTTCAAGTATTTGTAGAAATAAACCTGAATCGGGTACAGATGCATTGAGAGGTACAAAGAATTAATTTCAATACTGGGTTGCGAACCTTCGCAAGTTCACCATAGGAGAGGAAATGCGATTATGCCAAAGAGTTAAGTCAGCAGAAAATGTATTGATGCAACCAACGGAAACACGATGTGTTTGCGAATGGAAAATTGGTTGTGTCATCACTCTGTGATGTCAAAGTTCCACGACCTGCTTTTATCGCTTACGTCGATTGTCATTTTTATCTATTAGCAGTGTTATATAAGGCTCTTGGAACCAAAGATGAGCATAGGCGATTTTTCTTGATGCTTTTGGAATCAGCTGACGTATTGTTAGGAAGTTCGGTATTTTGCTTATTCTATTGCGTAGTGGGGCTTTTTGTAAGTGACACTAACAAGCAGACGTTTTACTAATTACCTGAATTGTGTTGGCCGTGATACTTACTTGCCTGATAATATTTGAGGTGGGGTAATTTGCGATAATGTTTCACAATGGATAGAGCTACAGTTTTGCGATTTGTTATTCATATTGCAGTCGTTGTCTCTTGCATAGGGGGTGTCGTGATGACAATTCCCATTGTTATGCATGTGCTTAAATATTTTTATTAACTTGAATAATTTTCTCTGCAGTGTCGAGTCGAGGGGAAGTCATGTGGTTCAGTGGGTTTTCCCCACTGCGCCGAAAACCTGCGAGTGGTAGGTGGCGCAAGTTTGATTCCTCTCTGGGTGTATTTCTTTCTGCTGTGTGTCTATTACTTCATATCTTGTGTGTGGCGCTGCTTGGTGAGGAATAAATCTTGCGCCATGTTACTCACAACCAATTTAGAACAATAAGACATGTGTCGTGAGTGATCAACCGATCTAATGTGTACCTGCATAATACATTATTAAGATAGAAATTGGAAAAAATATTCCTCTTTTTTAAGAAGCAATGTAACAGGATGGTATGCAATTCAGTGACAAAATTTAAATTACTTGGAGTGACACTTTGATTCGCCGTGTCCTTGGGGCCCACTTTTTGCCGTCATGTATTCGATGCAGGTTGGTCAAATATAGCTCTTGCGCCATGAAACCCCAAACTAACCTATGGGCAACTTGTTCCCTAATGTGAGACAAATATTAATTTGTCTCCCAATTATATCGCCGTCGATCATATCTTTCATGTCTAACGTGACCCTTTATTTTTTTCTTCAAAACGGGACATCTAATTTTTTGGTACTAATATGAGTATTCAAGAAAGCACATATTTCTTTAGTTTTTATTTATTAATAAAAAGGACAGGAATAAACACGTGAAAATAAATAATTTATGTGGACTTTTCTGAAGAACAAATTTACTTTAGTATCTTTGGTGTTGATTTTAAATAAAAATGAAATTCTTGGCAGGATTTCTTAAAATTTACTTTAGTCCTTTATAAACGGGTACTTAGTTTATAAGTTAACATTAAAAGTGCGCACTTACGTTTAGACATTGTTGAAATGAAGAAATTAATTATATATGTAACCAATTTAACGATAAATTTAAATTGACTATAATAACACACATCGATAAAAAAAAACAATAATCAATCGTCAAGAAAGATACACGAGCTGTCTACGCGTACTCTCAATCGAGGAGCGAGCTAACAGGCTTCTGACTAGGGATGGGGAAAAATAATAATCTGTTCTTTTACAATGTTATGTGAATTCCAAAATTGTAGACGCCTAAAGTGATTACAAGTACTAAATTTTAATATTCCGTCAATATAGCATTTGAATAAATGCACCGGCGCATTCGTTTGTTGTAGACATTACCAATTTGTTGACACCTGAATAAAAGTACGCCTAATTCTGATTGGCCCAGGCACCCGTGATTGACAGTTCGCCTTTTAAAAGAGCATAACATTCAGAGAATAAGCAATATCATCTCATTTTCTTCTGTGAACACAGAAGAAAAAAAAAGCATTCCCTATAAAAAATCGTTGATTACGAAAACGATTGCAATAATTTTTGTTGCTTAAGATTTAAAGATTAAGTTTATTAGTTGCTTAAGATTTAAAGATTAAGATTATTAGTTGCTTAAGATTTTTCCGGAATTATCTACAGTAAGTTCACACAAAAATATGAGGGGTCCGTCGGATTTTTTAATTTTTTCGCGCCTCTTTTTGAAACTGTAACCGTGGGTTGATCATTTTCTGAAAACGGGACATTTCGGCGGTCCTAAGCTGTGCTTGGGGACAACGGGACAGCCTACCTAAAAACGGGACACATTATTCATATCACGTTCAAACGGGACACATTATTCGTATCGTACTGGATCACAACCCCGAGTGATCTGACCTCCCTTCTCTTTTACTCTCGTCTATCTTCTGCTTTTTTTCGTCCCTCGTTTGTGCTTACGCAACATGGCCCCTGCGGCCTAAAACCCAAAACCAACATACATAATTGTATTTAATACATTAAATTCTTCTTATCACTCGTATTTCTTCCTTTCCCTTCTTCCTTGCTTAGTCTCTAACTTTTCTCACTTGTAGTAATGATCAATTCATTATAAAATTTTCTTTTTATAACGACGTGGAGGTGCGCTGTATTTAAGTTAGTACTCCGTAATTGCCAAGTCCGTTGCTGCAGCTCTATTTCTGAATTGCCGCCCCTTTCGATAGTAGCGCTCTGGGCCTCCGCCATCTTCGCCCTCCATTAGCCCCATCACCACTTGTTGAACAATGAAACACAACCAACCAAAACCACATGAAGCAACTGGGGTCTTACTTGGGGGCCCCCCTGGTGATGCAAGTTATCGTGACTGAAATTAGTTTCCGCGAATTCTTGTGCGAGGAATATTGGACCTTTTTGTCTGCAGGTAAACTTCCAGTGGGTGTGAAGAGAAGCATTTGTACGCTTGCCAGAAACTAACTCATTCTAATCCGCATCCACGCACAAAAAAGCCAGACTTGAATCTTATCAGATTAGTGAAAGCGCAGGGTCAAATGTTGGGGCTGGTTTGAGTCACGTTGGGTGTGGCGTGGTAACGGTGTTGTTCTCTTTCAGTGCCACCTGCGTAGAATTTAAAACGGTACGGATTGAACCGGCGTTTTGCCGTTAAAAGAGCAGTTGGCATGTGCCAATGCCCTGTATGGAAAGGTGTTTTGTTAATAGCGCTAACTGTGCAACCGACAACAAAACATCGATGTTGATAATACATCGCCCCAAAACCATCGATGTTTTTAAACATCAGTGTATTTAAACTTTTCCCCCCTTTTTTAAAATTGGTTTAGTAACCTCTAACAGTAATGTTCTCAGTTCTAAGTTAAGATTAATGTAATCTTAATTTATAACTAAGATTTTTTTTTTAAGCGTCAAAACATTCGATAAGAACAACTGACAAATCTTTTATTTTCAAATTGAATAATACAAAAGAAAATAACGTTTACAGCAGGGCTCGAAATACCCGGGTGCACAGGTGCACTGTGCACGTGAAAATAAAATTGTGCACCTAATTTTTTCCCGCTAGGCGCACCTGTGCACCTAATTTAAAAACTTAGGTGCACCTTGTGCACCTGTATTAAAAAATATATTTCGAGGCCTGGTTTACAGCAATTTCAAACAGGCACTACCAACTAAGTATAAAAAGGTAGGTGCATAATTATTATTGTGTTAGTTATTATGAATTATTTATCAACTTATGGGGGAAAAGCATTACAAACTTAATTTTAATTTACTGTAAAGAAAAAAAAATATTGAGGCCTATATGATTATTATATTCTCCAATATTTGTTATTTACAGTTTGGAAAAAAAAAAGAAATTTGTTAACTTTCTCCTCATTAAGTCGACTTCTTTTTTCACTATCCCACCAGTTAGGGCGAAAACTCTTTCTGATGGTATGGATGTCCCAATTAGGGATGCGACATCGATGTCAATGTTTTCAAAACATCTGTTTTTTAAAAAATATCGATGTATTGGGGTCGATGTTTTGATAATATCGATGTTTATACTTGCGATGTTTTTACGTTGTCGATGTTTTATTTTTAAATGAAAAAAGTACCATTTTAAAAATAACCAAGTGGCATAATTTTTATAATCAGCAAATTGAACATACTTTTAGACCCAAGTGACCAAGGGTGAAGAGTCTGAAAAGTAGGGATGCGACATCGACGTCGATGTTTTCTAAACATTGATGTTTTAGGAAAAAACATCGATGTATTGGAGCTGATGTCGCATCACTAGTTGCTAAACCAGTTTTAAGAAATGGAGAAACAAGTTTAAATACACTGAATTTTAAAAACATCGATGGTTTGGGGGCGATGTATTATCAACATCGATGTTTTACTGTCGATGTAGCATCACAAGTTGCAAAACCAGTTTTAAGAAATGGGGGAAAAAGTTTAAATACACTGAACTTTAAAAACATAGATGTTTAAAAACACCGATGTTTTTGGGTCGATGTATTATCAACATCGATGTTTTAATTTTGAACATTGATGTTTCAAAACATCGATGTTTTGTTATCGATGTCGCATCCCTAGTCCCAATCACTGATAAATACTTAGTTGCACGGTTATTTTTTTCTTAATTTTTGCTATGGTACTTTTTTTATTCAAAAGCAAAACATCAATGTTATATAAACATAGGATCGAATAAATCGATGTTTTTATAAAACATCGACATCGATGTCGCATCCCTTATTGTGAATAAAACTTAGTCGCAGGCTCCTCTAGGTCTGGTCGCCGATTTCAACTGGCGTGCCTTTACGGATGGTGAAACGGTTTACATTATGTGATTTAGTGCATTTCAACGGTTTAGTTTTTACGAGTGTGTTCATAAATTAAACCCAAGCATCCTGCAATTACTACAATTTGTATATCTTAAAAAGTGAACTTCCCAATGTATTACAAAACAAAAACAATCAACATTTTCTTTCCCCACGTTAAGTTTGAGTTCCAACACATTTTAATTTTATGCCTTATTTTTAATTATCTGCACTCACGGGTTAATCTTTTATGATCTATGTGAAATGTAGCCTTATACTAGAAGAATGAAAAATAGACTTGTGAGAAAAGGAAGATCCTGATAATAGTGATTTAAAAATATATTATAAATGCTATGTGGGCCTAAAATCTCTTTCCCTTTTATGTCAGCGTAATTCACTTTGTATTATTTTACTTTCGCCTTTTCGTTTCCTTTCACACACACTTCGAACTCATTAAATATTGCTGTTAACTTATAGACGGGGAGCATTTTGGATTTTTCTGAAGAGAAAATTTTACAAAGATGCTCATTTCAAAGTTTTGGCTCCAAGCCGTGGTAATCATAGATAAAAATAGGCATGTGGTTGAAAAATATTATCGTTAAAACCTTTTTATTAAATAATATTTTAAAATTGAAATTTCTTGACGAAATCTTCCAATATCTGTTTCATAATTAATCAGCACATTTTTTTTAACCTATTAATTTTGTATCCAAGCAAATAAAATAGGATTTAAGAGATCTGCTACTATTTTTAAGAATTTATTCTTTTTTATTTCACAATTGATTTGACTGGACTGTCCGGATCATGTTGAAAACTCCAAGTCTATCTGCCTCCTGTAACAAGTCAGACACCTAATTCTCGATTTGAGACTGCAAATTAATATCTTTTAAATAAAATTATCTAGTTTTAATTTAGTCTTATCTATCTTTATAAAAATGAGACACATATCGCGGATATGACACGAGACTAGAAGTTGTATGATTTCCAGAATTCACATGTTGGTAGGTATGCTTGATGAATTGATTTCCACAATATAAATGTCAATACGGATTTCTGATACTGCAAATTCGCGTTCTAGGCATTAGCAAAGTTTTATTTTAAATATGATCTAAAAACTGGTTTCTCGGCGAGGATTTGTGGTAAATTTGTTCCACACACTGGAGCAGTATGTGAGAAGACATGCATACTGTTTCTGCTGAAAACATGCCAATTTAGTGTCGCAAGACTGATGTTGGAGCAATGAGTAGCGTGCTTAGCACACTCTATTGTCTAGTGTCGCGAGACAATTTTTTGACTGATATTTAATTGAGATTTCATTTTGTTCATCCAATGAACATCCTTCAGTTTCAGTGTTATTGGTCTTGTTTTATTTCGATACTCCTAGTAAGGCGCGTTTACATTGTTCATTTCAGGTTCATCAGCTAACCAGTCCAAAAGGAAGTTGAAAGGAAATAGAAAAAGCTTTCCCACTAGTTGATGAATTTGCATTACGATTTTGGCTAAAGTTGAAGACTCCCTTCATTGTGTGTGCGATTGAAGAAAGAAGTCTTCAACTTCTCGGTTGCTTATATTAATGAACAATGTAAACACGATCTTATGAAATCTATGTGTGATTTGATTTGTATGATAAATTTAATAATAAAAAAGTAAACTCGATTTTCCTTTGCTTTTGAGTATTTTTCTTGACATCCATTCTTTGAACACGTTGACATTTATACGATATAGTTCCTTGAAAAGTACTTGAATTTTATTTGTATTTACCGAATTCTTGGAAGTCCTTGAGAAATGTCGAAATTTTGTTTTGTCCCCCCAAAAAAAGTAGGTCTCGTTAGAAAAAAAATTACCTTTACATAACACACTGAGCATGTTCCTTGTTACATAGTCATTTTGTGTATCATATTTTTATTATTACTTTTAAAAATTGAAATTTCGAGATACACAACTCTAATTTCTTAATCTTTTTCATTTGTAAATTTTATCTAGTCATGCTTGGTACTGTATTAAGATATGTCCTTGAAAGTCCCTGAATTTTTTATGCAAAAAAATAAAGTAGGAACTCTGGTAAGATCGCACGTACAATATAGGAGTTTATCGTATCCACTGACATTTGTTTGACACCGCTTGCCCAAATATGACCTTAGATACGTAAACTCAACCTCTGGCAAATGCATTTCTGGATCATTGCAACTACACCAGTAACAAAATAATCCTTTGATTAAAGTAAAATAAAAGCACAAGGTTATTATTTTAGGGAAAAAGTTTGAATTAGGGAGTTGCAATTCATTAAACGTCTTAGGATGCGACTCGCTACCATAGAGCCGTGTTTCCACGGTCCTTTAAAAGTAATTGAATTTCATTTTTCTTACTCGGGGTTTCGGAAAGTCTGAAAAATTATGTTGATAGTTTCTCTCGGATGCTATCTGAGAAACAGCCCCCTGCAAACCAGAGTTTCTATAATTAGTACATTTCCTTCCTTTTCTTTCTTTATTCTCATTCACCCTCTTAAAGGTGAATGTTTGTCTTTCTCAATACGAGACCTTGGAAATAATTTTGAAAATTCCTGGAGAAACCGCGGCTTAGAAAGTTTGTCCCCTGCTCTAGCAACAAGCGAGCTGTAGGCGGTGACTGGTTTGATTTCTGCAACTTACCCTGTGTGCATTTCTCTCCTTTGCCAGTTGACTTTCCTTGTTGGTTTATGTCCATTATAGTCCGGTTTCGACGAAAAGGCAGTCGACCTCGGATCATTCGATTTTTGAAAAGATGTTATAGGTCTGTAGGTGGTCTGCATACGCCAAATCATTTATGGCGATCGCAGTGTGTGGTTCCAACCCCCAACTCCACTGGTATCGATAAATGAACCAGAATCGCACAAAAGACTTCAGTTGTGGAAGCGCTTTGATTACGTGTCACCCTATCACCGCGTTCAAAAAATAGACTTGTCCAAAACCACGTGACCCGATTGCCATCTTGCGGGAACTTGACGTTGTCTTGGGTGCCGAATACCTTGGTCAAATATGGCCCTTGCACTATAGAAACTAAAAACATCTTCCCATACTTTGGCCCCGGCCCATTGGAAATAAAAACAACCTAAATATGAAATGGATTGGAAGAAGTTAAATAACGAAAACCGTTGGGAAAAACGAGTTCACTTTTCTCTTTGTTTACTGTGTTGATCCGAAAGTAAAATCGACTCGGTGTGCAGCATCTAAAAAACCGCATAAAATTACCATCTGCCAGGGAATTCCACTTAACCCGCACTTTATGATCGTCATTTAAGGTGCTTAATATTCTCGTCACATCCATCCATGTAAACGGCTCACGAGTGATCTGCCTCAAGGCAGTCGACGATGAGCCAGATCGGCTGAATTCACCATTTGAACCGCATCCTCGTGTCTGCAGAAACGGACATGTGATTTATTGCTAACGGCCCTTCTCAATTATGCCCCTCAGCTGAACCTGAGCGCGCTTCTTCCTTCTGTAAATTGTCAGACTGGAGTCTTGAACATGCGCGGATTGACAGCAGTAAAAGCGGATACTCTTGGGGTGGGGGTCGCAGAGGAACGGAAACCTGGTTCTGCTAGTTCTTTGCCCTGGGGATGCTTGTCGGCGAAATGCAAGAACCCCAGTGTCTAGTATGTGCCAGACCAAATGTCACAGTTTGGGGGAAAGGGCAGGACCGGGCAGTGAAATGGTGAGATGAGGAACGACTACGCCTCCATTGGTGGGGCACCCCCCTCCTTTTTCTTTTTTTTCCACGAGATTTGTTTGCGAAGGGAATGTTTCGGAGAAATTTGTTTTTCTCAGCATCCTGGTTGTCTTGTGTTCAAGGTTTTCTGTGGATCTCGTGCATGGAGTCTTGGTGTTCTGTGGTAAGAATTTGCTTTTTCTGTTTTAACCGAGTATTTTTAAGAATCGAATACTCTGTTTTTGAGTATTTTCAAGTATTGAATAAGTATTTTGAATAAACGATTAATTGATAGGAAGAATAAGAATACCACGAGAATGACTAGAGTACAACGAATACCTCAAAAAGCCTCTGTTTTTACAAAAACACTACATGTTTCATTTCGACTGCATTCATAAACCATGATGACAAAGTAATTTGGGAATTTTAAGAGATGTCTGATTCAATACAGATCTTTCCTTTACACCTACTGACGTCGACGAGACTCAGGTTAACCCATAGACGAAACATAAGTAGACTGAGCATTGCTATGAGAGAATATTCAAAAAGTGACCAACATGTCGACTAGTAGTCATGTGACTTCTGTGAAAAATGGACTTGTTTGACCGATTTGGTATCTTATCGCCTCATTGGGCTTGGTGGGTGGGTGTGCGCATTTCTATAGAATGGCGACAAAAGTGGTGAAATCGCCAATCTACTACCAGATGATCAATCGGTAGACCAATAAATTAATGAATCAATGGATGGGGGCCTTCTCCCGCTCCGTTAACTAATCATACGATATATGTTAAGTCCGACCTATCAAACGAAAGTAGTGTAAGGATCACGTTACTACTAGTTTGTGGTCACAGGATCATGGAACATTTAAAAGGTTACCATTGCTCAATCTACTTATATATATATATATATCCTTTATGGGTTCTTCCATTGCTTCAGCAAACTGCAAATTGTAGGCGCATGTTCGATTCGTCCCTTGATGTATTTCTCTCCTGTGTCAACAAAACTTTTCTTGTGTGCCCATTTACGTGACGTTTGGCGGAGCTTTGTCGAGAATGACTTTTGCGCCCCAAAACCTAACCAACACCAATGACACTCGAACTTGAATATGTATCATTACTGGATCTGAAATCGAACCATAGCACTCGTGAAAGTTTCTTCACTTGTGCATTCTAGGGCTAATTTACTTCGATCTGTTAACTATAGCCTTAAAAACTTGAGATAGCCTGTTATTCCGAGCGCAGTTTAACCCTCCAAGTTGTAAGAGATATCTCGTCCATCACGATGTGGTCGGTTTAGTGAATGACGAGATACATTGCTGTGACAGTACTGCCCTATTACTCCAAGGGAATGAAGATTCACGTAGGAAAATAATTTGTATCACACTGGCCTCTATGAGGCAGTTTTCGACGTGGATATAAAACCACCAGGAGCGTTAAATAGTATGTTAGGCAACGTTATCAAAAATATTAACGTTTGTCGACTAATGCTATTGGGATAACAGTAAAACAATTAAAATTAAACTGAATTTTAAATTGTTTAAACAACATTTGTGGGAACTAGAATGTTGGGAAAACAAAATACTTTAAAATCACTTAATGCCAAACCTGAACATAATAAAACTATTTTAAATACTCTTGGCTGTCAATTTCTACCTTTTAATAAAATATATCGCCAAATGGCAATAACGGTTAACATTATCGTAAAATAAGTTTTTTGCACGTCTTAAATAAAATAACCTTTAAAAGGCCCTAATTTTTCTGTTACTAAGAGTGGGAAACCATGTAAAAGGAACACCGGAATTGATGCTCCAGACACCTCCCCCTCCCACTAGCTGGCTTCTACAATCAACAATGCAACTCCCAGACTAAATGTCACAGTTGGGGGAAGGGCAGGACCGGGCAGACTGAAATGATGAGATGAGACTACGCCTCCTGTTAGTGGGGCAGATCCCCCTTTTGTCCCCAAGTCTTGTATTTTGTGCCGTGTGTTCAGTTTTCTGTGGATTGCGTGTGTGAAGTCTTGCTCGGTGTTCCATGGTAAGAATTGGCTTTTCCCATTTTAACTCGCCCCACTGACTGTTCCAACAGGCCTTAGAACCGTCAGTACGGCGAGTTTGCATAATGAAAATTCTTCATTTTAGTTTTTAAAGTTTAAAATAGATAAAATTTAGTTTTTAAACAGTTTTTGACAAATAAAAAAAACCAAAAGTTAGCTGGACGTCTTTAAGGTATCAGTACACCTTTGAAACGTCACTATCGACAAAAATATCGATTTCCTAATTTTGATAGAATGTTAAAATATAATCTTTTTTCTATAAAATACTGCTTGAATTGTGTTTCTATCTAATTTAGAACCGAAGTTATAGCGTTTTAAAAATTAGTCGAAACTGATTTTTTACACCGGAAGTGCTTGATAGTAGACGGAAGTCATCTTAAATGTTTGTTTGCATTCCTTATTTCTTCTGAATCTTGTTATAAAAGTGAAGAGTTTACTCAAGGGGAGTAAGCCAAAATTATTAAATGTAAATATATTACTAAATTTTTAATGTATCTGGCAGCGTATTATTTTTTTAATTTGGGATTCGAAACTGGCAATAAAATAGCTATTCATTGTGTTGTTTACTTGTGTGTTTTAGATATTTTGAATTCACCTAGCTCTTATTTCAATACGTATTTGTTTTGAAAGTTTTCACTTTATTTATTCAACCTTTAAGCTGCGGCCCTTAGATTTTTTCAATCGTCTCACGGAACTGCTCTTTAGCCTGCATGTCCAACCCCCTTACCTAATTACCTAGCTTAATTGAGTGATAGAGCCTTCAGTGCCATTTACGACTGACGCTTTCATTACATAGTATTATGCAGCGTATCGTTTGGTATGAGAGATATCACCGGAGCGACCTTCTGCCTTTCCCCCAAAGCGTTCACACCTCACGGTCGACAGGGTAGGGTAGCGAACAAAAGGAGGAACACTGTAGAAGTCAGTCGCTGACAGCTCGCAAATGGTGATCGATTCCAGCTAGCTGTCACTTAAAAGGGGGGTTACATCCACAGTATACAGATCTATACTGTTCCGCTGGTGTAAACTTATGTTTTAATGGTAACAATTGTCTATCTGTCGTAGCCCAAAGGTTAAAATGCCTTCCCGGTGAAACCCAGAATCCAAATGAATGTATGAATGGTGCGATATGGCAAAGAGTACCAAAAAATGAATTCGTTTGCCTACAAACTTAAAAAATTGGGGAGAATGATACGCTGATCCAGTTTAACGATGGCTTTAAAGCCTGTTTACCAATTTAAAAAAAAAAACTAAAAATTTCTAATCCTACTTATTTTACCTTGAAAGGATATAGTTACTTGGATCAGGCGAGAATAAAGGATGCGAAAAGACTTTCTACTCCCCAATTAAAAAAGCGTAAAAAGGTGCTAAAAGCACTTAGAAAGAAAAAATATATCGTTTTTGAATCTAAAGAGGGTGAAATATATAAATCTGGTGGATTTCAGTTTTTAAAATACATTTATTAAAACAAATTTGATACACAAAACTTGTTTTTGGCTTTTTCTCATAATAAGATTTTTAGTCGATTTTGTTTACGCAAAACATCATAAAACAAATTTTTTATTTATGAAATGCTTTAAAATTTGGCATGATTACGTTTTAATTGCTTATGAAGGGAATAGACTCTGCTCATGATTGTAGATTAATTATTTTTATTTTTTATATCAATTTATATTTATTGTTGCAATATATTTTAATAATTTTTCAACAATGTATTTCTCGATCAACCATAACTCTTCAAATATTTTCAGAAATATTATGTGAAAAGTCTATTCCCTATATAATATTGTTAGATTTGTTATTTAGTGTTTAAAATCTTGATATTTTGATTGAAATTTGAGTTATCAGGTATGACGTATGAGTAATTTTTGTTAAAATTTCACCCATTTTTTTGCATAAAAATTTTGTTTTTAATGTAAACAAAGTTTTTATAGTATTTTTCTGTGTTTTATGTTATGTTTCAATTTAAAACGTAGTTCTGAAAAAGAAAAATTAATAATTAAAAAAAAAACACCTCCGAAGGTGTACTGATACCTTAAACCCCTCCAAGTTGTTTCGACCAGATATCTTGTCAATCTAGATATGACCAATTTTGCTAATGAGTATTGATGCGACATCGACAGCAAAACATCGATGCTCAAAATTAAAACATCGATGTTGGTAATACATCGCCCCAAAACCATCGATGTTTTTAAAATTCAGTGTATTTAAACTTTTTCCCCCATTTCTTAAAACTGGTTTAGTAACTAGTGATGCGACATCGGCTACAATACATCTTTTTTTATTGTCAAACATCAATGTTTTGAAAACATTGACATCGATGTCGCATCCCTGCTTTTCAGACCCTTCACCCTTGGCCACTTTGGTCCAAAAGTATGCTCAATTTGCTGATCATAAAAATTATGCTAATTGGTTATTTTTAAAATTTTTATAACGGTACTTTTTTTTATTTAAAAATAAAACATCGACAAGTACCCTAATGACGAGATGCCTCGTCATCTTGAACGCCGATTGAGTTCCGAATGAAGATATTGCCGCTTATTGATGATTACGAGATACCTCATCGAAACAACCTCCAGGAGGGGTAAGCCATAGTCAAGAGCACTGCATACACTACTGTTTGTAAAAATTGCAACACCATGAAGGAATCATGCAAATTAAACTAAATTTGCAGGAAATGCATAACAGGTTAGGATATACAAATGATTTGAATTACAAAGTGACCACGCATGTGTGGGTCGAGAAACACCCTCTAAACTTCCAAGTGAGCCGTGTATACAAAGCACTGAAGGTGCGTTGAAATGTGCGTACCGTCGTTTCACAGCTGTAAATGATTGATTAGAAGTCAATATGACTCGCAACAAACGGAGCGCGAACGGTGCCGGTTTACAAACTACAGATTGCTCCTTTGCTGCTGTGAAGTCTTGGTGAGTGGGCATGATCAGCCTCCGTGATGGTGGACTTTCGTATCGTGAAATCGCCACTCGCACGGGGTGTAATGCCACAACAGTGATGCGTGCGTGGAAGAGATGGACCATGGAGAATCGGACAATTCAAAACCCCGACAGTCGACTAAAAGTTGATTTTTTGCACTATTTTTCAACATTGGCGACGAGAATCTACTAAAGCAAAATCGTCTCAAAAGCTCCCATTTTGAATTCTTGCGCCATTAAATCAAACCAACCCATATTGAAAATTTTGGCGACTTTTTGAAAATTCACCAATAGTTTCGAAAATTAGACGGAAAAAATGGTTTATCGGATTTTTCGTTTGTGGAGAAATTTTCCAGCGGACGCCAATTGCGAAGTTTTGGCGCAAAGCCGTGCTAAGCACGGAAATAAAACCATCGGAATCTGGTTGTTAGATTGTCATAACCTTATTAGGAAAACAATCAGTTTTTTCTTATTTCAAAATTTAAATTTCTTGGCGAGATATTCAACGTCTGTTTCACACTTGTGTTTGTGTTTATTCTATATCTGAGCAACAAAAAATTGCTTCTTAAACTTGGTTTAGATGAGATTTTTTTTCTATTATTTTTAGAATTAATGCAGCTATATTTAATAAGTACTTTTGCTGTGGAAACCCATGCTTGCATCTGTTAGAATAGTTGCATACATTCATAAAAAAAGTAATCCCCACTTTTTCCGATTTTTTTTTTTTTTTTTTAAAGTTTCGATTGAATTTTGTTATAATTTTGTTGAACGGAAAGACTCAGCAATTCTGGGAAGTAGGGCAGATTGAGAGGTGGAAAAGACCTCACGAGGTTACTTTTTACAAGATCAAATCGGTTTCGCTAGAAATTTTTATTTATGAAAGTTCTTGGTTGGGATGGTCGGTTTACGATCTTGGGATTGCCACATTTGGCTGACTAGACCGGCACCTACGATATTAACATTTTAACTACGGCTATATAGGTATAACACGCGTGTTTCAGTCTTGGCAGGATTCTTAAACCTTTCAAGGAACAACTGCTGTAACGGCCGTAGTCTAAATTCTTTCTTGACGTGATTATGGAGTAGTTGCTGTACCGGCAGTAGTATAAAGGTTAAGGAAATATTCTGTGGAATGGTAGTTTTATTTTATTTTTCATCGATCTGTTGAAAAAACAAATTGAAAATGATTTGTTGGTCTGTGTACCCGTTCCCTACGCATTCCTTATTTTAGAACTAATGTTACGCATTTCTCATTTATTTTGTATTTTAAAATCGCAATTGTATTTCATTTTTTTTAAGAAACGATATTTTTAAAGAAGGAATCATCGTTTTTAATATTTGTAATTGATTTAATACTTTTTAAGCTTCAAGTTATTGGTTTGAAGAAATAAAAGTTTTTGACGGACACTTATGTTAATGCCTTTCATCCTCAAAATTCGAAGGAGCAAATATCTGCATCATAAAGAAACTTTTTTAAACTAATTGGTAGCTGTATGGGAAATTCATATTTTACCCTAACTTCCATGGAATAATTTATTCTTTTGTTCTGATGTGTACTTTTCTCGAATCTATTTTGCCCTTCTAGAAGGATTAGTTTTATCTGATGAAAAAAAAGAATTGTCGTTTGTTAATAGAGCCTGGACCCCATTTTGATCAAAACTTTGGGGGGGGGGGATGATTCTAAAAAGATCCCAGAGGCTTAATTAAAAAAAAAATACTTTTGCTTTTTTAATTTGCCGGAAGTTTTCCAAAAAATTAGCCTTGACATTTTTTTGATGAAAGAAATGTTTGTTAAATTTCACAATCGAAATATGCTATTGAATATTCCACTTCTGTCTCCACCATCCTTTTTCAATACCTCGTGTAACAAAAAATGAGCGTAGAACGACAATAGACACATGTTTTTATTGATTTGAAAAGAGTTTATTCTTTGAATTCAAAGTAGGAAATATTTTTGTGAAATGATCGGATATAGAATGCAAAGTTTCTTTCAAATCTCGAACCTAAAACAATGATGTTATGGGGAAACGAATGCGCAATCGCACCGGACACGGAAGAGAAATAGTCAATTTATGAGACTTAAAGATTTAAAGACACGTGCTGCCATCTATAATTCAAAACTGGAACTAATATGAAGAAACTCGAATTCGTGATTGTTAGAGTAATAAATTGTAATAGTGGACATTTTTTTTGCACCATGTTATTAAATTTTTTTAAAGAAAACGAGTGCAAATATGACGTCACTTGCAGTTCAAATATAAACATGAAAATAATATAAAAAAATGAATGAATATTTTCGAAACCACAGATAACTTTAAGCAAATATTATCGGGAATCCATAAATTCAGGCAGCAAAAGAAATAAAATGTACTCCTCATCGATTTAGATTTTGAAAATTTGGTATGGGTGTAAATGGTTTCTTATACTGTTTAAGTTTTCATCAAATAGATTTGCCCTCGGAAGTAAAATTTTTTGAAGGGGTGATAAATATTAAATTTTTTGTTTGTCGAAAATTTTGTATTGCTGTGTAAAAATTTGCTGTGCTCAAGCTTTGAGATAAACTTGTGTTTTTTCTTGTATTAATTGAGTGTACTTTTCGTAATTTTAGTACAAACATTTTTTTTTCCTAAGATTTTTCGCAATTATCACGTAACTTACAGAAGTTGGTCTGATTTTTTTAGAGTATCGTTAAAAATTCTGAAACCTTTTGTTTGACTTCATTAGAATGTGAATGAAATCTTCTTGAAATCGAATGCAGTTCTCATAGACTGATTTTTAGCAGCCATCGTTGTTTCAAATAAACAAAAATTTTACAAGTGATCGAAAAATAAATGAAAGATTTTTGATAATTTTACAGTGTTATTTCTAAAATAAATGGCCATAATTTAAAAACTTTTCAACTCAGCAAAATTATTTTATTTCATTCTCTAGACAACATTATAAAGAACGAATTCTCAAAAGTTTTACGAGAATCCATCCATAACTTTTTATGTTATAACATTTGAAGTGAGGAAATAATGCATAAATCTTAATTTAGAGAAAAAAAATAGTTTGAAGTATATCGTTTGCTCTCTCTTGCTTTTACTCTTTGTGTAAACAATTTTGTTCTTCACTTCTTAAATATTTTCACTATATTTTCAAGAGAAATCATTTAAACATTTGAGAAAACTTTCTAATTATTTGGGGAAAAA
This sequence comes from Metellina segmentata, assembly GCA_947359465.1. Lineage (NCBI taxonomy): Eukaryota > Metazoa > Arthropoda > Arachnida > Araneae > Tetragnathidae > Metellina > Metellina segmentata. Next base: position 29,776,860 of record OX375872.1, read on the forward strand.
AAAGTAAATTTTAAATTTAAATAGGTTTTTGATCTTTTAATATCCACTTCCGGTGTTTTCCATACATACTTCCGATTTTCAAGACTTGATTAAAATCTCAACCCTACAAAGCATAATTTTTTAATTTCATCTGAAAAAAATATATTTGATTTCTATAACAGTGTAAGTTAATAAAAAATATTAAAAAAAATAAACTCTGTTTTGTTATGTTTTTTTGACAAAAAAGCAAATTGCCAATTGCCTACACCATACAGCAACACATTTCTACTGACTTTTTGTTTGTGTCTATTCATTAGCATTTAAAATGTATATGCAGATATTTTTAAACTTTTTAATGATCTTTTATATGTATATACGATGAGCTATGGTAAAAACATTAAAATAGAATGAGATTTAATATATATAGTGACTACATAATCTTTTAAATATAATTTAAATTGGTCGATTAGAGTAAAAAATAGCTTTGAAGTTAGAATAAGTACAGACAATTTTTATTATTATATAAATAGAAAGTCTATTTCAATAGTTTTAATACCAAATAGTTCATTACATTTTTTTATAGGTAGGCACATTAGGTAATGCAGCTTTACGTAGAAATTAAAGATAAAAACATGCACTTTTTGAAATATATTTTAAGTGATAATTTTTAAAACACTTGTTTTTATTCAAGCATAGAGGAACATCACATTTGGTGCATTTTATTCTAGTAAAACCTTTGCATGATGACATTTTGCAACGCTGTTTGTTCTCAATATGCTCGGGCCAATGGTCAATTTTATCAGACCGAACTGTTACTGGCGGGTTTTTTGTAGAAACAGATTTCACTTTTTTGGTGGTGGCTCCTTCTCTCCATTTGAAGGCTGACCTCGTTTTGTTGATCTAGTTGGACCATAAGAGCATAAGGATTCAGCCAGATCTAGTCTAAATTGTGCAAGCATCATTTCGACACCTGTGCTTACAATTTACTCATTTACACGGTTGGATAATAGCCAAGCGTTTACGGCAGCAAGATCAACTAAATCGTAAAATATAAGAAAATACCAATTTGTACTTAGCTTGATTGGAAGGTACAAAATAATTATGCTGTCTAAGGGATCAACCCCCCCCCCATGTGTTTATATATGTGGTTATAACATAAAGACTAAAAAATTAAGTAATAAAAAAAAACCAAGAACATTGTTTGTTTTTGTTTGTACCTGCATGGTGTAGCCAAACGTCTACTAATGAACTTAGCCCTCTGTGTAAGTAACTAAACTATAAAATCAAACAAAACCAAATGCACCAAAAATGTTTAAAAAAAAAAATTAGTCTTTTAGTACCATTTTTTTTTAACATGAAAAAAATTATTTCGATGAATTTTGTTATTTTAATATGACGTTTTCTGCTTCTAACTTATATTTCGGTAGCAACAGACACATTTCTCAAAATAGAACTTTTACCTCCATCTATTGTCAATTTTAACAGCTAATGACACGAATCGAGATTTTAATCATATTTGCTGCATAGTGTTACCGTTGGGAAGCATTTATTGGAGCTGGTATTGGAGAAAGAATGTGTAGCCAAACACTACACACAGTAGTCGCTACACCATGCACTGTAGGGTTAATATCTCTGCAACTAATTAACTTAGAGGAAAAAGTCAGATATATTTTGGGAAGTCAAATAAATGTTCTATCAAATAAGATCAAAAACTTTTTTGAAATTTTTGGTCAAAAATGACATTTTCGGATATCTCAAACCGTTGAATCCCTGACCCGCAGCTCAAGCTTTTTCTCGGTGCGTTATTCATTATTTCTGTAATCTATCAATATAATGTGACATGAAATTTTTTTTGATAACTTTAAGTAAATAATTTTAAATAAGAAAAAGCTCAATCTATTTCTGTAATATTGGAATGACATGAATTGCTCTAACAATTTACAATAGTTTAATTTAGATTTTCAAACATAAAATTTACACACACAAGTATAATCACGAACATTAAAAATATATCAAAACTACAGGGGTGTGTTCGCAGCCGGCGCTGCGCTCATATATATATATATATATATATATATATATATATATATATATATAGTTGACTCATTATATTTCCGATTATTCCCCCACGAAAATAAATTGGGATTCAGATTACTTCGGAACTTTGCTTGCATTGCAATTTTCACTTGGTGAGTAATACAGCCCCTGCTGCAACAACGTAATAAAACAAGCTATTTTGCTACTAATTTTTCAACCTTGTCTACTAAATCGTAATAAAATCGCCTCAAAAGCTCCTTTTCTCAAAATGTTGGCAATTTGAAAATTCAGCAAAAAACATAGTAATCTGTTAGCTAGATTGCCATCAAAAACCTTAGTAAAAATATTAAGTTTTTTAATTTTAAAATTTGTCTCTTGGCGAGATATCTTCAATATTGCAAACTTAACCTTTCGACTACGTCTATAGATATAACTGGCGCGATTCTTAGTAGTTTCAAGGTACAACTGCTGAACCGGTGGTAGTCTAAAGATTAAGTAGCACTTTTTGTATTTTAGTCGATTCTTTTTGTATCTGAGCAATTAATATTGCTACCTACTAAAATAGTTTAAGAGGAGTCTTTTTTTATACTATTTTTAAAAATGTATGCAATTAATGCTATACTATATCACAAGTGCTGTGGTAGCCCTGACATTCCGAGTGCTCTGGAACTGTTGATTTTTATCTTACAAACAAATAACCTACCCTACCCAGCTGTTCATGGGTTGAAAGGATTAAGATGACAGTAGTGAAAGCTGTGTCAATCGTCACTACGTTTGTCTGATTAAGCTGATATATAAATTTTTAATCATACCTACTCATTTACTCTGAATCCATTATTTGATTTGAGTATGGCGCAAAAAGCTGCAATTCATTCTAGGGTTTTGTGAAATTAACCTCTTAAATAAATATATTTATAGGAAGTGAAAAAGGGGATTCAGAAGTAAATTACATGTCCTATTACGAAGGAAAACATGAAAGTTTAAAAATGTATTTCTACAATGGTACGTTGGTATGACAAAGTCGGCCTCTGATCATACGCAGAAATCGGATCCGACATGAGAGTATAACATTTCAAGCCAGACTTTTATGCATGCATATTTGAGTGGAATGTGAATATGTAAACAATTTATCAAAGAAAAATAATACGGTACTAATCCAAAATACACCTATTTAAATGACGGACCCTTCATTAAATAAAAAATGAATAGTTGAAATGCTTTAATCTGTACAAATGCAATTTCAGACGGCATCTATTTATTACCAAATCTTTTAAGATACGGCAGCAGAGGTTCATCTATCAAGAATGGGTGTTTTATTCATTTTCTTAATTTAAATACTTACGATTAATTTCAATATCAAATGTCCCAATGATTTCATAAACTATCCATTCGAAAAACAAAATTGAAACTATAGCTGAATTTTTACTACACGTTTTGGTCAAATTCCTTGCAAAAACTACGTGTGATGTGCCAAACTTAGAGGAGGAGGAATCATGCAGATCATTACCAGCTAATGATCCAGCGGTAAAGATCTCGCTGAAGAGATCTCATGTTCTGCATCAACAATTTTATACCTTCCCACATCGGTTCTGCCAATCAACCGGTCTGATGGTTAAGGTGTTAGCCTCTAGATAGGAAGGTTCCTGGTTCGAATCCGGGTCAGTACATGAATGTTTGTAAGCGTATGGTATAGAGGCGGCTGATGCACCTTAAATCTGTCGTGGTCAAAAGTCCTCCTGTTGGGTTGGTGTAGAAGTTTGGAGAGTGGGGTGCCAGCTCAGGTGTTGACCTCGTCATCTGACCGTGGCTCAAAATTACGAGGTGTTGTCCTCGAATCCTTCCCTTAAAGGATTGATCGCGGACCTTCGTTAATAGTAGGGACTGATCCCGGACCGTCGTCAATAGCCCGTTGCGTTGCTCTAGTACGACGTTAACTAAAATTACCAATTACCTTCGTTAATAGCCCGTTGTGTTGCTCTAGTACGACGTTAACAAAAATTTACCAATTATCCACATCGGTTCTCGGGCATATCTTTAGGTGCTTACGGGCTTCACGACCACGAGCGACCCCTTCTGTTGTGTTTTATTTTCATTCATCGTTGTTTTGCGATGGCGCAGCTTGACCAAATATGTCTCGCGCCATAAAACCCAAAACCAATCGACCCAAATGTCGTTTGTACTCTGAAGTGTACGACTTTAATTCCACGTAATTCCTCTTTCCCACTTGGTGTGATGTGAAAATTTTGAGAGTGCGGTGCCAGCTCAAGTGTTGACCTCGTCATACGACTGGTTCAAAATTTCGTGCTCTACTAGGATCTTTACCTTGGGGATTGATCCAGGACCGTCACCAATCGCCCGCTGTGTTGCTCCGGTGCGACGTTAATTAATTACCTTTAGGTTTGTTTGGGTTTCACGGACTGGATGTACTTTAGTGATCTTTACTTTTCTCATGAGTTTACTGTCTTCAGTAAACATGGGTGTCGCTCTACCGGTATACTCAAGTGAGCTTTTGCTGCTCTCTTCGTTCCCTTTCTCTTCCACAACCTGTTTTTACTTCAAGTGTCGGTCTTGTGTTTGGTGCAGCTTGGCCAAATGTGGCCTTGCGCCATAGTACCCCTAAACGATCTCTACCAACCTTGTATCCCCCCCCCCACAAATTAATTGCAACTCCGTTTTCTGCATTGTTTAAGAGTCACCTTTTACTAAAGAATAGATCTGGACTACTGATTGCTTTACATCTTTTAAAAGTTAACAATTAATTGTAAAATTACTATATAATCTTTTAACTTCCGCTTACTTATCCATATCTTTGAATTTTAACTGATCCAAGTCGAATCATAACGGGGTAACTACCAGCCCTTAATGGATCCTCAGAAGTAAAGCATCTTTGATCGCGGACAGGAGTTGGGAAGGTGACCACTTGATGCATTTCTCCTATTCGAAGGTGCTCTGTCAATGTTTGCATCCACTCTTAAAATCAAGCTTTCCAGATCCTTCAATCGTAAATTTTTAATTTCGTGGAACTTTTTTTATGATAGGCTGCTTGCAATTGGTGTTCGTATGTGATGTCCATTTCAGCACCTACTCAAAACAACCGCTCTCCCTAACTTCGAGTTTGTTCTCGAAAGGTCGCCCGTTGTGTTACTCCAGTACGACTAACCCTGTTCCCTAAACTAAATTGTAAACAAGCATATCCCCATCGAAACCTCTAAATCAATCCCACAGCTGTTGCGTTTTCCCATCTTTCTGTCTCACCTGATTGTCAGTTTGCCTTTTGTGCTCTGGAACGTGAATTGGAGTAAAGGAGAGTGAAGAAAGCATATAATTTTATGTAACTGATGCAATTAGGAGTTCAATTTCTTTGCAAGACAAGGCAGTTGTTGCTAAGTGGGCATGTCTTTCAGTGTATTTTGTACCACTTGTCCGTATTTAAAGTGACTAACTCCCCCCGTGTTCCCTTATTAGATATTTTTGGAATCCTCCGACTGTTGGACGTTCTATTTCTCCCGTATATTTTACAAACAATTAAGATCTCGAAATTTAAATTCTATGAAATATTACCGCCAAGTATGTTCCTATATAAACTGCCATTATTATCGACAGTTTAGACTGATACTCATAAATTACTTGAAAAATTACCTGTAATAATCGATAGAGTTTGGCATATGTACTAATCGATAGCGGAATATCCATTTCCGGATTGTCAACAGAAAGTATAGAACAAAATTGGTTCAATGTATTCAACGATTTAAGAGACATTGATTTGCGAAAACTTGATACAAATTTTAGACTGTGTGTTTTAACTCAGACTCAAATGAAGTTTTTTTTCACTAGTGAGCAATTGAGACTGACTTTAGAAATCAAAGCTGCTTGTTAGCTACTAGCCACAGCGCAGCCAGCACGGCGTTGCCCGTGACAGTTTTTTTCGTGGGGTTAGGTGTGACCACTGCTCGCTAACCCCCGGTAATTGCTACTAATTCCCATTTGGTTTACTTCACTAACCAAATAATGGATATTATGAACTACTAGCAAAATACCCGACCTTACTCGGTTTGAATTCGTTTACTCTAGATTGAAGAGATAATCAAAATATATAATGACTTACGTTTTTTGTAGAGTAAAAATTTATTTTAACACCTTTCGCCATCTTTATATTTTCTACAACTTACTTTGGACACAAATCCTACACATGCATATCCATTCATGTAATACATTTCACATACATCGCACAATTGCTGTATGACAAAGCTACAAAAAGACGAAAGGTGATACTAAGGTTACTACTATAAAAGACGATTTATAGGAAGATTTGGAATTCCCTTTCTTAAGTTGTTTTCATGTGCAACTCAATTAATTAAAATTACGATTTACGGCGAGTGCTCTCGCACTCATAGTCAACAAAACAATATATATTTTTTATTTGTGGCACTCTTGCCTCCTGTATGCGACATTGTGAAATTTTGCAATCTTCTCCTGTCATTACTACAACGAATTTTTTAATGTTGGAAAAAGTTCTAGTTTGGATTTTTAAACATTATTATTATTTCAATAACGACATTATTCTTTAAATAACGGCATTATTATTTAAATAACGGCATTATTCTTTAAATAACGGCATTATTCTTTAAATAACGGCATAACTACACTTAAAATTTACTGAAAATTTATACTGACTTACCTAACATTTTCAAGTCTAATACTTTGTGGTGCTGTTGGGTGTGATGAGAAGGAAAACACATTTATTAAAATAATAAATATTTAAAACAGGAAACAGCGAAGTAAAACAAAATAAAAGATGTCGTAAAAAATTGTTCCAAAGATATTAATTTGTGATTCAATTTTATCTCTTGATCTCGCACAGTTGCCACAACTTACAACTAAAAGTGTACAAAATTTAGAAATGTGAAATTAATTCAGAGCGAAAGAACCAGAAAAAATATCACTGCTCGCGCGATCGTGTTCATTCTCGTTTCATTGAAAAATATCGTCTGTCCCAAATATTCGGAAATCGTTTTCATTGCGCAAAGAATAAAAATAAGACTAGAAATAAATGACGTATCATAGATGAAATTCCATAAAAAAAAATAATAATTTTTTGAAGAATAATTACTTTTTCAGCAGTACTGGTAAAGCAATCGAATTAATCGTAATATTCAATAGACATTCCAATTTTTCCAAAACTACCAAATTATGGTTGATTTAAGTATACTTACTCAGGTGTTTTAGCATGAAACTCGTCTAAATATAACAATAAAGAAATGTTTAATATTGCATTCACTAAATTAATAGATAATGTATAAAATAAAATACAATGCAATCAAATATCTGGAATACAATTCATGTGATGCCTACACAAACACACAGACACAAAATCGAGCATAGAACAGAAAGACGGACAGACAGACTTTCGCAACCAATTCCACTCACTAAATGAAGATAAGTACTCTCTGTATGCAAATTTCCATGAAAATATCTTAAACCGCGTGGACGTGTATAGGGCACAACATACAGACAGACAGACAGACACCAAACGAGAAAAAGGCGGATTCGGCATCAGAAGGGTCCAAAACGAATAGAAAACTTGAAATGCGTCGAAAATATTGAATGTACAAACAAACACTCCATTCTTATTTATATAGATAGTTTGCTTTGCAAATCAACACCACCTAACGGCCTCGTCATTGTCAAATTTTGCCAAATTTCAATTGCGAAGAGATCCAATCAACGTGAAGTCACAATCTCTTGCGAAAATATAAACATTTAATTGAAAATTATTTATTAAAAGCAAATCAAACGTATAAGATATCTAACAGGTGTCAAATTTTCCGCAGATTTCAAATCCGTTGAAATTTTTACTCTATCTTTAACGATCTAGGAGATAGACAAAAGAACTACATTACTCCACTTAAAACATTATTTGTTTTTTTCGTCCGCTGTAAAATCGTTCCTCGCAAAATGAAACGGAAACACGGAAAAAGTAAATTTAGAATCTGTCATCTCCTTTATGGTGTTACCATTCTAAAGAAAACAATAATATAATTCATTTAAAAATTCGGGCTCGCACAAAAATTGCAAAGAATTCGGACTACCTGTGTGCCAAATCCCATTACTGTAAGTGCAATAGATTCGTCAGGACAATGTGTACACTTACACAAACACTTACTTTCATAATAGTAGAGATTAAAATGTATACATTTTCGTTTCTCAGCGTAGAACGACATCGCCATCATTTGACGCGGTCCATAAGAAGTGTATAGTTAAGCCTTGAAAAAAAATATATCTTCAAAAATAACTAGAATAGCCGTCTTACGTAAAATATTGTCGAAAAATCAAACTAAATTCTGCCGTTGTTCAGAAAAATATTGGCGAATTGTTGCCCCAGGATAAATACGACAACCACCTCTTTGTAAAATTCTATGAAATCTGTGTTGTTGAAACAAGAGAGATTTGTTTCATCAATTTCTTAAATTTTTTATGCAAATATTAGGTTGATGTAAAAGTTCATTCCGTTTTTGGCGCTAGATGGCGCATTGCATCGTAAAACCGAAGTTTTTCTTCGTAACACGTGTAAGTTTTGATGCTGTTTGAAAGAAGGAATTTCAACGAGTACTTGGTCGAAAAATTATGTAATTGAGATATGTTTAAAAAAAAAAAAAAAACTTTGTTAAGCATTAAAAATGACAGAAAATACGGAGCATTTCCGTCATATCGTACTGTTTTTTATTTCCGAAATGGCAAGAGTGCTTAGTAGACGCAAAAGAAGATACGCGTTGTGTATGGTGAGGGTGCCGTTGACAATTCCCTGTGCCGTAAGTGGTTCAGAAAGTTTCGTCAGCTGGATCAGTTCTTTAGCCAGAAACCTCCGAACTTCTATGAGCGCTGGATTATGTAGCTACCGGAGTCATCACAGAACGACACATACTTTATTGATTAGATGTAAGTTTTAGTAAATAAAATAATTTTTCTTCAATTTTTGTCAAAAAAGGAAGGACCTTTTCACTAACCCAATATTTTGTGTGTAGAATTTAGAGTATGCCTTGTTCTTGTGTATTCTTCTCTCACAGTGACAGTTCTATAATGGAATACATTTTGCCATCACTAGATACCGTCCCCGTAAAACCAGCGCCTGATGCATTGAATACTACAAAATCTAAGTACGATGGCTTTGTTCGTTATGAAGGACTGTTGTATGAAGTTTTCTTGTGCCAGACAGTGCAAAAAACTCACACAAATTTGTAGTGTACTCCAAAGCAATTTATCCGGAGACGGAGCCGCACTTTCAAGAGTTTTGGCCCCTAGAAGTCCCCACTACACTTATCACGCCTGAAAAAAAAATCCACCCCTATAACAAAGCTCTGACTCACCGAAGGGACTACGACCTTAAATGGCTGAAACCGAAAGTGCCTGTTTGCTCAGTAGCTTCAATGGCCATTCCTCGTCCTCACCCTTTCACCATTGTCACGCACGCCGTTCCCCATTTCGATTTGAAAGATCGTATCCCTTGAACAGGAGAGCTTCATTTGGGGAATCATGAGCCAGAGGGGAGCGGCATTTGTGCAACCTGAATCGATGTCTGGCGGAACTGGTGTCTGTCGCACTATGTGGGCGTACGCGGCATTGGATGACAATTTTCATGAAAGGGAGACGTGAGCTAACCGGGAGGAATGTTTATTGGTGAATGGGATCCAACCATCGGTGGATAAGTTTCTAAGAAAGGTAGTCCTGCGGCTTGTTAGTGAGACTCGTCCATAACGGGGGGTGAGGAAGAATAGATAATGTAAGGGCAGTTGTTGGTTGCACGGTTCGGGTGATGCCGTCTTTTGTATCGAGTGTTCAACTGGCTATCTCATTGTCTTATTGATTTTTCAGGATTCAGGTATAACGCGTTTGTCTGGGAAGCTTCTATTGGAGGCTTCAATTTTTTAACTGACGCTTTTATTTGAATGAATATTCTATCAGCTTTTTGGACACGATTAAGTTGAGGAAATTGGAGAATGTATTGAAAATGGTTTTCGTTGGGCCTGTAGGAATAGAATAATTAAGTTACTGAGCAGTGGACATTGACGCCGGCTTCTATTTTCAAAGGTGACCATTTTTTGAATGAATGTGCTTTGGAAATTTTGTATCGGGATTGGATACTTTTTAGGCATAATTAGGTTGAGGAAATGGCTGGATTGATTTTTTAAGATTCTGGTACAATGCGTTTTCTTGGGTGACTCCAGTTTTTAATCGACGATGGAATTTAAATTAATGTGCTCTAGAAATTTCGCAGTAGCAGGGATTAAAGCTTTTTTTTTTGACACGTTTGAGTTGAGGAAATGGGAGACTGTATTGAGCCTGTTGGACTAGAATAATGAAGTTACTGAGCAGTAGGCATCGACGTTTGCTTCTATTTACGAATGTGATAGTGTTTTACTCGGCAGAACTATTTGAATGATTATGCTTTGGAAATTTTTTTATCGTAATCCTAATTCGAATAGGTTCGAATCGTGTAACTTACATGATTATTTCTCTCATCTGGTCAGGAAAACTCTCCTTGTGTGTGTCCCTCTTTACGTTACCTTGTGCTTGATGAAATATAGACCATGAAACTCAAACAACTGTCCAAGATTTGTTTCCTGATCCACTGGTATCAGACTGATTTAATTTTATCGATTAATGACTTCGTTCTATTAATGCAAAGAAAAAATGTTCTATTACTGGATTAGTCTGATCTGGTACTTCCAAAAAAAATCTCGCTAAACTGTAGCAAAGTTTTGAAACGTAAATGCGTAAGAGGCAAAATATTGGAGGAATAAACAAGGACAAGTTTCACTAATTGGTTTGATTTTTCTTGAATTTGATTTAATTTCAAAATAGTTGCTCTTTAGATGATCACTGCAAAGGGGCTATCTTTGTACGATGCTCTGGATATTGTGTTGCATCGATCGCTAGGAATTGCAGAACAAAAACAAAATCAAAAGTTCACTGGAGTAAAATAAAGCTGAGCGAATAGTTCAGTTAAATTACCGCATAGCTTATTTTCCGTTATATTATTGACCCCTGATCGTCGACAGTAGATCGTTATGTTTCTCCAGTGTGTCTTAAACTCAGCTACCTACTTTTTTATTTTTAAAATCCACGCCTACCTCCGTTGCTAATGTGGATCGGCAGTAATCGTCAAGTTCCAACGGCGAAGCTTTGGGATTGATCCTGGACCGTCGCCAATAGCCCGTTGTGTTCCTTCAGTGCGACGCAAATTCAATTATGCGGTCTTCCCTATTGCTAATGGGGATATCGATCGTTGTCAGCCAAGTTTCAGGATTGAATCCGTACCGTCTGCAATAGTCCGTTGTGTTGCTCCGTTAATTCAATAACCCCCATACCGCTCTTTTCGGCCTACGAAATTTTAGAACTTGGATATAAGTAATCTGTTCAGATCAAAATAAAATTTTAAACTTTCTCAGAACTAGGAACTGATTGTGTCAGTGAGAAACGCTATTTTTAACTTGTTATAAAACTAGAAAGAAGTTTAGTATATATTTTACTGACTTTGTTCCCAGTTTATCACTCAAAAGACAACTTATCATGCATGGTTTATTTTATATATTCCAATAGTTTTAACCTCTTTTGGGACACATCTTTAGGTATATACGGGCTTCATGAACAACAGGTACCCTAGTTATTTATTCTTTTCCCATGGGGTTTACTGCTTCTGGTAACCATGGGCATGGGGATTGCGGCCCCAGGTTGCCCAAGCAATCATTCTTCTCTCCATTCTTTCTTTTAACCATTACTTGACATTGTCTGTCTTGTGTTTGGTGCAGCTAGCAAAAAAAAAAAAAAAAAAAAACACAAAACCAGCAAGTAGTTGTACAATTCGTTTTTAGAATAAAAGAGTTCTAATTAGCTCTTGGTGTGTATGTGTGTAGTGACTCTCCTCAAAAATCCCATAGAGCAAAAAGAAAGAAAAAACTAAATATGAATTAATGAATGTCACATGGTGCCATAATTATTTAAGATACTGGACTTTTAGGTAGGCTGTTAAAATGTGCTGTGCCTGATGTTTATGCTTATAGTGGAATATATTGGAATTGGAAGAATTCTATCTTCACCTGTTCCATTGCTTCTAATCAAAAGTAACATCTTTGATCATATTCTTTCATTCTTCTAAATGCATCAATATTCATCCAGTTTCATTTGATAAGGTAACTTGTTTTCAACTTACAATTAATAAAGATGGCGAATTTTACTCAGTATGCTCAATGCTTAACCGAATTATTATTAACCGATTAAAAAAAAATTACAAATTTTAGTTACATTTGTTGCATGATTAAGTGATATTAGAATAGTTTAAAATGCCACTAAGACTTGGAAAAACATTCATTTTTACTGTAGAAAAGGTTTTATTTGTTTGCAGTCTTATGTATTAATATCTTAGGTACACATGGTGATTAAAACTGAATTAAATATTTGTCTGAAATAACTTCTGGTGTTTCAATGTTTTACTTTTTTTCCAGGTTTATTTCATACTTGGTGCTTTGATTGTGGCTTTGATGGTTTTATTCCAACTGGGTTGAGAAAACCTATGTATTACACCTCAAGTTTTAGAAGGAAGCTTTGTGGTGGTGAGAAATAAATTTTTAGTTTTTATCTTGTAAAATTGTGTTAAGAGGTCTCAAAGGCAGGTTCAGTGCCTTTTCCCCCTAAAAATATTAAATAATTCTATAAATACTACTAGATTATGACCAGCAATAGAATGTTGGCACCATGTCTTAGTACTATGGAAGTAGAAACCCTGAGTGAGATTTCAGTAGTATAAGCAAAACCTTTGGATAGAATATGCAAAGGACTGTTTCAGAAATCTGTATAAAAATTGTAAGAAATACAACCATTTAAAATGGAGTGGAAAAACGCAGCATGAAAAACTTAAGATGAATGCTAAGCTGATAAATTGACTTATTGTTTTTGCATGTTTCCTCACTTAATGTTTCCTCACTTCTATGACTTCAGTGGTAATTTAAGACTTTTGAAGATACCAGTCTTAAGAATTATGGGTTCTAAACTCTGAATTAAGGAATTTGTTAGTGATAAAGTTACGGATTTTATTCAGGACATGTCAAAACACAGAAATGTGTAATCGTATTGGAAGGCATTGTACTAAATAGTTGAAAACTTTAGAATTCCTTAAAACTAGTTATAAGTAATGTACAATGCAAATTTGGTTTACAAATTACATTAAAATAGTGATTAAAAATATATTGCATTGCTTAAAAATATTAATGCTAGTATAAAAACTTAATATAGTCGACTATAAAATATAAATTTTGAGCAAAACTAAATTTGATTACAAGTCTTAATTTTCATTATAAAATCTTTAACCTTGAAAATATAAAAAAATGCCTGTTGTGCACAAAAGAATTATTTCTAGCTGAGATATAAAAACAATACAAGTATAATGGCCATGAATGTTTATTTTTCAATAAGTGTTAACATTTAAAAAAAAAAAAAAAAAGTAAAATTGTGAAATTGAAAACCAACAGAAGTATTTAATGAAATACTTCAAGTAACTTAGCTCTATTTTGGCGAATGTAGGATATTTCGTATAGATCCTCAAATTCTATCCTCTAAACAGTTCAAAACTTTTCTATTTATATGTAGTAACTATTTTTTTCTACATTTTAAATGCTGCTTTACTTTTTATGTCATTATCATCTATGCATTTTGTAATAACAAGTATAAATTATATTTTAGAGTTCACTTTAAAGTGAAAGGAAGAAGGAGATCTTTTTTTATTAAAGTGTGTTTTACTAAGGCCTCAAAATTCCGATCGTCAGCACGTGGTCTGCACACATGGATAAAAAGAAGCCGGTCAAACGGCCTCGTATGGATGCTGCGCCTAGTGAGTTTTTTTGTTTTATTTATGTAGTGCAATATAACTGAAATTTTTGTTGCAGATGAAACTCCTAATTACCTGTTTAGGTGGCAATATGAAAATCTGAAAATTTATACTTAAGAGTTTATATTTGGAAAATTGAATGTTTGGTTTCATGTAAGGATGTACATTTTTTTACTTAAGCACAAGGAACATCTTTAATGTTAAAAAAAATGGTTAAAAGACTTTTCCTTTTTTATTTTATTAGTTGAATTATTCATGGTTGTAACTTAAAATAAAATTCTAATTTTTTTATTGCAATATTGTTGGCAAAAGTGTGAAACCACACAATTCGAATAAATTTGATTTTCGGTTGTTCTGTAACTCATAGTTTCTAAAAATTGACTAGACAGATTGCAGATGCACATGCACATGTTTATGGAACAACCCAAATCAAATTTTTTTGACTTGCCTGGTTTCACACTTGCTGATGATACGAAATATTAATTTCTCTATAAGATAACCAGCAATTCATCAATAAGATAAACAGAAGTACCATTTTTTTTAACAAAAATTATGTATTGTATCTAAGTTACATTATTACTTGCATATTTTAAATATGTTAAGTGCATTAAAAGAAATATGAGAATACTTAGCATTTTTGAAGTTGTGTATCCTAGATTTATTTCATGTTTAGTATAGTGTTAAGTAATCTTGCAAATTTAATTCTTCAGTGTTAAATATAATCTTAGAAATATATATATACCTCTTTTCTTTTACTTTGAAGAATGGTAACCATAAATTGGAAACACCTCAATAAAAGTTTACAAATTGTGTTTCTCCTTTTGTAAGCTTCACATTGATTATTCTTAACCTGTAAAATTTTCAATGTTCTTGGTTACTGGTTTTAGTCTGATAATTAAAATTAGTTTCTTAATTCTACTGTTATTCCACTTTATAGTAGGTGCCCGAGCTCCAATTCCAAATGGACCTATGCATACAAGGCCACTTGTTGCTCTTTTGGATGGAAGAGATTGCTCTGTTGAAATGCCTATACTTAAAGATGTTGCAACAGTTGCTTTCTGTGATGCTCAGTCAACACAAGAAATACATGAAAAGGTGACAATTTCGTAAATTTGTTTTACATTTTTTTGTTGGATATTATATTGTTCAATTCAGATTAGGGGGTAATTTTCATTTTGTTTTTTAACTTGAAGAAATTATATATATATAAGGATATAAAATTTTAAATTTCAAGTTCATTAAATTGTTTTTAAAACTTCAATATTTAAAAAATTAATTAAAATTACCCATTCAAGTCAAAGACAATCACAAAGTTCAATGTAGAAAAGTATTGTATTCCTAAATGAGTTTGGTTTAATTTCTTATACAAAATTTGATTACTTTTGTTTTAAAACCAAAATCCTTCACTTAGAATAAGTGTGGTTTAAACGTGTTGCATAACCACTAAATTTGTATAAGTATTTTACAACTTGCTATTGTTGATTTATATAGGAATATTGCAGGGTTAGGTTTTAGTTATGAATGATGAGAAATAACTCAAATATGAAACCAAACAAGTGGTGACAGTTCCATATATGTATCTGCAGAGAGTGGCAGATTGAGCTGTAACTTGTTGCTATCTGTACATGGATGATTTATCCAAAAATAAATAGTAGCCAATTCTTGGTAAAGGAAATAAGGGCTACAATTAATAAAATGCAATTCTTTTATAATATTAACAGGATAAATTTAATAGAGTACAAAATAAAATTGTCGGCATTGAATATCTGATAGATAAACATAGGTAACAATGATAAAACTTTCAACTTCCCCAAAGTTAGCTCCTTTTAAAAACCTTTGAGCAATAAGCGGCACAGGCTCAATTCCTTCAGGAGCATTCCTCAATGGGTGCAATTCTCTCTTCTGTGTCAGTAAATCTTATTGTATCTGTCTATTACTTGATATTGTATGACTTGTGTGTAATGCAGCATGGCCAAATATGGCCCTTGCACCATAAAACCCCAAGCAAACCAACCAACGTTGTTTTAAAGGTAATTTTAAGTTAGGTTTTTATACAATTGTTTCTGTTTCTGGAAGGTGTATAGTTTTAATAATTTTCTTTTACTCTAGGTCCTAAATGAAGCTGTAGGAGCATTGATGTGGCATACAATTACATTAACTAAAGAAGATCTAGACAAATTTAAGGCTCTAAGGATAATAGTTCGTATAGGCTCAGGTGTTGACAACATAGACATTAAGGCAGCCGGGGAATTAGGTAAGATCCTATACAGGAATACTTTAAATTAATCACTTGAGAAGAACATAAATGATTGCATTATTAATTTTCTCATTAAGTTAAAACTTACTCTGTTAATTTGAAGTTTGCACCATAATTCTAAAAGATCATAAATGATTATTTACATAGAGATACATCTCTTTAACTTTGTGTACAAAACCATATACCAAATTTTTAATCGTGTGGGGAGAATGTATAGAACAAGTGAAATGTTTATGAAGTGACAATTGTGCCTGTAAAAGCTAATTTTTACTTAAAAGGCAACTAGGAATATTTCCAAGAAAATGTAATTTGTTATACAAGTCTTTTATCAAAGTTTTAGCAGAGTATCACCAAATGTAATATTTGATTTGGTTATAATATACACCCAAAAGGCATTATATTTGTACTCGCTATACGGTTGAGTTTCATGTGACACTTTCTATGAGTTTTCAATCCTTCACAATTCAGGTTTGAATCTCAAAATACTCAATTCATAATTTAACTTATTGAATTTTGGCAAAGCACAGAATTTACTTGCACTCTCTCAAATGAATTGTATTTGACACTTTCTTCAAGGTAAAGTATAAAAATTAGGATAAATCATTGTTAGTTTATGTGTCAAGTTTAAAGGCCATTGTCAAGGAATTGTGTTCCTGTTTTCAACTTGACTGAATGAAATTTTGTTCATCCAGTGAAGTGGAAATTTGGTAACTTTTTAGAATATGTTATGTGTGGGTGTCATTTACAGTAATGAGCTTTGGCACACACAGGTAGTCTGAATTTTGTGAGATTTTTGTACAAAGCCTGAATTTTAAAATTCAATCCAGAACATTTTAAAATGAATTTAATAGAATTTAATTATTATTGTTTTTATTAAAATGGCAACAGCAGCAACGTTTTAACTGGAGTTATATAGTTCTTTTTTCTATCTCCTAAACCGTTAAAGATATAGTACAAATTTCAACGGATTTGAAATCCACGGAAAATTTCACATTAGATTGATACCTAAAAATATAATTTTCTTTAAACAAATAATTTTTAAATTGTAACTTTAATATTTTTTTCCCATACGAAATTGACTTCTATCATTTTGAGAAATCACAGATTCCACTTCCTGCACTCAAACGATTCCAAACCAACACCACGGGCAACGAGGAACGATTTGTCAGCATACTAAATAAATAAAGTTTTAACGGGAATTTCGTAGTTCTTTTTTTCTATCTCCTAGATCGTTAAAGATAGAGTAAAAATTGCAACATATTTGAAATCTGCGGAAAATTTCACATTAGATCGTTACCTAAAAATAGGATTTTCTTTAAATAAATAATTTTTACATTGTAACTTTTGTATTTTTTCCAATAAGAATTTGACCTTTGCTATTGTAACTTTTTTATTTTTGCAATACGAATATGGGCGCTTTAGACAATAACATCATGTTTGTTTTTGGCAGGTGTTTAATTAACATCGCACCGGATCAACACAATGGACTATTGCGATCGTTTTTAAATTGGAATTGTGTGTAAATTAATTGTGTAGCAATCACCAGGAGTTGGCGAGCGTTATTGTTTTTTCTTTTTTATCCAATAGGCTATGAATTCCCATTTGGTTAGCGAAGCAAACCAATCTACTCTTAAGTCCATGTGTACATTCAGGGCCATTGTGGCTTAGTGGGTATACCCACTGCACAAGCAACCTTCAAAATTTAGGCAGTGCAGGTTTGATTCCTACCAAGTGCATTATTCCCTGGGTGTATTTCTTTCTTCTGTCAGTAAAACTTTCATTGTGTCTGTCCGTCTATTACTTGATATTGTATGTCTTGTGTCTGGCACAGTATCACTAAATATGACCCTTGTGCCTTAACCCCCCAAACCAACCATGTTTGCATTCATGAAGCAGAATGATGCATTGTCCACTTACTGTTGTCTTCGTTTCAATGATTAAAGTTAAGGGTTAGATTCATGGGAATTTGTTATCCTTACAGAGAATATTAGGAAGGTTCAAACACAAATTTATTTCCCCCAAAAGAAAGGTGATGTGATAATTGCATGAAACCTGCCTGCTTATCTTTCTTTTCCAAACACTGTTGAGTTAATCAACAGCCTTGTTATATGAAGATATTACACTTAGTGTACATTTATATGTAGTGCAGATACTAACTATTTTTAATGCTTACATATTTATAGCTTCAAAATTCGCAAAATGTTCAGTTTCTAATGTGATAACCAGCTACGGAACTGAAAGCATTGACATTGTAGCAAACTACAAATTGAGACATTTGTAGTTTTAATTCTGAAATATCAAAAATTATAGTTTTAGTCAGATTACCTTGTTTAAATTTTAGTCACAGTGGTAACTTTAAAATTTGATTGCTGCAAAATGTTTGTCAGGATGAAACAAGTTTTAATAACTTGAATTGGTTTTGTACTTTAAACATATAGACTGTACCATCAGTTTTGCATACTTGACTGATAGTACTAATTTCTTTATAGGTATTGCTGTTTGTAATGTCCCGGGATATGGGGTAGAAGAAGTTGCTGATACAACATTGTGCCTCATTCTTAACTTGTATCGGCGCACTTATTGGCTCGCAAATATGGTTAAGGAAGGGAAAAAATTTCAGGGTCCTGAACAAGTGCGTGAAGCTGCTCAGGGATGTGCTAGAATTCGTGGAGACACACTTGGCATCATCGGACTCGGTTAGAAACTAGATTTTCTTTCTTTGACATAATGGCTAATGCTAGTTTATTTGCAATGTCACTGGTGGTGTATATACCAGTATTGATGTCTTAAATATTGCATAACATACATTGGTTTTTCTAATGATCAAAAACTCCTTTTCAAATCCCTCAAGGGGTTTCATTCAAGTAAAGATGGGCATCATAACTCTGAAGTGCCCTAGTGATCTGTCCTATCTTCAATGTTATTCACATTTCGATTTGAAAAAATCTTAGCATTCATGTCTATTCAATGTTATTTATAATTTTAAATCATGCCTTTTGTCATTTAAACTATATTATTTAATATATATCAAATTACCATTCACACCAATGCATTTTAAACTTACATTTACTATTCCCTACATTTTCAATTGCTTTTATAACTCCAGGTCGTGTTGGAACTGCTGTAGCTCTTCGTGCCAAGGCGTTTGGTTTCAATGTGATATTCTATGATCCATATCTTCCTGATGGCATTGAAAAGTCTTTAGGTCTTACAAGGGTTTATACGCTACAAGATTTACTTTTTCAGAGTGATTGTGTATCCCTGCATTGTACTCTTAATGAACATAATCATCATGTATTCAATGATTTCACAATCAAGCAAATGCGACCAGGTTAGTTTCATATTTTTGAAAAATGAGTAAAATGAACTGTTATTGAGTTTTTAATATTTGTGCACAAACTTTCTCATGTGTGAATACATAAACTTGCTTCTAGAGGTGTATGAGATTCATACTCAGTGTATTTTCAGGGTTCACTAATTAATAGTGACTGCCTAATTATAAATATAATTAGTTCTAACCATATATCCAATACCTGTCAAATCTAAAGTAATTTTTAAATCAAGGACTGCCCTTTGTTGCCCCATAATTAAACAGTAAAATAAGGCAATAAAGTTTGCATTTTCAAGATAATAATCCTTTGCTAATTATGAAATTAATCACATTATTTTGATTTGTTCCTTTATTAAAACACATGCAATTACATATACACGCGTCAAAAAAAATTACATTAAAAACCCAGCTTTCTGAATTTTCCACCCTTTCTAAAACAATGCTACTTTTAACTGAATAATCACTCAGGAACTCAAAAATGTGAACAATAGTTTTGACCTTCGTTCATTTTCCCCAATTACTGTGTTACTTGAACTTGTCACTAAACATTTGTGTTTTATATGTGAAAGCATTGATTTGTAACTATTTTACAATGAACACAGCATTGATAATGCAATGATGATTCAATATATTGAATTGAATCTTCCTAGGAATTCGTTAATGACTTATTTTTTTATTGTGATTTTACCAACAGGCATTGTAATTTAGTGGTATGGGATGTTTATGTTACATCAAATCATCTTAAAAACCTTTTCTTTCATTAAAATGTCATTTGCATTTTTTATTTGATTTAAAAAAATAGTTAAGTTTCAATGAAACAGTAGAAAAATAGTTTATACCAGATGAATATGAAAACCTTGTCCATATCTGCCTTCCATTCCTCAGTACCAGGTGAAATTCTGTGCCTTGTGAAAAATGTACATTTAATATTTAGCTTTCAAAGGTATTTTTTTTCTCTTAATGCTCTTGAGAGTACAATGAATAAATTTTTATCTATTTAAACAGTCTCAATATATTACAGTGCAAAACACTTTCTTGAGCCCTGCTCCTTGGTGCAAGCAACTTCCTTATTTCGAGGGCATGTTGAAAAAACTACATAAAATTGCTAATTTTAGTTAATATATAAATATCAGAAACAAAAGACCTTGAACTGTAAAAAGTCTGTAAATTGTCCTTCTGTACAAGATAAAGTTAACAAGACGAGTAGTGAGGAATATTACCTGCAAGTTGAGTATTCCCTGATGATCACTTACCAACCTAGAATCTACCATTGTTAGAGCTAAATTGTTATTCCTTTAAATAAGTTTTAATACATGTTAGTTTCATCTAACAAATGTAATATTTAACATAATACATTGCTCTGTTTACATTACTGTAATAAGCCCAACAGTGTTGAAAATAACATCAGCATAAGTACTTAGTGTTAACTATATTAAACTTTTATTTATGGACGTATGAGAGCTATTCTACAAGTTCATTCACAAGTACTGCTTTGGCCCAAATTCTTTGTGCTGAAGGTGTTTTGGAAACATTAGTTAAAACTAGCTTTATTTTATTAGAACTTTTTGATGAGTACCATTCTGTGCAAATATACGAGTAGTTTATTCATGTATTGTCTCATAATAAATGAAACTTTTGATTTAGTAATTGTCAGAAATGATACTTTACATTTAATGTATGGTTTTATATTTTTCCATCCTTCCTTTAAGAAACATGTCTGCTTTATTCCTATAGTTCTTATCAGGTTTTAAGCAATTAATGTTATAATTCCTTTTAGCTAATCAACTAGAGCTGTAAATGATTACATGTTACTAAATACTACTGGAACTCTAACTTTCTAAACACATTATGTAGCCAGATATACCAAGATATTAAATTGTAACATTCTCTTCACTTACCTTTTGAAAAAGCAATCAAATGGTTAGATTTGGCATATTTATTTTACAATCTTAATAAAAATAATGGTATATATGAAATCTAGTACATACATCAAGGATTGGAAGTAACCAGTAGAAAATTGTAATACTGAAAATGCAGAATAAGGCTCATGTAATCTGTAGAACTAAGCCCCAAACAAAAAGCAGTAAAGTCCACTTTTATTCTGTTAAGTAAAGTATAACATTTTTCAAAAAAGAATTTTGAAAATTCCCACTAAGTTAAAATTTTAATACTTCCTTGCAATTGTTTTGATGCAAATAGAAGCTTTGTCACTTGATACAAAATTTATGCATTCTTGTTTTATTGAATTTTGTTCTATTACCTCCTATTTATTTCTGTTATTAAAAGTTATGCAATAATAAGCTGTACTTACATTGGACTGGGAAATGAATCTACTACCCAAAACTCTTGGCATGTATTTATGTGGTTTTTCAAGTATGCAGTTCTTTAACACATTCCCTGTCTTATCTGCTTTTGAGGATTGTATACCATGTGTTCCAAAAGCAGTGCATGCTAGAATTTGATACATAAAAATGATTTAACTTTGCTTTTTATGACCTAAATTTTTTTTATGGCAAAAGAAAATCTTTTGAAACCATAGCGTGCACAATATAACAAACATATAAGTAACTAAGGGGCTCTGTCCCCTGCTCGCTTAAACTCGCCAAACCCAGGGGACTGCTATATAATCACATTTGGTTTGCTTTGCAAACCAACACTCTTTTTGCAGATACAATTTGGTTTGCTTCGCAAACCAACACTACTTATAAGAAAGAATGCATTCTAAGCTTTCATGTGGTATTTTCAAATTTAATAACAAATAGTATTAAGGTATAGATGACAGTTTTAGTTTTGTATCGGAAATTACTATATAAAAGTTCCGAAATTTGTATGACGAACTTTTTATCGCAACAAATTATTTATCAACCAATTTCAAAAATAATTGTACCTTAAGAAAGAGTACATTCTGAGGTTTTCAGTGATGTTTTCAAATTTAAAAAGTACTAGTAATAAGTAGAGACTGGATATTTATGCAGTAAAAACTGCCAAAATATGCCATAAAATATGCAGTCAAAAATGCTAAAATATGCAAGTAATATGCAGTAAAACATGTCAAAATATGCTTTTTTTATGCACTACAAATTAAAATTGAAAGTGAAAAAGACTATATTTGAAGGAGCTCTATAGGAAAGGAACAAAATGATAAAGTCAACTATAGACATCAAGTTTCAAATACAAATGCACATTTATTACTTTTACATTGCACATAATTCTCATTACAGTTTTATTAATAAACTCCTAATAGAATAAAAAGTCTTTAAAATCAAAGAAATAATATATGCACACAAATTATGTTGACATATTAAAAAATGTTATAATAAATATTTAAAAATACTATGGTTATTGTGGGAGTAGTTATAACTTTATTGTACTTGCGAATAATTTAAGTTAATGAACAAGTGTTTTTCTAAATTATCCTTCATAAAATGATGTCTACGGTCACTTAAAATTCTTTTATACGATGTAAAAGAGCGTTCCACATCCACAGACGTTATGGGGCGAATTTCAAGGAACTTAAAATTTTAGGGCCCCATGTGTTATTTTTATTTAGTTTAGTCCCTTCCTCGCCTTAAAGGATTTTATTAATAGTTATCAATTTTGTCAACCCGAGATTTTTTTTAACACATCATCTATCTTTTCTTTAAGTATGTTATCAGTTTTGCCTGGAATCGAATTGATTTTCATTACCGCATCTTCAAGGATTGAAAGGCTATCATGTAATGTTAGTCCTTTTTTTTTCAAGTTTTTGGATCGAATCTACTAAAAAGGAGCAATGCGTTTTTACAACTATCAGTGATTTAACGAGGTTTACGTTTTCTATTAATATAGCTACTTTATCTAAGCTTTGTGCGGAATCAGCATTTTTTTTTTTTTAATTTTCGAACCACTTCCAAATATTGGTTCCAATGCCTGGTGTAGAACAAAGCAGCAGACAGCCATGTGCCCCATCTTGTGAGTACAGGTGTCGGAGGTAATGAAACATTCATCAATTCCTTGTAAACTATCATATGGGAGGGTGCTTTTAGAAAGATTTTTTTCCCTTGTCCAATAAAGGAATTTAATTCCGGAAAGGAATCTTTAACTTTTTCAGCAATAAGGTTAATTGCATGGGCAATACATGTGACGTGGACTATGTTTTTATAAAACGTCTGTATCAATTTTCCAGCCTTAATCATATACGAAGCCGCATCTGTCAAAAGTAACAAAACTCGATTTTCTATTCTGCTATCATTGGGAAAGATTTTAAGGCTAAAATCAATAAAACGGCATGTTGTGTCGTGATTAGTTTTATCGAGGATTTTAGAAGCCAAAAGAAATGTGTGGCTAGCTTGTTGGAACTCATTTTCCAATAAAAAGATTAGTCACATAATTACCCCTAAAATCAGTGGCTTCATCAACTACTAGGTACACGTAATTCTCGCCTATGTGTTCCCCAAGTTTTTGTAGTGTTTTTTGATAGCAAAGATCTAAGCAATTCTTTTGTAGAGTGCTTGCATTGAGGATATTTCGGTTCGTGTATTTCGAAAGAAATTCATTGAGAACAGAATTCTTCAGTTTAAAGAAAGGAATGTCGACCAAAATTAATGGCAGACATAAATCATCACAAAAACAGTCTTTCTGCTTTGAGGTTGATTGTGATTGACTAAGCAAAACTTGACGCATACAAAATCTTTGTTCGGCAGAAGAATGTGCCCCAATAAAGAAAAATTCAAATCAACTAGAGGGCTAACGCCCCCTGCTCGCTAACGCTCGCCAACCCCCGGAACTGCAAGCAGTTCCCTCCGGATCGCTCCGCGATCCGAGCTCACTTCGCTCGCCCATAGGACACTACAATTCTTTAGTCTAGCTTAAAAGGGGCCCAATTTAGTCTACATAGACCTGAAAATTGATCTGATTATGTATTGCTGAACGATACAGCTACAGTTCTGAGAGAGCAGCGAGAAAGGGGATCTCTTGAGACTACTATGTACTAAATTCATTTTCAGGAACAGTATGAGTGAGTATTTACACTGACAAATAGATTTTTGGGACAGTATATAACTGAATGTATTTACAATAATAACAAATTCTAAGGTATATGATATTTGAGTATTTACACGGTGCAAAACAGTTTATTCGAAGACCCTTTTTATGTATTGCTGAACCATACAGCTAATGTTCTGAGGGAGCAGCGAGAAAGGGGAACTCTTGGGACTACTATGTTCTAAATTCACTTTTCGTAACAGTGTAGGTGAACATTTACACTGACAAATAGATTTCTGATATGACTGAATGTATTTACAATAATAACAAATTCTGGGGTATATGATATTTGAGTATTTACACGGTGCAAAACAGTTTATCCGAAGACCCTTTTTGCGTATTGCTGAATCATACAGCTAATGTTCTGAGGGAGCAGCGAGAAAGGGGAACTCTTGGGACTACTATGTTCTAAATTCACTTTCAGTAACAGTGTGAGTATTTACACTGACAAATAGATTTCTGGGATATGATATGACAATGTATTTACAATAATATCAAATTCTGGGGTACATGACATTTGAGTATTTACACGGTGCAAAACAGTTTATCCGAAGACCCTTTTTACGTATTGCTGAACGATACAGCTACAGTTCTGAGAGAGCAGCGAGAAAGGGGATCTCTGGGGACTACTATGTTCTAAATTCACTTTTAGGAACAGTGTGGGTGAGTATTTACACTGACAAATAGATTTCTGGGATATGATATGACAATGTATTTACAATAATATCAAATTCTGGGGTATATGATATTTGAGTATTTACACGGTGCAAAACAGTTTATTCGAAGACCCTTTTTATGTATTGCTGAACCATACAGCTAATGTTCTGAGGGAGCAGCGAGAAAGGGGAACTCTTGGGACTACTATGTTCTAAATTCACTTTTCGTAACAGTGTAGGTGAACATTTACACTGACAAATAGATTTCTGATATGACTGAATGTATTTACAATAATAACAAATTCTGGGGTATATGATATTTGAGTATTTACACGGTGCAAAACAGTTTATCCGAAGACCCTTTTTGCGTATTGCTGAATCATACAGCTAATGTTCTGAGGGAGCAGCGAGAAAGGGGAACTCTTGGGACTACTATGTTCTAAATTCACTTTCAGTAACAGTGTGAGTATTTACACTGACAAATAGATTTCTGGGATATGATATGACAATGTATTTACAATAATATCAAATTCTGGGGTACATGACATTTGAGTATTTACACGGTGCAAAACAGTTTATCCGAAGACCCTTTTTACGTATTGCTGAACGATACAGCTACAGTTCTGAGAGAGCAGCGAGAAAGGGGATCTCTGGGGACTACTATGTTCTAAATTCACTTTTAGGAACAGTGTGGGTGAGTATTTACACTGACAAATAGATTTCTGGGATATGATATGACAATGTATTTACAATAATATCAAATTCTGGGGTATATGATATTTGAGTATTTACACGGTGCAAAACAGTTTATTCGAAGACCCTTTTTACAAATTGCTGAACCATACAGCTAATGTTCTGAGGGAGCAGCGAGAAAGGGGAACTCTTGGGACTATGTTCTAAATTCACTTTTAGTAACAGTGTGGGTGAACATTTACACTGACAAATAGATTTCTGATATGACTGAATGTATTTACAATAATAACAAATTCTGGGTACATAATATTTTAGTATTTACACGGTGCAAAACAGTTTATCCGAAGACCCTTTTTACGTATTGCTGAACCATACAGCTAATGTTCTGAGGGAGCAGTGAGAAAGGGGAACTCTTGGGACTACTATGTTCTAAATTCACTTTCAGTAACAGTGTGGGTGAGTATTTACACTGACAAATAGATTTCTGGGATATGATATGACAATGTATTTACAATGATAACAAATTCTGGGGTATATGATACTTGAGTATTAACACGGTGCAAAACAGTTTATCAGAAGACCCTTTTTGTGTATTGCGGAACGATACAGCCGAGGTTCTGAGAGAGCAGCGAGAAAGGGAATCTCTTGGAACTTTTAGGAACAGTGCGGGTGATTATTTACACTGACAAATAGAATTCTGGGATATATGAATGAATGAATTTACTATGATAACAAATTCTGGGGTATATTCATTCAGATAAAACCTCCTTGTACACACAGTTGTGTATTTGAGAACTCGCAGACACAACAGTAACAGTATTTCTAGCGGTAATTCTCTGAATTCGTTCGTCAAAAGATTCCCTAGTTCACTGCTCTCTTCTTCGCTAATTAAATTGAAATTGACGCAAAGAGCTAATTTTTCTATCAAAAACCTCTCACAATTACCGGGAAGATTGATCAAGGCTTAAACGCGACTCGCTTCCCGTTGTTGAAATGAGGGTTAGCAATATTTACATTTGTAAAGGACAAAACCGTTGCCACACACCGGAGAGAAATACAGGCCGATTTTGCGCCACGCATAAGTGTATTATATATATAGATGCATGAACTTAATCATGCTTAAATTTGAATGTAAATTTTAAAGGTATGTACACTTGTGCCTCCCGTAACACTGGAGATATAGCCCTGAGAAACACCATGGAAAGAAAAACCGTGTTATATAATTTATATGATAATATGAGGGAGACGAATCTATAGCACTTAGTCATGAAATTTGGCACACAAGTAGTCCTAAAGACGACTGAATGCCCGAATTTTGAAATTAAATCTAGAACATTTAAAAATTAGTGTATGAGTTTTCCCCTTTCTGGGTTCTTTTGGACGTGCCAAGTGTCCATTCTTTGCAGCATGGCAATTTATATTCCTTTGATTTCTGTTGGTTTGTGAGTACATTCATCTTTACCATGTTGGCAACACCTTGTTCTTCATTGTGTGTTAGCAATGGTCATTATGTGTGTAATGTTCTTTGTGTGTTGTTAAGTTTTACTAAATAATAGAGATAAAAAAGTTATGCATCTATAATTATTTCATCAAGCAAATGTCAACAGTTTTTCTTAACATGGCAGCAGAGCATAGTTAGAGTTTGCTCCACGTCTGTTTTTCACGGTTACCAAAACCACAACTACGCTCCTGATAATTTGAAAGACTTCAACCACGTTAATTAGTAGAACCACTGCCACGATAGTTCACTTGACCACGGCCATACCAACAGTACTTTTTAATGTGGCCAGATTTACCACAATTAAAACAGATATTCCCTTGTGGGCCCGATTTGCTTGTTTCAATTTTAAATGCATTTGATTTTTCTATTGGTGCACTGTCTTCACAATCATTTTTCTCTTGGGGCGATTTCGACTTAATTTTACTTTTTAGATAATCAACTGTTCTGTCCTTCTCTGGTAAAACATCAGTTAAATCACCAATATGACTGTAGTTTGATGGTAATGATCTTAACATGTAATTCAGTTTTTCATGTCCAGTCACGGTTGCACCTGCCTGTTTAAGCTCGTTTACAGCTCTCAAAATCATCAAAAAATAAACATAAATCTGAGTAATTCTTCAACTTGACATTTTCTAAGTTATTTCTACGTACAAATTGCAATGACGTGGAAGTTTTCAAATACATCATATCAAATTTGGCTATAATATCAAAACCAGACTCACATTCATGGATGTATTCCAATTGCTTGTTTGTTATTGCGCCATTAATATAGTTTGTTGCTTGAACATCTTTTTATTCCCATTTTTCTTGATCATCATTTGCATGAACTTTTCGTTGTACCACTTCCTTACACTTTTTAAATTGCAAAAT
This sequence comes from Metellina segmentata, assembly GCA_947359465.1. Classification (NCBI taxonomy): domain Eukaryota; kingdom Metazoa; phylum Arthropoda; class Arachnida; order Araneae; family Tetragnathidae; genus Metellina; species Metellina segmentata. The sequence goes on from OX375872.1 coordinate 29,805,084, forward strand.
GTCATTCTTCGTACTTTCCAATTAAAATAGTCTGAACCGTCAAATAGTAGTATACTAATCTCATTGTTTCTTTAACACGCCATTTTTACGCTTGTTTCATTATTTATTTTATTTTTCTATTAACAGATTTTCTTTCCACAGTCCCATCAGATAATTAGGTTTGTCAGAATCAGTGAGGTTTAGCATTAAGACTTTTTAAAAGCATAACTTACTTTTGAATTTGTATCATTTTTACATTTTTATTATTTATAGCTTTTTTCTTTAGCTTTAAGACTTAAAAAAAAAAAACGATAGTTAATTTTTATAATTTATGCTATTTTCGTTTTATTACTGCTTAATTTGGTTTTAAAAGCATAACTTGGTCACTAGCAACGCCCTCCATATCTTGCTAGTAGATTATAAAATTTAATAACTTAAGGATTAGTGATTTAATATGTGGCAAAAAGCAATCCACCAAATGGGAGGAACACAGAAGACAGAAAGTAATAATTTGAGTAGAAGCTTTTTAGATTTTGCAAATCTTGTCCACCTAAACATGTGACCAGACTTAATGATGGGGTTGCAATCTACCTGCAACTTTTGTTTAAGGTATGACTGATTACTGATTTGAATTAACATCATTCAGTCACAAGTTGCACTTGAGTTTTACAATAACACAAATTTTGAGAGGAATTACACCAACATATACTCAGTCATGTATGTTGCCCAGTGGTTCACAAGGTAGGGTCTGCATCATAGTTTAAGGGGGCCTTGAAAGGATCGACTATGGCTTTTGCAAGGCACATAACACCTCAACTGAAATCTACACTTGCATAGTTTTGTAGTATGTATTTAGTCTGTCAACACAAAAATTAGAAATTCATTTCTTTAATTTATCGGTGGGATATGTGGATAATAAATCTATTTGCTAATGAGCAATCAACCAACTTCTATCATACTACAAGATTTTTTGACATCTTTCAACTGACCAGTTCATTAAAATTTTAAGTTTTCACAAGTATTAATTAAATTTTGGTTATGTGTAGTGACAAACTATCCTGCATTCACAAAAAAAGTTTTACAATGCTTACTTGTTTCCTACAACTTGTGTGAAACTATTCTCTCAGCTCATGTATTTTATGTTAAGAAATAGCGGATATTTCCCTTCAGAGCCACTAACCCATTGTGTCTCTAGTGCATCATTATTTAAGTACCTACCTGTTAAGAAATAGACTTTATGTGAGTGACTCTATTGAAATTATCAGACATTAAACCATAAACAACTGAGCTAATTGTTAAAAAGTAGCTTCATTGTGTGCATTAAGATAAAAGTATTTATTTTGATGTCATCAATATTATAATTTTGCAAGTTGAGAATATTAATTGTAATTATTCATGACATCAAAATAAATCTCTTTTTCAGAGCTTTAAATTGTCATACCAAGATTTAAAGTATTTTCAGTTTTTAACTGTAGTAACACTTACACATTTACAAATGTGTATAGTAAATCCAGTGTATTTAAAAACATTGTTCATATAAGTGATTGAAATATTTAGTTAGTTGATCCTGTGACGACTATTTTTAGTGATTGGATTTAATTTAAATATAGGTGCATTCCTGGTCAATACAGCTCGTGGTGGATTGGTTGATGAGAATGCATTAGCTTCAGCTTTAAAAGATGGTCGAATTCGAGCGGCTGCCTTAGACGTCCATGAGAATGAGCCATATAACGCCTTAGCAGGTACATTATTCTTTTAGTACAATTTAATACACCTAATTATTTTTTTGCACCAACTTCTTTTACACAAATTTGATTTAACATGAATTCAAAATAAATATTTCATTCTCTTTTTACACGAGTCATTTTGATTTAACACGAGCGAGCCGAGTCAATTTCTATAAATGTTTCTTGCCTGAATCCTAATTTTTTTTAATTTATGGCATTGTAGAATCATTTCTATACTACACACACATGAGGAATGCACTAAGAAGTTTCAACATGAACTGAAGTTGTTTACAGTTTCTCACAGAGAATTATATAACAACCTAACCAAAACACGAACACAACTATTAATAACTGAATTCGTTCGTAAAACCGGTGAAACATCGGCACCAGAAGATACTTGTGCTGATTTTGCTCATGAGATCACAGAAAGAAGTTAATTAATAGAGGAAGAAGACATTGTCCACAGCATTTCTAGTGATAGTAGTGATATTCTAGTCGTATGCAAACGTATGTGTCGTTTACTGTCAGAAAGGGAAAATGAGTAGAATCTTGTGTGCAAAACAGTTTTTTTGTTCATGAAGAATTTTTTCATTTCAGTTGCAAATTTACTTCAGTACATTTGCATTACATATTTTGTATAACATGTGTATTTTGTTGAAATAAAATAAACTTAAAACGAATATTTTCACATTAAAAAAAAATTATTTGTGCTGATTTTTTAGATATGAAACCAATCTTTTCTTCCATAGATACGTCTTTTTTTTTAGACAAATTTTTGTACATGTGTTTTTTAGGAACTTATTTATTGTGTAAAAACAAAATTAGGTGTAATTAAATTAAATTTAATTTTCCTTTTGTTTCTTTTATCCTTCTAACTCATAATACAGGGGTGAAAATCTTCTACATTTCCTCGGATTTCCACTTTGTTTTCTTTTGAGAAGTTTTGCTTTTTCTTTAGAATGAAATAATATGGAATTACAGCCAAAGAGTAAATGTAAAAAAAAATCATGAAAGTGTGAATATCCTAACTACAAGGATGAGATTCTAATTACGACTTTTCTTAAATATATGAGAAAATGACAGGTTTTTATCATTTTTGAAGAAAAAAATTCCGACTTTCGCCCTTTTTTGTCTTCTACAAACGTAAAATGCGCCAAATGAGACATATATTGCCAACATTGCACTCCTAAATTTTGCCAAGCTGATGAGTCTTGCAAATTCCTCTGAAAAGAATTTTTTGTGAGAAGGTTATTAGTTTAATGGTCAAACCTGAAGAACTTGGATTTTGAACTAGTTAGCGTACGTTGTTGCTGTAAATTTCGTGGTAAAGCTATGGTTTCTTAAGAAAGCGGAGCTGTTATCTAGCGGCCGTGATTCGTCATGATACGGCGGAAAAGGTATAAATGAAATATTTTAAGTTGATCAGCTTTTAATGTGATTTTTCTTTCAACTAGAAAATAAGATGCTCGGTTCTTTAACCCATAAGGTTCTTTCATCTTTTATGGCAACTTCGGCAAGCGGAAAGTTTAAATTTTCGTTTTGAATATTCTAGAAAGTACTTTCAAAATCCATTAAAACTTCTTTCTTTTCCGACTTTAGAAGTGTGCCAAGGCAGTGGACACTGCTTTTTTTTTTGCAACGGAAATTTGCAAAATGTTTCTTTTAAGGGCAATATTTATGAATGTTTTAATAAGATAAATTATTTCTTGGAATGAGTTGTTAATTTTTATTTGATTTAATTAGAAAATAAGAATATTTACTGGAAAATACAAGCCGACGGAAATTGTGTAGAGATTTTGAAAAAAGGTATAATTCGAAAAAAGGTTGTAAATTAAACTGAATTAAGGTATATTTGATTTAAAACGAGTACAGCTTCAGTCTACGTTTATAATGGTGGCAACTGCCTTGGTTTCCTTTTTTTTTTTGGCGCACTTAAGTTGTCAGGAAATAATTATTTCAAATGAAATCAAATGACAGTTTAACAGAATTTGAAAGAACTTTCCAGAATATTCAAAATGAAAATTTTAAACTTTCCACTTGAACGAGGTTGTATTAAAATCCGCAATTATACCGTAATACAGATGGGTTACCTTAACCTGTCATTACACGCTATTAGAAGTGCACCAAGACCGTTGCCACTGTTATAAACGTAGACTGAAGCTGTACCCTTATTTTTTCTGTTTACAGAGTTGCCAAGATATTTTTTCTTATATGAAATACAGTTTCATGCGCCCTTTTCTTTAATGAAAAATTTGAGTTCACACGTATTTTCTGACTTTTTGTCCTTTTCCCCCACTTTTATGCTTTTAACTATATAGAGTATGTTTGAAAAGATGCAAAAGAAAAATTGAATAAAGTGCTTTTGAATTATAAAAATACATGCTTGTCATAAATACATATTCTGTACCAGTGGTGCTGCCATGATGAGGGGGTTATGGGTTAAAGCTTCCAATGACAAATGTCATTGTTTGTAGTGGACTTTATAGAGCTTATAAAGCTAAATAATAGGCAAAAATATATGCTTATCATAAACACATATTCTGTACTAGTGGCACAGTCATATGAGATTCTGGGTTAACTTCCCTACTTCCAAAGACAAATTTTATTGCTTTTTGTGGACTTTATAGGGCTTTATCAGACTAAATTTGCCTACCCCCTCAGAAAGAATTTCTGGCTGCACCACTGTTCTGTACACATTAGTACACAAATATACTATTCTTATTCAGCAATTTTTGTAGTTCAAAATAAAGCTGTATTTTTTTTTTTTACATTTTGACTGTTTTTACCTTTGATAATATGCAGGTCTGAATGTCGGAAGTATACTACTTTCCAAAAGTTTTGCTCTGAATGCTAATTCTCAAATCTGGAATGCATGCTTGAATTTTACTGGGTGAAATTTACTATTGTTTATAAATGGGATACGAAAATACAGAATAGCCTAATAGAGTAATCAGTATCATACCAAATATGCAATATAAATGGAGCTTTTGTATCCAAGAGTTGTATTACTTGTTGGAAATGTTTCTAAACTTTAGGGTTTATTTGAATTAAATTTCCTTCATTATGGCTCTGATAAAGTTTTAGAAAGATTTCCAATACAGTGGCATACTGCTTGAAGGCATGCTATAAGATTGTTTATTAATGAAGTAGCGAATTTCTTTTCTGTTGATCACTCTTATTTCTAATTTTGTTATAAGTAATACAAATGTGAGTGGAATAATTATCTGAAGACTTGTTATAATACTAGGTTGTCCTGAAACATCTGATGATGCAGCTTATCCTTTTTAAGATCTTTTATCAAAAAACAACCAACTGAATCAAAACACAACTATTTTTTTGCTATTCATTAGACATCATGGAAGATGTTGTAATCAGTTCATTATCACCAACACGAAAAAGCAATTGTTGAATATGCATTTGTGAAATTAATCGAAGGGACTGATTGACAAAATACATCTTTAGTAGAACATTTGAAGAATGTAGTTTTTAAAAAACAAGAATTCTTTTCAATGTTGAATTCCTCCAAGGTAAAACGTGATTTGTGGGAAGGAATTCTGTTCCTCTGAAAAGGTGATGGGCACCCAGTGAAAGATGTCAGGATCAAGTCCTTAATCCCTATGTGAGACTGAGTGTACTGAATGAGTCGGCTGAAATTTCCTTTGCAAGAATGATGATGCCTGTCCACATAGAGCAAAGTTCGTGGAAGAGTACCATGGAAACGAGGGTAATTTGGATGCAGTGACTAGCATGTTTTCTGTATCTCAGTCATATTGAAAATCATTGAGATGCGCTCTAAAGCAGCTGTCTTTTCCTATCTACCTCTTCCAATAGGTGCAAACTGCCCTTTCAGAAGAACAAGAGTCGTTATTTTACAGTGGAATTCATAAATCATAGAAGTTTCTTTTCCGACTAGTGTGATATGATTAATTAAGGGTTAAAATAAATCCTAAATGTATTTTTTAAATTTATGAGTGGAATGATTTCTCAATTATCTTTATTCTTGGGAAGTTTGATTGAAGTTTGTCGGAGGGAAAATTTTTAGAAACATCAGATTTACTCTTTTGAGCTTGAATTTTAGAAGGCAGTGTATTTATACAGCTTTGTCATATATACAATTAAAATATCTAGCACTTTTTAGTTACAAAGCAGACTGCATATTACATTAAAAGTGTTTATTTGGGGCTTCTGGTATATTACAGTACTTACCTTATGAAGCAGTACCCTTTTTATTTTTATATTAAAAGTTTTAGAGCATATTTTAATTTAGATCTAATTGCTAGAAATATGTGAACTTTTCAGATAATGTTAACAGCTTTCATTATTTCTGATAGTTGACTATTGCATACACTTTCCTATTTTTAATTAACTCACAGGCACATATTTAGACCATATTTTGTGTGATATTCCACTCAGTAATGAGACCAAGTCAGGCTACTTTTACATTTTTAAATGTGTGTGAAATGTGCTAAGTTTACAATATTATTTGCAATGCACAGATATCAATTATACTGAAGAAAACGGAAGATGAAATAATTCTTAAGAAAACTATAATAGATTGTTTTCATATTTTTTTTCAGGGGTTAATGTATTGCTTTTTATTTTACAAAAATGCTCTATTAGATATTTACAAGGCAAAATACTCAGTGAAGATATAATTAGTAATATGTTGTTTTATAGGTCCATTGAAAGATGCACCAAACCTCATTTGCACCCCTCATGCGGCATGGTACAGCGATGCTAGTTCTACTGAATTACGTGATATGGCTGCTAGTGAGATTCGAAGAGCTATTGTTGGCCGTATACCAGACTCACTTCGGAATTGTGTGAACAAAGAGTACTTTGTGAGTAGTGGCTATAGTGAAGGTATTAATGGAGCTGGCGGGTATAACTATAATCCAATGGGGGTTCCTCATTCCACCACTTTAGAACCCTTATCAACATCACCAGCCATCCCTACACCACATTCACAACCTCATTCTACACTTCAAGATACTCAAAATCATATGGCTACAAAACCAGAGAGCTCTGAAGTTCATTAACTCCTCTGCCACCTATTGCCGTGCCATGGAATTGCATCCCACCTCTTTCTATGCAGCAAGTCAAGGCTCTTTTACCAAAACAGGTTTATCAGTCCTCTGCTGGCTCTTAAATAAACTCCATGTAGTTTGTATGGAGAAGCATTTTTATCAGCCATCCAGTAATGTGATTTAATATAACATACCCTTAGGGAATGAATGCCTTCTTCCTCAACTGATGCTGGGTGTTTTTATAATAGATTTTTACAAAATGAAAAAATGAATAAAAATTAGTATTATATATGACAGGCTGTTAATTCTTCAGGGAAAAAAATGCAAAATAGTGAATTGTGGGTATTGTGCATTGTTGTCCGGCCACGTCTTTAAACCAGTCATTGTCAGTGTTATTGTGGAAGTTATACAAAATTGCATTAACTTGCAAGGTTATGTTCTAAATCAAAGAACATGATTTAAATCCACTGTAGTCAAAACACTTTTTCATCAGATTGTGTGACCCATGCATTACTCTTACAAGTGATAGTGTTCACATAAAATGAGTAAAATGTAAACTTGTATACATAAATATATGATTTTGTTATTGTGTGTGAAAAATCATCCAAACCTCTATTAGCATAAGGGAGAATGAAGATGTATAATTATTCTGCTCATCATTACAGCCTTATTGTATCAGGGAAACAAGTGCAGAAAATTTCTTCTTTCTTCTCCCAAGTTGTTAGTTTCATGTTGTGCAAAATCAAGTAGAATTACATTTTGAATCGATTGTAATTTCTATTAAATTGCATCATATCTCAGTCAGTACTTGTTCTAACAAGGAAAAAAAAAACCCATTACTATGCATTACATGACAAATAGCTCTTCAAAGTTTTCTGTGTTATATTTGTGGAAAATCTGTTTGAGTATATCATTAGTAAAATAGTTTTGTCCTGAATTTTAGTATATATATTTTTGGTTTGTAACTTGTTGAGTCATCTGTTGTCTGCCCATTTTCATCTGCTGTTATCAAATTGTAGTGGAATCATTCCAGTCAGTGTAGCTATGGAACTAAGTCTTAAAAACTTGGTCATGCTTTATTTTTTATTGATGTGAGTTTGATTTTTTTGTGATTTGCATATTTTTGCATCTTTTCATTGCATTTGATAAACAGGGTGTGCTGAACCGAAGATAAAATTCAAAGTAGCATACATTTTTAGTGTATGCACTAATTTATTTATTCATTATTTTAAAATGTTTTATCATTCATTCATTTTCCCTGGATAAATGCATTGCAGATTGAGGAATAAGTTGCAACATTGAGCCATTTATTAAACTCAATGTATTGTAATGTTAATATGCAGTTTGCATTAGTTAGCATTGCTTGCATACAAGTCATAAAAACAATTGATCGAAGCTTGCAATAATGAGAGCAATACTTGCCACCTGTGATATATTTGTTTCTTTAACCTCAATCTGTATCATTCTCTAGGCTAAAATGCTAATTCATTTTCTTAAAATGCTTTTTTTTTTTAACATTTGTGATTTTTGTCTGCTCTTGCATTTTTCAGGAAAGTAAACCAAAGGATTTATAAAACCCAAATACAGCATTATGTCTCAAAATAAATTTAGGTGCTACAAATGTCGCATTTGTTTTCACTTTATTATTTTTTTTTGTATGCACATTTTGTATAAAATTAATTTTAGCAATACTTTAAAGATCTAAAATCTTGCAAGCATATAATGCTGGCCATATTTTAGTTTCTCCTACAGAATGTTTGATGCTTCATTGGTGTGAATTATTTTTTATTCTGTTACTATTTATAAGCGCAAAGTGTAAAAAATCTGAGTCCTGAATCAAATTGTGTCAGGAGCTAGTACATTTTTGTTTTAGTGCTAGTTTTCAAGCAAGGTGCTTTGTTTTCAGTTTCCTTGCTTCATTATATTTGAAATTACAAGATGTTTTGAGCAAAAGAGGGGTGAACCTCTACAGAATCAGTATTATGTTAGAAGTCTATGCAATTTATATATATGTGAATATTTTGAGACAATAAGCAGCATTTATCTGCGTTCTCTCATTTCAAGCTGTTGACCTACTCAGTGTACCTTATTTAAAACTTAATATGCAACATTGTATTGCAGATATGTAATTTACATAATGCTTATAAAAATATTCTTAGTGTACAACATAAAATGCTCAATATGTAATACTACATATACTATGCAACAATATTCATTATCATTATGCAACGATGTATTATACTTAATTGGCCAACGTGTGGAATTGGGTAATAATCAATGTATTTAGTGCCCATATCTGTCAATGTTTGTTTATTGTTGCTTTATTTTTAAGTTTAATGCTGTACCATATTTGCCCAATTTTACAATATTAATGATGTAATATATATAAAATTTGAACTTATTTTAGAGTTAGAGATACATTTTGGTTTTAAGCATGCATTAATTGTCATCATGTAGCAAAGTATTAAGGCAATATATAAAACAAATATTTTTACGTATAACAATGTGTTAAATTTAAAATAAAATTTGAAACTTATATGGCAAGTCTCCATTCACAAATATTGTCACTCAAAGTGAAAAACGTTGTATGTCTAAAATCTGCATTTTGCAGGAGAGCAAAAGAACTAATCGTTTTCCTTATGATTTGATTCTATTATTATATACATTTGGTTGTAACTTTTATTGTATCAGCTGATGACATAAGAGATTTTGTCACCAGTTTCAAATCATATAGCAATAAAAAAAAATTGGATTTTTGACATACAACCTTTTGCTCTTTGAGTGACGATATGTATCTGTCTCGTGTACATTTGTTTCATTTGTTATTATTGGTTGAAAGTCTAGTTGCACTCATAATATTGTTTGTTTTTGAAAGTTATATCTGTTTTCCTCTTTTTTTTTTATGTATAATAGAATTTAAGTGAAAAGTCAAACCATAAGAAAAATTCTTGGAAATATGTGATATCTAGCATCTCATTAAATTATAGTGTATTTTTAACTTGCTGTATACATTGTGATGAAATAGCAAATTTACAGAAATTTATCCTGCCTCATTTAAAAATGCAATAATCGCTGTATAAAAGATTGGATATCCAATTTTATCATGTGTAATATTTCATATTCTATACGTGTTATCTTTTATTTGTTGTAGTTCTGCAAAACGTTTGAGTTTGTTAGTATGCTCTTAATGAGCTTATAATTTTGTTAATTAATATAATATAGTACATTGAATTCATCTATGCAAGTAGTATTCAGCTTCAATTTTGAAATCTATTCTTTTCTTCTGCTATTCCTTTGTGTCATTTATTCTTGTTTTCTGGTATTTGTGTTAAATACCCACATCCTGCTAATTTCAAATCAAAATTTTCTTCCACGTTTATTACATTGTGTTATGTTTGATATTTAGAAGAGGGGGGTCTCATTTTTTAGTGCTCAATTGTGTAGTAAATTATATTTGTTTAAAATATATTGATTTAGTTTACAAATTGTTACATTGTAATCTGTGTGTTGTCTAGCTATATTGACTAAAAGCTTGTGAGTATATTTTTTGTAATACTTCTCATGATTGTCTTCTGTATAATCACTAATTGTCTCAGGTTATGGACATTATAAACAAAAGCTGCTTATCATCAACTCCATTTTCTGGGGAGGGCATTTAAATCATTTGCCTCTTGTACAAAGTCAAATTGAAAATTTTAGTTTGTGCAGTCATAGTTTCAGTGGCCTGTAGTTTTCAATTTTGATTATTGTCATGTTAATCTGCTGTGTATGCAAGAGTGTCTGCATGTGTGTGTGTATGTGTTTGTCTATGTGTGTGTGAATCAAATCATTTTGTGGGTGGCAGTGATAATAAATGACAGTTTCATTTCTATTTGTTTTTATTTCTCTGCAAACACTCAGTTAAAATGTTAACAAAGACTTGGTTCTGCCTTCAAGTGTAGTTTTAAAAATATTAAATTTGAACAAGTGGAAAATTTATGAAAATGATGTACAATATACACATTGTATTTTATTAATAGTAAAAGTATATAATTACATTGAAACACTTTATTAAGTTAGCTTGGGCGTAATTTTGAATTTCACCTGCAGATAGTTTGGAGTGATGTTAAATGAATGCACACAAAGGGTTTTCTATGAAAACCTGGAATTTCCAAGGGAAATGAACTATTTCTCAAGATCTTTTTTAAAATCCTAATTTGTATAAATGCGATTTAGTGTTATCAAATTTTTCCATAACTTTCAAGTTTTGAAAACACCTGCCGAGTGGTTTTAACTTTTGAGTATTACTGGATTCCTGAGAAAAGTACTTTTTTTTTTACCCTAGAACAGTTTTAATATCCAAATAGCTGTACCTGTAGTTGAATGCAGGACATGATATTGGTCATTACAGACAGAGAGTTAGCTTAAACTTTCCAGAAATGTGCCAAGTATATAGTTCTATCAAAATTATTGGTAATTAATTTTTGTTGAGTCTTGAATTCAACTTTTACGTTATAAAAATCCTGTAAATAAACATGGTTAATAAGTCGCATTAAACTTAAAACAGCAAAAGTTGTAGGATTCCAAAGATTAGGTGAAAAAAGATTTACCTAAGCAAGCATAATTTATTCCAACCTACAAAGTATTTCATGTATGCTGTGTTCGTCTTAAACGGATTTTTTAACTTTCAGATATGTTTTGTCAACATTTTGAGTATTTGGTTCGATAATTCATACCTTAGAAGAGCAATTTGAAAATATCAAATAAACTATAAACTTGATAGTGTAATTCGTACATAAATTTAAAACAATGAAAGTTCATTGGATTCTGTCCAAGAAGCTTAAACTGGTAGCTATAAAACTTGACCCTCCAAGATCTCGTCCATCCAGATCTGACCAATTTTGCTAATTTTTAGTTTTCTAGCTATGATTTCAAGATCCAGTCAATTTTCTTCTGACAAGATCTGGTCAGTTTTGATCTAATCTAATGAATGACGAGATATCTCTTCGAGACAACCACCAGGAGGATTAATCTGATATAAGCAGCTGCTGAAATGTAAAAATTTTCACTCACAAAAATTAAACAATTCGCACTAAAATATAAAATACCTTCATTTTCTAAAATCTAATATAAAAAAAGGAAGTGTTTGTTTCTTGCACGCAAAGTCCTGACGAATCTGGCACTTACAGTAATGGGATTTGGCACATAGGTAGTCCAAATTTTTTGGACGCGGTGAATTTTAAAATTCAGTCTGGAACATTTTAAAATGAATTTAATCATTATTGAATGCAACAGCATAGAAGATATCACAGATTCTAAATTTATTGTTTCCGTTTAGATTTTGCACAGAGGAATGATTTTCCAGCCAGACGATAAAAACAAATAATCTGTTAATTGGAGTCGCTTAAGTTATTTTTCTATCTCCTAGACCGTTAAAGAAACAGTAAAAATTCCAACGTTTCTGAAATCTACGGAAAATTTTACACCAGTTTAATACCTTACATCACGGGCAACGCCGGGCTAGACACGCAGTGGCTAGTAAATGATAAAGTAATACCTAGCATTATGATGTTATCAATTGAACAAAAATCGGCGCTATCACAGCCAAACGTAAAAATTGTAACGACTGATGGTTGATACATCCCTGAAGCTCTCCTGACCTCTCATGGTTGGCAGTTGAATTTACATTGCACTGGAGCTACACAACGGACTATTGACGAATGTATCTAAGGGAAAGATCCGAGAACACATCGTGAGGTCGCTGTAGCCCGATTAGAAGAGTAACGAAAATTAACAATCGGAGGGTTGCGGGCTTCGAAACTCGCTCCATCCAAAGACCGTCCTGTACACGGGGGGCCGACCAACCGGTATGGTGGTTAAGGTGTTAGCCTCTAGATCGGAAGGTTCCTGGTTCGAATCCGGGTCCGGGCATGGATGTTTGTAATCGTATGGTGTAGAGGCGGCTGGTGCACCTTAAATCTGTCGTGGCCGAAAGTCCTCACGTTGGGTTGGCGTGGAACTTTGGAGAGTGGGGTGCCAGCACAGTTGTTGATTCGTCATCTGACCGTGGTTCAAAATTACGAGATGTTGTCCTCGATCTTTCCCATAAGTGACTACTGATCCCGAACCGTCGTCAATAGCCCGCTGTGTTGCTCTAGTACGACGTTAACTAAAAATTACCATTACCTGTACACGGGGCTGCTGCAATTTAAATCTCATGACCTCCAATATCCTCACGTTGGATTAGTGTAGAAGTTAGGAGTGCGCTGCCAGTTCAGGTGTTGACCTCGTCATCTGAATGGTTTCATATTACGTGTCCTCGAAGCTTTTCCTTGGTGATTGATCACGTACCGTCTCTAATAGCCCGTTGTGTTGCTACAGTGTGACGTTAACTGAGTACCTACCTTGGATATTTCGTGGATGCCCGTAGCCCAGGCTGACCATAGAACCATCAATCAAACTTTACGATATAAGCTTAATTTATTCTTGTGACATTTGAGACTAAAATGTTTCATGCAAAAATAGAATTTTGTTTGTAAAGGCAAGATGAGAGTCCTTCGGAGAGGTATCGTGTTCTTCTTTGCACCTCCACTAGAATGAATAAAAATTAACGGAACGTTTTTGTGAAAAAATCGACAAGTCAAATTAGAGTTTTCAACCGAAAGTACTTTTCCTTCCGGTAGCTTTTTATATTTGCTCTGAAAAACCTTTATATCCCTATCATTGAATGATTTTGTGAACTTCAATGAAAACAAGTTTAGGTTGAAAAATAAAGGCTGAACATTTTTGCAACAGATGGCGACACAGTTACAAACTTGATTGCATGCGAAAATCCAGGGCTAGCTCAATTACAATCGATCATGTGTTTTGCGGTCAAAATAATAAAAAACTGTTTGGACAGAAGATAAAAAAAAATATATATATATATTTTAAATACGCCTCCTGATCCCTGTTCATTCAGATAATTTGTGAACCGTCGGATATATCGCATCAAGTTTACCACGCCCGTAGATCAGATATGGCCCTCGAAATATGTTTAATCGGTGTGTTGAGGCTGACCATGCAAAAATTTAGGAACTAAAAATCTTAAAGAAAAAAAAAAAAAAACCCGACATGACACTAGTTAGATATTTTTTTTCGAAAATTAAAATACAACTAACAAACAGAATTTTCCATTTATGAGTGCTATAGTCATGTTACATAAAATGGTGAGGAAGATAATAACAATTCGAATAGTAAAAATTGGAAAGAATTACTTGAAGACGAAGGTGACGTGAGTGGTATTGGTCAGGGCGTCATCAAGGAGGAGTCTGAACCAGACCACACAAGGCGGTGTTTTTTACAAATGAGCATAAAAAATGCTGAAGAATGCACATATTCTACCCCAAACACAACTGTAAACGATGAAGGGAAAGCAAAGTAACCATTGCTATCCAGTTGTTTCGCATGTATGTATTTGGGAAATTCTTTATTTTGTGTGTATAAATCCTGTATGTTGGGCCAAACATATAGATATTAGGAGGACCCTGTGGCGTTATTCAAACGCAATGAATAAAACCAGAAAAGCATCACAACGTTAATTTTACACAAACACGAACAAATTTACTAAACAAAGAAGTAGTATATGCATGATCATATCTTAATCACCCTCTTGGGTTGATCATATTTGTTTCACCCTTTTCATGTTCATCATCCTCTGATGTGAAATCGATGTAGTATGGCGTGAATAGCCACCCCCTCTCCCAGAGACAGACTGATGAATCCTAAGATACATTGATGTGATCATGGGAATACTACTTTGTTTATTGGTTTGAAAACTTACCCATTTCACTACTTGGAGCAGGACTGCAAGTGCTGGCTTGCTTCTGACTGCAGAACTCTTTTTGGGACGTTTCAGTCAAATTTATGAAAAATATATTGATTTGAAAACTTACCCTTTCAATGTATGCAACAGGAGTGGCAGTGTTGGCTTGCTTCTGTCTGCAGAACTCTCTTTGGAAAGTTTCAGTCAAATTTATGAAAATATGTTTGATACAGATGTAAGCAACTTGAGAGGTTTTTACAAATATGATCAACCACATGAGGGTGATACAGATGTGATCAATCCGAGAGGGTGATACGGATGCGATCAATCCGAGAGGGTGATCATGGCAATCCTCTTGGGTTGATCACATCTGTTTCACCTTTATCTCCTGATCATATTTGTATCATCCCTCGAGTTGACCATATCTGTATCACCTTCATCCTATGATCATATCTGCATCTCCCTCTTGGATTGATCACATCAGTAACACCCTCATGTGCTTAAACATATTTGAATCACCCTTGCGAGTTGCTCACATCTATATCACCCTCCTTCCATTACCATATCTGTATCACCCTTCGAGTTGACCAAATCTGTATCACCTTCATCCCATGATCACACAGATATCTGTATCGATATGTATCACCCTATCGGGTTGATCGCATCTGTATCACCCTCATGTGGTTGATCATATCTGTATCACACTCGCGAGTTGATCTCATCTGTATCAACCATATTTTCATACATTTGACCGAAACTTCCAATAATTCCAGTTTTTTCTCTTATCTTAGAGCAAGTGAAATTTATTAAAATGAGACGGGGAATGTTCGCTAAAATTCAATCAGATCGGCGTTTCATCATTCATCAACAAGGTTGGTTGATGCAACAGCTTCAAAAGGATCGGACCATTAGAAATTTTTAGATATGGGCTGTTATTCCGACATTAGTATAAATAATAGATTTCAAATAACAGGTACCCACTGTTATCGAAAGTATTAACATTTAGGGAAAAAGGGGGATAGTGTGGACAATTTTTATAAATTAGGCAAAAAAATATATTAAATATCGTTTTTGACAAATCAACTATTTTTTTTACAATAATGTGCTCTTTTACTTTTATTTTGGTTGATATATTAAAGTATTTAGCAGTATAGTTTTTTAATAATCTTTTATTTAAAAAAAGTTGTTTTTGTCCACACTAGCCCCATGTCATGCGGCTAGTGTGGACAAGTTAGAATACTGATTATACAATGTAAATACAGCTCATGAAAGTATGTAGAACCATAGTGAAATCAATTTTTACCTAAACAGTATAATTCCTCATAAATGTTGATCTTGAAGCATATTTTATTAATGAGTTTTTTTGCCCAGTTTATTTGTAATTAGTAACGCATTTTTTTATAGAATCTACTTCAAAGACAAATCAACAAGAAAGCTATTTTTAAGTTTTATTTAGTAGGAAAATTATTTTAATGTAGAAAAATGGAATCGACCTTCTATTTTGCAATGTAGTTAGATAAATCAACATTAAATGTCAACTCAGATGCAGTGCGAATTGTGATACCAGCAACACATAGTGATGGTAATTTAGCTACAATTTCATTTCTTGAGATTTGTGATACGTCCTTTACATCTGGGAAGAAGAAAGATTCACTCAGCTTAGTAGAAGAGTTGATTTTTGTGTAAAAACAATACAATTACTTATAAATTAATTTATCATTTTTCACAAAAATTTATTTAATTTAATACATAAAAGCCTAAGAGTAAGAAATAGAATTATTTGAGAATAAATTTTTTTCACCTAAACAATCTTATTTAATAAATAAATAGCCTAAAATGTAATATTTAACCAATGTTTTTACCACTTAAAGCTAAATGAAGCTAGTGTGGACATGTCCACAGTAGCCCCATGGAGCCATTTGTTTATTTAGGTCTACTCCTGGTTAATTTAAACCATATAGAGCAAAAGTGAATACCAAGTATATTCATTTCTATTATTGAATATGTTCATTTATAACATACTGTCACCTTTTAAAAAAAATTTGAATTAAAATAGTGTAATCTAATAATTAAAAAAAAAAACATTAACTTACTTTTCCACCATGAAAAATTTGTTTTATAAATTGTTGCTCAACTATCAAGTGTATTGTCAATTAACTGCACATGAAAGTTTATATCAGTATTGCTATTCTGCAAAAACTTGCAGAGAGATTTTGACTCATAAATAGTAGAATTACTCAAGTTGTACACACTAGCCCTCTTCTCCCCAACCAACAAATGCTAGTAGGACAGCTGTGGTGGTGAAGGTAATAGTAATTAGTTAACTTTACACTGGAGCAAGATAACGAGCTATTGGTGGCTGTCCCGAATCGATCCGAGGACAAGATCACGTAATTTTGAACCACGGCCGGATGACGAGGTCAACACCTGAGCCACTCTCCAAACTTCCACACCACACCAACATGAGGATATCTGAGGCCACGACAGATTTAACACGCACCACTCCCCGTGTATATGAGGGTCTTTGGTTGAACTGAGTTTCGAACTCGCAAGGTACAGCTGAGAAGCAACTTGAATCGAAAGCAAATTGGTTTAAAAATTGAAATTTATTTGAATATTTAACACAAAAAAACCTGAAATAACTATTTAAAAAATTATTTAAAGGCCAATTAAAGCAGTTAATAATTGTTAAAAGTTCCCGTTTATGTCAGTTTATAGCTCTTTTTTGTAGTTGCTAAATAATAAAACTGTCATTATCAACAGTTAATGACTGTTATCGCAAATTTACAATAACAGCTGAAAATTGCAAATTAACAATATAATAGTTAATGTTATCGTTAAAAATCGGTTTTGCTAAATATCTTTAAATTTCCGTTATCGTTAAATAACGGAAATATTCCCTCTCATGCTTGGGATATCAAGCAATAAATTTTTTCTATTGTCACAAGGGGGGGGGGTGACGCAAGGATTTGGTGACTGCGATATGAGTGTTTTTTAAATAACAAAGCTAACTAAATTATTGACTCATTGCCAACTGCGCCATCCCATTCTCAGTAACCCTTTCTTCCTTGTGCAAGAAAGATTGGTCTCTGAGTTCGTTCCCGGTACCTACTAGCCACTGCGTGGTTAGTACTAGCGTACCTATTAGCCACTACTGGTTACCTACTAGCCACTGCGTGGCCAGCACCGCGTTGCCTGTGACAGTTCTTTTCGCGGGGGTCAAGTGTGACCACTGCTCTCTAACCTCCGGTGATTGCTACGAATTCCTATTTGGTTTGCTTCGCAAACCAACATATTAAACTGAAAAATATTTATTAAAAGAAAACAAATTGTATAAGGTATTGATCTATTGAAAAATTTTCCTTGCCAGTGACAGTTCTTTTCGAAGGGTCAGGTGTGAACACTGCTCGCCAACCCCAGTGTGATTGCTACGCATTCCCATTTAATTGCAAAGATATCCAATAGGCGTGGCGTCACAATCTCTTGCGAAAATATAAAAGATATTCAGTTGAAAAGTTATTTTTTAAAAGAAAATCAAATGAATTAGGTAATCTAATGTAAAATTTTCCGCAGATTTATTTTCATTCCATCATTAACTATAGCTGAGATAGAAAAAAGAAGAACGCCAGTCATCTATATATATCAGGGGTTCCCAAACTTATCCAAGTCGTGGCACCTTTATGAGAATTAGAATTTTCTCACGGCACCCTCGTCACGTAATACCTATCAGTGGCATATTATTATATATAATATATACAAGGGTTGGACAAAATAATATGAACACTTGTAAAAAAACTTATCCAAACTTATCCAAGTCGTGGCACCTTTATGAGAATTAGAATTTTCTCACGGCACCCTCGTCACGTAATACCTATCGGTGGCATATTATTATATATAATATATACAAGGGTTGGACAAAATAATATGAACACTTGTAAAAAATAGCAATCGAAAGAAACATGTCGTATACTCCTGCCCTCTAGCGGAGAAGGGTGCCCTCTAGCGGATGAGAAAGTACACACACCAGTCTGCTACTAGCAGTGATAGAAGTCGGATGCGAAATATATTTCTGTGTAAAATTGCGTTATGGCTGACCTCTCTGATTTTGAAAGAGGCATGATTGTTGGGGCCCGTCTTGCTGGAGCCTCAGTAACGATAACGGCCACCCTTCTAGGTGTTGGGAGAAGTACAGTGTCGACTGTAATGTCAGCATATTTGAAACAGGAAAAAACACCATCTAAAAAGCACAACAGTGGTCGAAAATCGAAGCTGAATGACAGATACAAAAGGGTTTTGAAGCAGATTGTGGCAAAAAAAAACACAAGACAACAGCATCCCAGATAACATCTGAGAGGAACACACATCTACAGGATGCAGTTTTTCAAAAACTATCCGACGTGAACTGCATATGGCAAATATTCATGGTAGAGCGGCTATTTCAAAACCACTGATTACACCATGCAATGCCTTGAAGCGACGAATATGGTGTCGCGAGCATAAAAATTGGACACAACAACAATGGGAGAATGTAATATGGTCAGACGAATCGTTTTTCACATTATTCCCGTCAAATGGACGTGTTTACGTCTGCAGAACGCCACCAGAAGCCTATCAAGTTGACTGTGTTCGGCCTACGGTTAAGCATGGCGGCGGTTCAGTGATGATCTGGAGTGCGATATCACATCGTGGTCTTGAACCACTTGTTGTTCTGATTGGCCGTGTTACGTGAGAGGATAATGTCAGTCTTCTGGCCGATCATCTTCATCCAATGGTGCAAACTGTTTTTCCTGATAAACGACCAGTCTTCCAAGATGATAATGCCCCCATTCACACCTGTGGAATTGCAAGGTACTGATTTTATGAACAAGATGATGAAATAGAGCACCTCATCTGGCCCCCTCAGTCCCCTGATCTCATTGTAATTGAACCTTTGTGGTGTATTTTGGAAAACAAGCGGCGCAGTCGATTCCCCCACTCCAAGGACACTTTTGAATAAGAGAGACTTTTTTTGCAATTTGAGTGGGTATGTATCCCTATGAATGTTGTATGTGACTTGTATTTGCCAATTTCACGTCGGATACAAGCTGTAATTCACGTATAAGGAGGACCAACGGCCTATTAATAAAAAAAAAAATTATCTTTTCATTAAAATTAATTGAGGTGTCCCAGGTAGGAAATCAAAATCCATTTATTTACAGAAACATAAAATTAGTCGGCCGCTAGAGAAAGCACAACACCGTAATAGCCGCCGTGTACAATATTTCATTCTCTGAAAAGCGGAAGTAAAAGACATTAATAAAATCGACGCATGCGCGCTTTGAGCCACCACGTTAGCGCTGTTCCAGGCTGCTGCAAGAGGGCTGTAAAAATGGAAGTGGTTTTTCTTTCTCAGAGACAAAAGGAAGAATTGTGATAAAAACTAATAAATTCATTAAAAAATATTCTAGATAGAATTTTAAAATTCGGGCGCCGTAGAAAAATTGCAAAACATTTAATTTACCAACCCATAGATAAAATAAAACATTTCATTTGAAGCAGATTAATTATTGTATTGAAATCTTTAAACACACATAACCTCCGAGGATGATTAAAATATGAATAGGATCTCAAAAATCAAACAACGAATTGTTTGCATTCATCACTGATCCTAACCCCCAATACGCACTTCGTGAATAAAAAAAAATCAAACGTAATAGAATAGCAGTATTTCTGCAATTTTTGATGAAAATAAAATTGAAGTACACGTGGATCTTTCAAACCTTAATGGTCGATCAAATATAATTTTAAAAGATAACAATAACAATAACAAAGGAAACAGATAGTTATCAATTTTTCACTGGTCATACTATACCAGACTCCACAGAGGACTCCTCAGATGGCAGGACTTATACAGATCCTTCTTCATTTACAGCTCCATGCTCTGCATACTGGACAGCACATCCATCTCCTTTCACTTGCTACCGACTCTTCGCGTAGAATTACGGTTTCTTATATAGTCATAACAACCGGTAACTCCAAGTTCTGAGAAATTACATCGTGCATCCTGATACTATGGATTCGAAGAATCCTCTCAAAAACATCCGGGTTTCTGTTTTCTTAGAAATTACTTAACAGACCCGGACTTTCACTCAACATAAATTATATAACCCCCTCTAATTAATAAAACTCCACTTTTTTAAAACTACGTTTTACTGTTTAAAACGGTAATGGAGTGAATTTTTTTCTGCAAAAGCGAAAGTATTTTTATCTTGATTGAGAGCAGAAAGTTCCGTGATTAGAATATATGACTACAAAGGCTGTTCGGACATTTTTTGAACGATTTTAATGAACTGAAGATTAATTTTTACACGAAATTTTGCGTTTTAAATGTTCTGTGCTTGATAGTCCTTATTGTAAACTATCGTTCTACACCTTAATTTTCATGAGAATAATGACTTTTGTAGTATCGACAGAGGTATTTTGTCCCATTCTTGTTCCACAGTTTTCCAAGGTCCTTGAATGGTTTTCAGTCGATGTTTCGATAATGCTCTTTTTTTAAAAGTCCAAAAGCACAAAATTCTATGGGTCCATTTGGAGATTTAGCAGGAATATCAGTAAAGGGTACTGACTTGATACCATTTTGACTTACCCATTTTCTTGTTCTATTTTTTTAAGAATTTAAAAGTGGATTTAAATGTTTGGCAACTTTCTTTATCCTGATGCAGCTCTACTGATTGTTAGCACTGTGGGTAAAGAAAAGGCATTTCTTTTTTGAATATTGAGGAAAAAATATTTTCTTGATTTTATGTGGGAGTTTATTTTTACATTTTTCTAATCTCTTTACTTTTAATTTTCCATCGTATGCATAACCGGTAACAATTATAAATCACTTAGAGAAAGTTTCTTCAGATTCTTTAAACCACTCTCGCGCTAGCTTTTTAAGATTTGTTCTCCTCTTTTATGATTTTAAATTGTTATTTTTTCATTGCAATTATTTAAATACCCCCACGCCTCGTCTACTGTCACAACATTTTCCCATCTTTCTTCAGCTAAATGCTTCTCATACAGATGTCTGCAGCGAGTTCTGCGTTTTGCAATATGTCGCGAAGATAGACGATGAACATCGTATTTCTTAGCCTTAAAAAGGCAAAAAAGACTAAAATCACTGTTAATTATTTTATTTACAGTTAAAACTGAACATTTTAATGACTTTTCAATAGTCCTATGACTTGGCGAATTCTCTAAAAATTAAAGATATTGCCTTACAATATTCTAAGAAATTCCTTTTTTTTGGATACTTATTTGGAAGTATTTTTAGACTATATTACTATTTTCTACTACGTATTCTTCCTTTTCCATTAATAATATAATTTATTGTACCTTTGCTATCGAAAAATTATGACTTTTCAAACATTTTTGAATAATTGAATAAGCAATTATTATCTTCGGAAAGAGCTGAAACATAGCCATCCATCCATTGCTTATTTAAAAGCGCCATTTTAAATAAAATAAAACACTGTGTTAACAGACGATAAGTTATACTTCAACTATTTTAATTGATGGAAAAATAAAATTATTTCGTAGAATACGATTTTTTTACAACTCATCAAAATCGTTCAAAAAATTGTCCGAACAGCCTCTGTATAAGGTACAATATAATGAGACAAAGTTGGTAATAAGCGCAAATAATCTAATAAAATTTTTTTTAAAGTTGTATTAAAAAACAATAGTTTTTAAATTCCATAGCAGAAAATATCCCAATCTGTAGTTTATCCTGTGTATATTTCTTTATTGTGTCAGTAAAACACTTCTCTTGTTTGTGTATGTCAAGTGATTGACATTGTTTTGTGTTTGGCCTCCCTAAGTTGGCTATCAGAAACCGCAAAGAACGAAGTAGAAACTGGTTATAGGTTTGGTTTGTCACTCTGTTGTTAGTCATTTCTAAAAATTACATTGAATAATTTAGAAACTAATGAGCAGTCAGAAAAGTTAACAAGCCAACTGATTGGGTCAATAGTATGGTAATTGTGGAAAAGCCTAATGGACGCTTAAGAATTTGTTAGGATCCTAGAGATATGAAAAAAGCAATAAAAAGGGAGCATCACATAATACCTACTGCCGAAGAGTTGATAAGCAGGTTAAAAGGTAAAAAAGTATTTTCAGTCTTGGATTTGGCAAGTGCCCTTAGATGAATCTAATGCAGATTTGTGTACCTTTAATACTCCTTTTGGTAGATACCAGTTTTTGAGAATGCCTTTTGGCATACCATCAGCTCCTGAGGTATATTTCAAAAGCGAAATCTAAATTTATTTGAGGACATAGAAAATGTCGAAGTGTTTTTTGATGATGTAATTGTGACTGGCAATAATGAAAGTGAACATGACCAAACTCTGTCTAAAGTCTTTAAGAGAGCTAGAGAAAACAACATAAAGTTTAATCCTGAAAAGTTCCAATATAAAGTACCAGAAGTAAAATATGTGGGCCAAATAATATCTAAGGAAGGAATAAAAGCAGATCCACAGAATATTAGGACAATTACAGAAATAGAAACTTCCAGTAATAAAGGGGATGTTAGGAGATTCTTGGGTATGGATAATTATGTATCTAAGTTCATACCAAATGTTTCCATTATTACCTCTCCCTTGAAAAATCTAATAAAAGATAGTGTGGACTTTGTTGTTGTTGTTTCTAATCCCACTCATCTGACAGAAGTCAGACGAGCTCCAATAGGTTGTTGACATATAAAAAGTCCCTTACAGTCAAAGGGTCAGAAGTAATGTCCTGCTTTGTAAGTCCAAGACACTGGAGGACATGCTCAGACGACGCCTGATCAGCATAACATTTTCTGCAGGTCTGGTAGGTTTTTGAACCGTCCACGAAGGAAAGACACTTTATATGTCCACTTGTAAGTCTGACCAAGGTGGTTTGCGTACTTCTGTCACATTTGATGTTTAGTAGAGTACCAGGACTTTTTCTGCAGTACCAGTGAGAGATGCGTGGGTGGAGTTCGCCATGAAGTATTGAGTTTTTGTTTTTACATTTGAGTAGAGTTCTTGATATGTTAGAGAAGTAGAAGTGATCGAGACACTCTTTGGACCCGCTTTTGCTAATCCATCTGCGATTTCATTGCCATGTATGTCCACATGCGATGGACATTCTCTTCCTCTTCCACATGGTTTTGTGGACTTTAATTGGCGTGAAGAGCAATAGTGTGGACTTTAGTTGGTGTGAAGAGCACAAGGAGGCATTTAAGAAAATACAAAACCTATTGAGCTCCGCAACTGTTTGAAAAATGTTTTTAATAGTTCGAACAAATTATAATTCAATGTGACAGCTCTAAAGATGGATTAGTAGCTTGTCTGATTCAGGAGGTTCACCTTATATCATATGCGTACAGAAGTCTCACATTCGAGAGCCACATCTATGTTCGATTTGATAATCAGTCCTCTAGCATTAAAGTCCATCTGGCGACTCTGGTAATGAGTTCTCGCTTAGTCATAGTTTTCTTAAAAGCATCACAATCAGTTATAATTTTAAAAGGAAACCTAGAACATATACACGGAATTTTTTTAGAGCTTCGGCGACAGCGAGTACTGCGAGTTCATAACTGGAGTATTTTCTTTCAGGGTCTAAAGTTTTTCTGGATATGTAATAAACGGTATGAAACTCATTGTCAGTAATTGAACGTTGCATTAAAATGGCTGAGAGTCCGTCAATGGAGGCATCTGTATGAATTTGAGTATCGACATTTTGACGGTAGATCTGAAAAACAGGGTTTTGGTAAAGTAATTTTTTAAGGTGATTAAATACAAATCGTTCTTCGTCACCAAATTGAAAAGGGACATCTTTACGTAGAAGGTTCCTAAGAGGACAAGAAATAGTGGAATATGATGGTAAAAATTTTCTGAAATATCCCGTTAAACCTAAATAGCGCTGCAATTCTTTTGCATTTTTAGGTTCTGGGTAATTTACAACGGCAGCTGTTTTCGAAGGAGAAGGGTAAAGTCTGCCATCTTCAACAATATGTCCAAGAAACTTAATTTTCTTTTGCAAGAATTGACACTTTTAAAATTAATCTCTAGGCCATATTTTTTCACTAGCTACTTTAAGAACTTGTTTGAGACGCTCGATACCTTCGGTCTCATCTGTTGCAGTGATAACAAGATCGTCCATGTACGGCAAAACAAATCCTTGCACAATCAATTCACGAAAAACCGTATTTATAAATCTTTGAAATACTAAAGGGGATTTGCAGAGACCAAATGTCATACGTAAAAATTGATATTGGCCGCTATTAGTAACAAAAGCTGTGTAGGGATGACTTTTTTCGTCAACGGACACACGAAAAAATCCATTCTTTAGATCAATTGTAATAAAGATTCGCGAATCTTGTAATTTGTCGAGGATGTCGTCAATATGGGGTAAAGGGTAGTGATACTTTACTTTCGATGACGCGGTTTAAGGGTCGATAGTCAATGCAAATTCGATGAGTATGATCTTTCTTTTTGACTACAACCGAACTGGCATATTCAGAAGAACAGGTTTCGATAATTTTATTTTCGAGCCATTCCTGGAGTTGGTTCTCGACTATAGTACATTCAGAAAAAGGTAAACGTTAGGGAATTCAAAAAATAGGCTTTGAGTCTTTCAGAATGATATATATAATTAAACATTAGTAGATTGCGTTTTATTAGGTTTATAACACCTAATCAAGTTATCAACTACTGATCTTGTTTCTGAATTAACATAAGATGAAATTTCATATTGATTTTGGTCATCATAAATTGGAAACGCAGAAGGTGCCTCTTGTAAAGGGGTATCACCTGTAGAAAATTTTTCAACAATTACGCCATCAGAACTAATCGTTAGTTGATCTAATTGAATTATGTCACATCCAATGATAACAGAAAAAGTAATTGAATCGTCCGGTACAGCACGAATGTTAGTGGGAAAAGTGTTTGTGTCTATTTAAATAGTTGTTTGAAATGAACTTATTGCTGAAATACGGGAAAACTCGAATCCTGTAAAAACACCATCAACAGTTAGAAGTTTTGGTGAACCTAACTTCTGACACTCCCTTTTCTTCATTAACGTGACTTGTGAACCTGTGTCAACAAGTGCTTCGAAATTTTGATGTAAAATTGTAACTGTCTTGCACATACTTTGAAGAGTATCTACTTCACGAACATTGTTGATATTAGACTCGGAAGATTTCGATTTGGAATTATGGGACATTCGTGACTTTTATGACCAAAACTATTGCAAGCAAAACAACGAGAATAAGGATATGACATGTTTCTCATTGACTTCAAACTTTTTAGAAGAAAACACCATAGCAATGAATAAATCATTGCCAGCAATAATAAAAAAAAACTCCTCAGCAATTTGCTTCAAAATTTAAATTCATACTTTCCAAGGGACACTCAGGAATCGAGTGGATTATAGATCCATTTTCAGTGACGTCAAAACCAGCAGCCCTCACACTGCGGCAGAATATGAGGTCCTTATAGACATGGTTTCGGACGGCTACTATCAAGCATCATTTAAAAGCAAACCACTTCCCGAATTTTGGGCTCAGTTAGGGAGGATCTTTCGATATTAGTTTCAAGAACTAAATTGCTCTAACTGCCCTTTGGTATTACGTACCTATGTGAAACGGCATTTTCAAGGTACAAAAACTAAATATCAAACTCGTTTGGACGCAAAAGACGACATGTGTCTTCAACTGACTTTGACACAAGAAGGAGGGCATATTTTTCATATAAACTTCGGGTGTTCATGGTAAGATTTTTCAAAATATTTTAACTAACTGTTATATCATTTTATAGATTTAAATAATAAATAATATTGTCTCCAGTTTTTTTTTTATTATTGTTTAATTTATTAATATACTGCATACCTTATTATGCATATTTCCGTACACTTTTCGTGTGTAATATGCCTCATAGAACATAGATAGAACTAAACACTTAACATTTCTTGGGGCTCCACGAGAAACTTTTGCTTAAAAAAGGGCTCCGTGGCTGAAAAAGTTTAGGAACCGTTGGATTAAACTAATATATAACTTCCAAACGCTGATACTACAATTGAAAATATTGTTGGATTATACGCTTCGTTGGAAAAATTTTTACAGTCGAAACGAAATACAGAATAATTTAACTTTTACAAATCGGAAGGTATAAAATTGTCCGGATGCGATGAGAGTTCAAACGATTACGAGTAAGAAAAAAACAGTACGCCGAAAATACGTCTTCAAAAGTTGAATTTCATACCATTACCGAATTCCTCACAAATGTATATTATGTTATTATTAATAAACTTCTATCAGAAGTACAAAAGAGAAAGTGTGCCTATGATGCCATTTACTCAAAATTTGGCTTTCTGGTCAATTTGAAAATTTTAAATGAAAACATAATTAGAAAGAATGTACCAGAGTTATGTAAAACATATGCTGACGATCTAGAAAATAATTTTATCGAAGAATGCCTTCATTTAAACACGTTTATTTATGTGAAGATTAAGAAAAAATATCTACTGCGGTGTTCCATCTGGCTACAAATTGTAGCGGTGAAAGATTTTTTTCAGCACTTAAAAGAATTAAAAATTATTTACGCTCTTCCTTGGGTACGGCAAATGAAATAATGTAAGCATTTTGTCCATAATATAGAGATGGATTTATTTAATTATTTAAATACGTCTAATATTATTAACAAGTTTGCCAAAGAAACAGCTAGGAAAATAAATATTTTAAGCTATGCATAAGTTACTCTTTTGTTTGTATAGTTTGTTTTTGTTCGGATGTTATTTGAATTTAGTATGAATTTTATATTTTTATCTGTTTGTTGGTAATATATTGACTTCTAGTTTTGAAACTTTTTTTGAAACCCTCCCAAGTATTTAGTTATGAAGAGGGGTGCATTCAGTTGGTCAGTTCCTGCACCACTCTTATGATCACGAGTACGTATCTTCAGTACTAAAAGTATAACTTGCACAAATATATAGATTTTTCTTTATATCAGGGATGGGCACACACTTGTTAAGACCAAGAGCCACATGAATTCCCTGTAAGTTATAGGAGAGCCACCAAGTAAATATGGAAGTTATCTATCATATATCATTTATATTTATAATATATTGTTACAAGAAAGATCATAAAAGGTAATTAAATAATTTATTTTGATGCATGACATTGCATTGATTTAACTATTGTTATCACATAGGGTTCGATTTTTGTGGTAGCCAAGCGGAAAATTGATTATAAATTTCAATTAGTCAAGCGGTTCCTATTTTTTAATTCGGTATTATTCATGGCTGAAAAAGTTTGTTCACAGATATATGTCGACTGAAGGAGGTTTGCGCATTTAATACATTATCTATAACAAGGATTAACGATTCTTTTTTATCTGACACAACTATAGAAGTTTATTAAGTGTGTGTAGATAGTCACCTCTATATATTTTCATCTTCTCTATACCTTCCTGAACTTTCCGTTCAAATTAGTCGTCTTGTAATCTAAAATGTTAGCTGATCGATCAATCAACTTTAGTTTTTCCTTTCTGGGTAAAAGTGGTTATCAGAGACCTGAAACCTAAAGTGGTTATCAGACTGTAATTTTTCGAACAGTGTTAATAGCTATTACTAATCCTCTCTCTCTCCCCCGATAACAATTACCATTTACTGCCAATATTAACAATTTAATTAATGGCTAGCGTAATTAACATTACATTTTTTCAAAGAAATCCAACAATCATTATTGACTGATTGAAACTTATGTCACAGGTTAATTTTATTTGTCGGAATAGATTAATTGAAACATGAGCGATTAAAATATTTTTGCACTTCAACTTTTAAGTTTTACATTTTTTTCAATGCATATTGTGTTTTTTAATGCTATATAGTATTTCACTAACGCATGTAGCTCAAAAATTGTCAGCTTTTGTATATTGGCGAATAGTAAGAAATTAATGTAAACAATGTAAAATCAACCACTAGGGAATTTTACCGTCGATTAGTTTAATATGGTTGATTTAAGCCACAGAGCTGTGAGTCTAATATTTCTAAAATTCAAAGATAGAACTCGGGAGGCCACTCTAATAAAATTATTCAGTAG
This sequence comes from Metellina segmentata, assembly GCA_947359465.1. NCBI lineage: Eukaryota > Metazoa > Arthropoda > Arachnida > Araneae > Tetragnathidae > Metellina > Metellina segmentata. The sequence goes on from OX375872.1 coordinate 29,833,689, forward strand.
TCATATTGCAATAAGCAAGGAGATATCTGGAAAATAGAAACTTAGAAAAAAGAAAATTTGAGAGAACGTGAAAACTGGTTTATATAGATGTTAAACCTCCTGGTGGTTATTTTGACGAGGTATAGCGTTACTAGAAAACTGATCAGATATTCATGGGCGAGATATCTCGTCATCAGAAAAACTGACCATATCTCGATGGACAGGATATCTCGTCATAGCCTCTTGGAGGTGTTATGAAATTCCGAATAGTCAGAGTAAGATGGATGCAATTGAAGCGGATGTTCAGAAGCTGTGATATATCTGCACTTTTTTTGCCGTCTTCTTTATTGGAACGAAGAATAAAAACGACCGGTTATATATATATATATATGTAATAACAACTCCTGTTACCTCCCCGAGTAACCTTACAGCGAGCTAACCGTCCCTAATAGGAACCACCATATGTTACCCCCCCCCCCCAAATACAACGTCGCAACATCAGGCAGTGCCTTTACTTCTGTAACCCCTAGTCTCTTGTTCACCCAAGCGGAGCTCCCCGGTCATTCGGAGAGAAGACACACCGTGGACGCAGCTTACGTCTGACATCAATGTACTGTAACAATGTTGAACAACTGGGGTGTATAAGTTTTGGCAGGAAGGATATTGTAAGAAAACTGAATATTGTATAGACAAAACAAATATTCTTTATTTCTCGGTTATTTATTATATACAGTGTTGTTCTGTTAAAACATAAACAGAGTCTCCACCGGAGACTTAACTCCCAAAATCTAGGGCGTCGCTAGTACGCCCTCGAAACAACGACCAAACTCTTCTCGAGTCAGTCAGAGAATCTCTTCGCAGACCCAGCACTCTCTGCTCCAAGCCTCGAAGCTCCGGTCCGTGGGAAAAACCCTTGGGCAGTTTTCCACCGCCTCAAAACTCAACTCCAAGATAGGAGCTCCCCTGCCTTTTCAGTTCTATCCCCACAGAGGGGCTGGCCATTGTCCCACAAGGAACGATTTCAGCCAGCCAGGCGACTGGTGAAACAAGAGGTCCTTGTCTCACTACGCCACAGTACCTCAACTGGCGATGTATGAGATCCCGTCATCACCTGAATAAAGGTTGTGTTTACTAAATCTCTCAGTCTCAGTGGTTCTTAGTAATACTTCTATGGACTATATATATATATATATATATATATATATGTCCAAATTTTTTGCAATTTTAGGGTCGAGGCAAATTTTAAAATTTAATCAAAACATTTAAAAATGAATTTACAATTTTTTTCATCATTCTTCCAAAATGAAGAAACATCACAATTTAGACTTTTAGCCCTCACGTCACCTTGACGTCAGGGCGTCAGACCTTGACGATATATCTCGTCCATCAAGATCTAACCAATTTTCCTATAACGAGATATCGCGTCATCAAGTTATTGTTGATCGTTTGATGATGTCGAGATCGAGATCTGGTCTGCTTTTCACACTTAATGAACGAGATATCTCGTCCACCAAGATCTGGTAAATTTATCCAACGACGAAATACCTCGTCGAGACAACCACCAGGAGGGTTATACAGCTAGTTCTTTAGTAAAAGTTGTTTTTTTGTTAGCTAATGACAGGATATCTCGTCATCAATAATTCCGAATGAAGATATTGCCCTGTTTTGATGATGAGATCAAGATCAGATAAGTTTTGCTAATGAGATATCTCGCTCATCAAGTGAGTTTTGTTGGTCTTTCTTTGGCGATTATCCTTTTAGTGATCGCGGGTTTCCTGTGTCATACTCTGCTGATTAAAAAAAAAAAGACAAGAAAATTTATTCGCAAAACGAACTTAATAATAATAATTATTATTTTCATACCATCTGGATTTGGCTTACATGTAAAGATTGTTTGAAAAAAAGAAGAATGATTGTTTAATTGGTGGTTTTGACGAGATATATTGTACACCAAGATCTAATTAACTTTGTTAAAGACGATCTATTCAAGATCTTAGCAATCTTTTGATGACGAGGTATCTCGTCATAAAGATGTTGTCAGTTTTGCTAATGACAAGACAACTCGTCGAGACAACCACCAGGAGGGTTGAACTTCAGCGTTTACATTAATAGCTACTGTTTGTATTTTCGATAAAAGGTGCTTAGTGCTAATTGGAAATATTAAAAACTGTTATTTAACTATCGGAATAATAACAGCTATCGTCTTCGATATCACGGAAGCGACGCATTTGATCTATAATCTTTCCGTTAAACAAATATTTATTATTTCTATAGCTGTTTAATTTGTGAGTGCTTGAAGAATATTGACAATTTAAATGCGCCTTAGGACTCATCAAGTGAGTAAACTGACCTCTGGGTTAAAAGAGATTTCATGGCCATTCGAGTTACTGCTAGATTCAGTTCATCACAAGGAAGGGTGACCCATTCAACGCATTCTCCTTCCTGGTTTCGCAACCTTCAACTCTTTCCTATCCTTTGAAAAGGTCAGATATTTTTGAGATTTCGGTTTCATTATTTTGATACACATTTTCATTCAGAACTTAATTTAGAGGGGATTGGCTGATTTTTATATTTAGTTTTTCAAGGAAGGAAGTCCTAAGAATTCGAAACTATTGAGACTTTATCTTTGAGAAGGAAAGAGACACATGATAAGATATTCTGAACGCTTTTGATTTATAGTTATTTATAAAACATTTTACACGGTAGTTAGATGTGTAAAATAATTGAGATAATTAATTATACGACTATTTAATTTACGCTGCGTGATTTTTTAATATTATGTTATTTAAGAAAGTTTTAAGAATTTAAATTCTTCATTGAATATCTCGAAGAGAAAGAAGGGACAAAATGAACAAATATCCTGAGCACTTTTGATTTTAAGTAAATTATAAAACATCATTCGATAGATAAATATGTAAAATGTTTGTACTTTTCAACTATAAAAATAATTGCTTTATACTGTGAGACAATTAAACAATTTAAGTTATTCAAGGAAAGAAAACCTAAGCAATTCAAATTCTTGATAGAATCTGTCTCTGAGAGAAGGAAGGAATGCAAAAAATTACACCCTGACCAGTTTTGGTTTCGAGTTGATTATAAAACCTTAGTCGACCGTAAAATTTTAAAAATATTTTTGTTTGGCAACTATAGGAATAATTGCTTTATGTTATATCATTTTTTTAATACTTTGTTATTTAAAGAATATAGTCCTAGGCATTTGAAATTGTTGGTTGAATCTGTCTCACTAAGAGAGGAGGAAAGCATAGAACGCATTAAAACCTCCACGTGGTTTCAACGAGATATCTAGTCCATCAAGATATTATCGATTTTTTTTATGACGACGAGATCAATATCTGGTCAGTTTTTTTTTCTAACGAGGAGGTACCTCAACCATTCATATTTGATCTATTTCTCTAATGACGAGAAACCCAGCCCATCAAGATTTGATATGTTTTGCTAATGACGAGATGCCTCGTCACGACAACCACTAGGACACAACCACTTGGAGACAACTACTAGGAGACAAACGCTAGAATATAAACCAATTTGATTCTCTTACATTTTCTTTTCTACTCTGATTTCTAATTTCCAAGTACATCGTTGCCTTTTGTAATGTGACTGCTAGAGAATACCAATATATTTTCCCAACCCAAATTCTTTCATAGAGTTTTAGAAATATTATACAGCTCTGTAGCTTAAATCAAGCATATATTTAAACTTTTGAGCACATTTGATTTCAATTTAACTATACAACATTACTTAACATTACTCATTTTTTTTAAAATAATTACTTTATGCTGTATGATTAAAAAAAAAATTCCTTTTTAAGGGAGGATGTTCTAGGAATTTTCTCATTTGTGGTATTAAAAGATTTTAGGATGGATTTAGATGAGTGTAACATAAAAGGATTCAACACCCCTTAACTCACCAAATGGTTTCGACGAGATATTCCGTCTATTCATTTTAACGTCCTTGACCAATTTTGCTGATGACGAGATATCTCGTAAATAAGATACTGTCGTTTTTTGTTGGTGACAAGATCAAAATCTGGTCATCTAATTTTTCAAATGACGAGATATCTCGTCCATCAAGATCTGGTCAGTTTTGCTAATGACCAATTACCTCGTCGAGACAACCACCAGTTGTGTTAAAAAACTTAAAGTGTTACATTTTTGTAAAATGTAAAATTCATACATACACTACTTTGTGTGAAAATTGCAACACCATGCAAAATTGCAATCATGAAGGAATCCTGCAAATGAAACGAAAGTTGCAGAAAATGCAAAACAGATTAGGATATGAAAATGATCAGAATTACAAAGCGATCATGCATGCGTGGGCCTAGAAACACGCTCTAAACTTCCAAGTAAGCCGTGTATAAAACTGTAAAGGTTTGTTGAAATGTGTGTATTGTCGTTTGACTGCTGTAAATGATTGATTAGAAGACAATATGCATCGTCAAAAACACCGAGGAGTGTCATACGAGCAACTAACGGAGTTCGAACGGGGGCGCATGATCGGCCTCCGTGAGGGTGGACTTTCGTATCGGGAAATCGGCACTCGCACAAGGCGTAATGCCAAACAGTGATGCGTGTGGGGTAGAGATGGACCATGGAGAACCAGACAAGTCGAAACCCCGGCAGTAAGCCACCCAGTTTGAAGGCACTACGGAACGACAGACACCTCATCCGCATGGAGGTGACTGACCGTACAGCTTCCTCTCGTGCGTTGGAACAACAATTTAGCAAGTATACAGGTGTGTCATTATCTGTCGCCACGGTTCGTTGACGTCTGCTACGCCATTTGCTACATGCAAGCATTCCTCTGCGCAGAATTCACTTGACGCTGAAACACCGACGCCTCCGACTACAATGGGCTCATCAGCACAGCCAATGGCGTGCCGATTGGCAACAAGTTATCTTCTACGATAAGTCCCGTTACAATCTGGACTCTAACGGTGAACGCGTACTCGTTAGATTCTACAGAAGTGAACGTCTTTTCCCGAAGTGTCTTATTCAGCGTCATACTGGATGTCTTATTCAGCGTCATACTGGATGTCTTATTCAGCGTAATACTGAATGTCTTATTCAACGTCATACTGGACGAACGCCTGGAGTTATGGTCTGGGGCGCTGTTGGATATCATGGGTGATGCTGCTTACTCCAAATTGTGGGGACCCTGAAGAACGGATTCTACATCAAGGAAGTTGTGGAGCCCGAGGTCCTACCCCTCCTGAAACACATTCCCGGAGGCATATTACCAACCTTTACTGGAATAGAAGACATGGGGAAATTTTAAGCCCGCTGATTCGTTGTTTTCAATTTTAAGCTCGCTGATTCGTTGGTTTCTCACCCCGTGATCTATGACGTCACGCACTCATAGTGCGCACTACGCATATGTGAGAAGTATCAATCTTTATTTGCAATGTTTGCGAAAAAATAGTTGAAACTGCTTCGACCGAAAATAGAATACTAATAAAAAAGAAAGCGATAGCTTTTAGATGATTATACCAAGCGATAGTTCAACGGTTTGTGCCGTGTACTCGTAATTGTGATCGTAAATGTTTTGTGTTCAGTTTTAATTCCAGTATAGATTCTACATACACAATTTAAAAATAGTCCGTTTTCGAACTTTAAAGGACACTTGGGTCCTTGAACAGAATAGAAGGCGGAAACGGAAAGTTTTTCAGTTATTACTGTGGACCTGTTGTGTGTATGGATTCGTTATTTATGTTCCAGATGTTTTGCTATGTGGGTTTTAAGAGAGTTAATTTTAAGATCGTGTCTTATTTTTCGGTATTTCGCTGAAACCATCTGGCTTTGGAGATGGTTCTGAGGGTGGTAGACTGGAGGATTTCAAGGGTGTTGTTGTTTGTAGATCCCCAGATTTGGCTTGCGTAGGCGATGAATTTCTTCGCACGGAGTTGTATGGGATGTGTGAACTTTCGGAACTTTAAAACCTTTTCATTCTTAATCGGATATTTACTAAATAGCACGGAATTTTCTTGCATTACAGATTAAATTGGATAATTAAGGTTCCAATACTGTATGAAAACATGAACAAACAAAAAACATGTTTATTCACGATGTTTTACGAAAATAGTACTTACGATTGTCATGAAGCAGTATATTTTTGCTTCGCAAACATTTAAAAATTCGAAAAAGCATTGTGATAAGCATTTCTTCAGTTGTCATTAAATCCCATCCATCATAAAACCATAGGAGTAATTAAAAATGTGATCAGAAGGAGCAAAATGCATCCTTCAATACAAATTATTTGTCAAAATAATTACTTAGTACCAAAAGCCCTATTATAACCCAAAAATAGTATTTCTTAAAGTAATACCAATTATCAAAAAAAAAGATATGGCTAATATCTAGGTTGCTTTCGTACCGAGTCCACGTGAAGGCATCACGTACTATTTAAGGCGTCACATAGTGCCGTCATAGACGACAGTTTGAAACCAACGAATCAGTCGGCTTAAAATTTCCCCATGTCTTCTACTCCAGTAAAGGTTGGTAATATGCTTCCCGGAGCTATATTTCAGCACGACAATGATGTCCAAGAGTTGCTCGGAACGTACAAAACTTTATCAGTGCACGACAGGTTCAGCTTCTTTCATAACCTGCATGTTCCACAGATATGTCGCCCATTGAGCATGTCTGGAATTACGTTAAGCATACTGGGTGACGTTTAAAGGTATAAATGAAAAGTGTTGATTTTAATTTTCTATAGTTCCTGTTCGAGGTTCTCATTTGTTCTAGGAGATATGGAGTAGCAGGGGTATCCAGAGGGGGGCTGGTGAGATTTAGCAACACCAAAAACAAAACAAAAATTGAAACTTCATCTATTTAGATATTTTTGGTGGTGGAACATAATCCACCTTTTTTTAAGGGGACGGTAAACTTTCAAAATCTCCAAAAATCGATTTTAAAATCTATTTTTTAACTATAGCGCTGGAAATTAATTGATTCCAAACTCTACGCATAGCTAAAAGACTCGATTAAGATCATTTTTGACGAAGTTTCATATACAACACCAAAAGATGTATAGTAAGTCAATTAAACCATGTGTTTTTCTCCGATTGACTTTTTGACATTATTGTGATTAAAATATGTTTCCCGCGGATCTGGTTTCAATTGATTTACGTAAAATGTTTTTGGATAATTCTTACAATCTGTTGTATTTGTATATATATCCAAGTGCAAATGAAAAATTCGTCATGCTTCCAAATTTGGAAATTTTGGATTAAAAAGTCACTTAACCTATGCTTTTTTACAAAATGTTAGGTGTTTTAGAATTGTTTTTTTGCTTTAAAAATGAGCGCGCGATACACTTACCAAATGGAGTCGGATCTTTGCCTTCGGGTTTGGTCCTGGATCATCGCCAATAGCCCCTTGTGTTGCACCATTGTGACGTTAGTTAAAAAATGTCTACCTACCTACTAAATGGAGTTACTATAATTCATTCGTATATAAACTATTATGTGAATTGAAATTTTGACAATGCTTGAAAAATTAGTTCGTATGGGACTATTAATTTTTTTCTAAAAGATTTAATATTTTTAGACCAGACTTTATTTTTGGCGTTTTAACAAAAAACAGTCTGCGCAATCGTATAACTGCAAATTTCCATGACAATCATATGACAGCAAAAGTTTGTTTTGAAATTTCACTGTCTGTCTCACCTTCGTATTCACTTATATTTTCAAGCTGATAATTTTTAAAACACGTGTAAAAAGTGGAGATTTTAACAGTTGAGGCATGGAATTTATTTCACCTTTTGGAATTTGTTTACATGAATGAACTTAGTAAATTGCTTGTTTCTGTAAAAGAAAGAATTTATTTATATGTTCTGAATTTACATCTGAGATCGATTTTATTCAAATCAGGTTTAAAAAAAATGTATACTTAAATTTCGCACACACGAAAAGAAAGTTCCATTTTTTTAAATTTGCATCCTCCACTCATCTTTTTCCTCTTGCCTCCTTCACAAATTCATAAGATTGTTTTCCTCGATTCGATGTCAGTCAACCATGTTTGGAAGAACAACAAAGGACAGACGCAATTCCCAGATTGTGACAACGTAACTAATTTCATCAGTCAACCATGTTTGGAAGAACAACAAAGGACAGACGCAATTCCCAGATTGTGACAACGTAACTAATTTCATCACTTACACGAGTTTGCTGTAAATTCAAATCAAAAACATTTAATAATTGTTTTAAAATTCATTTGTGATCAGTCCCACGACATTTTGACCTCCAAGATGCACTAGTCTCCAGAATTCCCGATTTCCTGACCGCCTTGTCTCCCCGTCGCTGTTTTTAATCACCGAATATGTGTTTGAATAGAATTTTAAAATTTGTGAATAAAAACTTTGAAATGTGCTTGTTATTATTTATACCGTATCGCAATTTTCAGGGTTGTGAATTGCTGGCATTAAAGAAACAAACAACTTCCGGCAATTTTTTTTGTCAAGGAGAATTCAATCAACTCTCTACATAACTATTTTCATTACTTATACCAGTTTACTGTATTTTCAATTGAAAAACATTTAAATTATTGTTTTAAAAGTCCTTGACCAGTCGCACAGAGTTTTTCTAAAATATAGGCCACCAGGAATCAGCAGTCTGTTATGAATTTCCCGATATTGCACTGGTCCTGTCTGTGTCCGTCACTGTGTAGACTTAAAATTTTTATTTGAATAACTCTTAAAACTTGTGAATAGATATTCCAAAGCGTTTATTATAATAAGCATATTTTATAGCATTTTTCAGGGTAGTAAATTGTTGGCATTGGAGAATCAAAAACTTTCAATTCTTCAAGTTTTTAAATTCTGTCGCTTTTGTTATGATTAGTTATAACTTTGATGAAATTATAACTTTTTGTTATGATTTTTTTCAATCAACTCCGTACATGATTGATTTCATAACTTATACGAGTTCAGTTATGAAATCATTAATTTTAAAATGAAAATCCAATAATTCATTAATATTAAAATGAAAAAAAAAAAAAAAAAAAAAAACTCGTTTAAAAGTCACCGACTCGTCCCTCAGAAAGTTTCGAGAATATCGGCCTCCAAAAAGCACAAGTCTGTTGGAAATTTTTGTCATTTTCCGCTTATAATGTCCCTGCCCGTCACTTTGAAAACACATCTTTAAAACTTAGGAATTTAAACATTCAAAAGCGCGTAATTACGTATACATTTTCGAAATTTTCTGGTTAATAAACACTATTGGCTTTGGAGAAACAAAAACATCCAATTCTCCCTCGAGTTTGCAAAACCTCCGAAAATTTTTTGTCAAGGAGAGCTCTATTAACTTCCTACATGATTGATTATCTGTTACATGTTTACATTATTTTCAAATAAAAAAATATTTTAATTATTGGCTTAAAAGTCCTTAATCTGTCCCAATTTTTCAAAAAAAAAAAAAAAAAACGGCCTCCAAGAAGCATCTGTCTGAAATTTTCCTTTTTCCCACTGGTCATGTCTCTATTTACGGATATAAATGACGACATTACGGATATCGAAGACATTTTTAAAACTTGGGGAATAAAGACATTGTAATGCACGTAAAATTACATAGAGATATTTTCGCAATTTATCTGGGAAAAAAACTGTGTAGACTCGAGAAACGAAAATCTCCAATTCCCTTCGAGTTTTCAAAACCTCCCGCAACTTTCTGCCAGTGAGAGTTCAATCAACCCTGCATAATTCGTTTAGCAGCAACCCTTTCCATTTTGATCAAAAGTTACTTCATAATCACTGTCAGATCAAAAAGCATGTTATCTTCACCGTGAACTCGTCAAATTTCCGTTTCTAGAGTGTCATCGTCAGCAGTCTCATCGAGCGGGGAAAAGCACGCTTACTTATCACTTCGACCAATGAATGACCGAGTTGCCTTTGCGATGAAATAACCTTCGCGTCTCAGCAGATATATAAACTAGTTCCGACCCTGGCAGTATTCCACGGCCGTTCAAGACGCGATCGCTCTTCCTAGCTAAACGTCACGCTCTGTGTGTTTACAAAACACGGTCTAAACATGCCACCCGGCGAAAAAAATTCACAAGTGCTGTCCGATAACGTACAGAAGTCGAACAGGCACTTTTTGAATAAGCGGAATCAAAGCATCTATTGCTATTATTGGAAGCCTACAGAACCACCTAAGTGAGTACTTTTATTTCTTTTGCGAGGTACTGGTTCTTTACTTGTGGTTCCCGACCCCTGGGGTTTCAAGGGATAAAGAGGGTGCAAGAATGGCTAAGCCAATTACAGATGTGACGTCGAACTAGAGGGTAGTCTCTGGGGGGGGGGCTCAAGTCATATCTCTATACATCTCTCTCTCACACACAAAGTCTTAGTTTTTTGTATTTGTATCTTTTGTAAATTAAATACAAATGGCATAGAATCTTTCGGTGTTGTTCTATAAGTTTTGTAAGATATACATAACATTCTTTAAATAAAAAAAAATTCTCGACATTTTATTAAATTAATCGTTTTCCACGAAAGGTGAAAGTTTGTAATTTGTTTAAATAAAAAATGAATTAATTATTTACGAAATGTTAAAATTAGTGGGAAATTTATTTAAAATCACTCAACACGAAATGTTAAAGTTTGAAATTTGCTTAAAATGAATTAAAATCATTCAGCACGAAATGTTAAAGTTTGAAATTTGCTTAAAATGAATTAAAATCATTCAGCACGAAAGGTAAAAGTTTCGTGCTGAAAGATTTTTATTTGTTTTCATAAAAAATAAATTAATCATTCACGAAATGTAAAAATTTGTCAGAAATTTGTTTAAATAAGAAATAAATTGATCATTACCCTCAAAAATGTGAAAATGTGAAATTTTTTAAATAAAAATATTAACACGAAGTATGAAAAGTTTGAAATTTGTGAAATGAAGAATATATTAATCATTCAGCAAGCAACGTGAAAGTTTTAAACGAATTTCGGGAAAAAAATGTTTATTAATGTTATTTGTTGTCCTTATAAACATTTGGCTAACACAACAATGAGTTTAAGAAATGAACATAATTTCTGTATTCTGGTCAATTGAAATAAGTCACTTTATGTGGCAGGAGTCCTTTTTACTTTGAACCAAAAAGGATAAACAGACATAGGCGAAAATTAAAAAACATGCAATAAGACCCAAATATATTTTTTCATAAATACTAAATTTCTAACATTTTTTGGCCCCTGTAAAATTAATTCCTGGTTACGCTAGTAGGGGGCGCACTCAGCAGTGTTGTAAACAGAAGGGGGTTGCCCCCCTCCAAACTCACCCGAAAGGTTGGTTTCTTTTTGTTTTACAATTAAAACATGAATACTCTGAACATTTTTTCAAATTTATCTAATAAAATAGTAGAGTAATCTTTTAGATATTAATCGTATATCGTCTCGCTTAGAGCATCAACTCAAAAACTAACATTAAAAATACTGTACAAATGTTTAAAGACCCCCCCCCCATTATGTTTTAGGTGAAATGAAAATAAAGCATTTGAACAATGAAATTGCCTTGTAATAAACAGATGGTAATCTGATAATTTTTGATTTTATGTATGATATTTTTATTTAAAGCCATGCACAAACTTGTACACCTAATACAATTCATTCCAAATTTCAGTGTTCCTATTTAAGAATTCATATTTACTTATTGAAGATTTAAAGAATAGTTTATCTAGTTTCGAGAAATTGATATAACTTATTTCCCTCTTGAGCAAGTTTATTTGATCTATTTTGCTCGTATTTTTAAATTTGAGAACAATTGTCTCTGAATTTCGTTTCCATCCGCCTGTTAATTCTAATTCTAATACTGATATTATTGTTTTTGCAACTCTAAAAGTTTCTATATTCATCACATAACTAAAATTATAGAGGCAATTTTATAAAATTTTGCTGCTCTAACTCTTTACAAGCACGATGTAAAATATTCTAGCTAAAATTTCACTGTCGTACTTTCAGTACCGTCTTCAAAATTATGTTTTGACCAGATTTTAATAATTTACCTTTGTTTTCTTTTCGTTTGAGTCAATTTATTTGAGAGATATTTTTTACTCTACTCTCCAAAACTGTTAAAATAATTTATTTTTAAAACTGATAATAGCTATCCCATTGAAGATAAAATTAAAAATTTAGTTCCTTACCCCTTTGTTAACCTTTCGGAGTCTGAAAGTATTAAGGCTGGTGTTTTTTAATTTGCTAGTGTTTGAGGCTAAGTTATATAAATATTCTTTCATTTGATATTTTGATGATGGCATTTACTCCTCTGGTCTTGGTGGATTATTGACTCATACTGTCTGTTCTTGAATTTTACATAGTCTAAAATATTTTGGGCACATCAAGGGAAAAGACCAATATGAGTCGATAATCTACCCTAGACCAAAGAAGCAGATGTTATCCGCTGTGTTCAATCATTCCTTTTCGTGTTTATTTTGAATTAATAACTTTCCTTCTTTTTGGACCGGATTTTCGCTGAAGGGCAAAAGCTTTTTCATTTTTAAGGGTCTGAAACAAACACGAAAATCCCAACTAGCAAACCCCGTGTGACATCTGCTCCCTTGTTTTTGGAGGATTATCGACTCATACTGTCTTTATTCTTAAAGTCAACGTAGTCTAAAAATATTTTGAGTACTTCAAGGGCAAAGACTAATATGAGTCGATAATCTACCAGACGAAATAAGCAGATGTTATACGTTGTTTTAAATCTTGCGTTTTCGTGTTTATTTTCGGCCTTTAAACTTTTCTTCATTTGGACCTGAATTTTGCTGAGAGTGGCAAAAACACACACTTGGTCCTTTTTAAAGGACCCATGACAAACCCGAAAAGTCTCGCTTTTAAACAGCGGATGACTATTGGTGGATTTGGCATTTGGCCTCTGGCATTTGATGGATTCATATTATCTTTACCCTTAAAGTACCCAAAATATTTTAAATCAGCGTTGAGAGCAAAATCAACATTTATAGATAATCCACTCAAGTCCTAAGGATGTATCCGCAAAAATTTTATCTGCTTTTTTTAAGCTATTCTTTTTGTGTTTGTTTTGTGCTCCTTAACTTTATTGGTTTTCATGAAGGGCTTGTCATCTCTCCTAGTATCGGGACATGTCTCTTAACTCGATAGTGTGTCCCGGAATGCTGATGTAGGTGCCTGAGCTTCATTATCAAAAATACCTCATCTCTAAACACAAACACAAGACATTCTCTACCCTTGAAATAACAGATAACATCTGATTTTTTTATCTTCGGTGGAAGTTCTCAAATTTCTTCGCCTTAAATTAGCCTTCGCATTTTTATCTAAAAGCTCGTATTTCTAAAGTACTACTTTCATACCTTGATCTGGCTACGGATATTCGTAGTTTGTCGGTTCCTGCTGGTTGCGTAAAGCATTGATAAAACTGCGGAAACCTTTTCTGTTTTGTCATATCAAAAATGATTATATCCAGTGCCGTTCTTTTATTTTAATTCTATTCATTCAATTAATTGTGATTAGATTACCGTGTTAGTTCTATTTCACCGTATATTTGATTGTTATTTTGACTTGTAAAATTGTACTGTAAGTTTTCGATTTCGTTCGTAGCAAATTTTTCGTTTGCTGTGAAATATTCGCTATAGAGAAAAAAAGTTTATGAATTAAAAGTACATGTTTCAGGTAAAAAGTTTTATTTCGCACTAGAATTAAATTCCGAAAAAATGTGGAGGTTTGGGGTTATTGTTGTGGAAAAGGTAATGTAACTTAATGTTTTGCTACGGACACATGCATGGTATAGTAAGGTATTGAAATCCCAAAACAAGTATATTTAACCCTCCAAGTGGGCTCGACGAGATATTTCGTCAATACAGATCTGATCAAATTTGCTCTTGATGAGATATTTCGTCATCAAGATATTCTTTATTTTTCGATGATGACGAAATCAAGATATGGTCAGTTTTCTTCTCCCGTCGAGATACCTCGTCCATCAAGATCTGGTCAGTTTTGTCAGTTTGAAAAGATACCTCGTCGTAACAACTACTAGGAGGGTCAGTGGAACTTATTTATACTTTCCTTTCCTCGATAGTTTCCAACTCTTATTGCTTCAACACCTCTGACCGAATCCTGCTGATGTGCACCTCTCTGCTTGTTGTTTCATTCATACTTTTCTCGTTCTGACTTTTACTTCAGCGTCTTATGTCGAGATCCGCTATTCATAATTTACGTTATATTATGTCTTAATAAATCAGCTTTTTTAGTTCTCTAAGAGTCACAAGATTTCCGAATAGTGTAGAATTGCTTTTACCCCACAACACGTTTAATAACTAAATAGCTACATCTATTTGACGAGAGATTCCAGGGATTCAAACTTAAGAAATATTATATTGCTTCCTTCCTTAGAAGTGAATCCTTTGAAAAGATTCTGTCGGCCACGAATGTCAAAACTTGTTAAAAGTCATGTAGGAAAGACTGCAGTTACAAGGTGGATTTACGTGTGTGAACCCCTCAGAGGATTAAGCCGTAACCTTAAGATCATGACTGCTTTTTTGAATAGGACATTAGTATTGACTTGTAGGCTCTCTTTTATTAGAAATGTCTAAGAAAAAGACGAAAAAAAGGAATGGAAGGACTTAAAAAACTAATCACATTGAAAACATCAAATATTAGGAATCTTACCAAATTTAAGCATTGAAAGGTTTTTCTAGCATTAATTGAAACAAGCGGAACTATTTCACTGTATAAAGGTCAAATTTCGCGATTCTTTTTATAGCCACTGTATACTAATCACAGTGCACTAAAAGAAGCTAATATCTATAAATGTTTTCCCTGATTAATATCTTCTGTGTTCACACATTGACAACATTTGATCGTTGCATCCGGAAAAACAGAGATAAGTGAATGATGAAATTAGGTTATCTCATCCAGAACTGATTAAGAAAACCTGTGACTAAATACGCTAGTTTATCTGTTGACCCTCTCAGTTTTATCTATACTGAGTGCCGCTAACTAAACTAAGTAATCAAATCGAACAAATACAGTGGGCGACAGGAGCGCCTAGTTCTCGGGGCAGGCCCCTTGCCCCTTAACTACTGGAGAGCAAAAGGACTCGAATATTACAACTATACAGTTCATATGTGATACCCAATGTGAAATTAAACCTCACCTCACTCAGAAAAACCATACTGCCGCAATACCAGAAGCACCAACACCTTGAAACTCGAATCTTTTCCCCTAATATTTTATGGCTGGAACCCAGTCCCTACCAATATTTTATGACTGGCATTCAGCCTCTCCCCTAATTCATGACTGGAACCCAGTTATTCCCAGGTTGGAATCCAAATCTTTCCAATAATTTATTCTTGGAACCCAACTCTCCCCAATATTTTATGGCTTGAACCCAGCCATTGACATTATTTTGTGGTTTGAATCCAGTCCCTTCCATTATTTTGTTATTAGAACCCACACTCTTTCAATATTTTATGGTAAGATCAATGCCCTCCAATATTTCATAGTTGGAAATCAGCTCCCTCCCAAACAAATAGGATAAATATTACAAATATGCTGATTATATTGTTTGTAAAATGATTGAAAACAGTAAATTGTTTCGAAAACACATACATCAAAGTTGGAATCCCTTTACGTACCCTTTGATGAGGGCTGCGACAAACCAAGTGAACTTGAAAATTCCGCCCGTGCGTTTATGTAATGAATTCGGGTCATCGAACCTTTCTTTAAGTTTTATGCTAAAATAATGAGACATCATTGGCTGATTCAAATACGTCTTCTGGACAACGAACAAATTCTATTGAATTCTACATATTTTTCGCTCTGCACGTTTCTTTAGTTTAAACCCGTGAAACTTTTGTAACTGTATCATATGACGTAAACTGGAACTGAGAAAGAAAATCGGAACTATAAACGGTTTTGAGGTTGGGTTGTCGATCATTTCAAGCCGTAATTATATCAGGCATTTTTGTCCTAGGATAATTATCCTGTGTCGAATAAACTAGGCTCTGCTTTATATGGAAATCATTTGAAAATGTTTCTTGATCTGTTATCACTCAAGAACTGATAGTGAACGAAGTTTTGATCTGAAGAAGTGAATAAAGTTAACTGAAACTAGAAAGAAAATCACACCTAAAAACGATTTAAAGAACGTTGATAATTTCCCGAACGTAATTGTATCCGACATTGTTCCTAAAATAATGATCATGTGTCGGGTAAACTAAGCATATTGCTGTGTAAATAAATGCATTGTTTTCATTTCAAATGCAGCGGCCCCTTGAGGGGTATTACATCCTTGGGCCCGAAAAATTAAAGCATGTACAAAATGGAGATAAATTATCGAAACAATTAAACAGAGAATTTACAATCAAGTGTAAAATACAAAGGAAAGATATTCAAGACAAACTGGACAATAAGTCTCTTGCTTCCCTATAACGGTAATAAACAGATCTTTCTGTGTAACTATTCTGTTTGTCATTTCCTTGGAATAGAATATTTCTGAACGATTGTATTGGCTCAGTCTGTGTGTAGAATAGAATTCTTTGGAACGATTATATTGATTATTTCCTCAGAATAGAATCCTCTTGGTAAGATTATTTTGAACTTTTTCTAAAGATAAAATCGTTTGGAAAGATTCTATTGCTCATTACCTTTGAACAGAATGCTTAAAAAAACTATTTTGCTATTTTTTATTAAAATATTGGTTGATGCATAAGTTTCTCTCTTTTTTTTTGTGACAAAAATTGAAGAAAAATGATTTTATTTCTAAAAATTGCATTTAATCAATATAGTATGGGCGATGATCTTTTTCCGGTAGCTGCATAACCCCGCGCTCATAGAAATTCTAAGGTTTCTGGCTAAAGAATTGATCCTGATGACGGAACTTTCTGAACCACTTAGGCACTTGGAATCGTCAACGGCACCCTCACTATACACAACACATATATTTTGCTTCTGGGAAGCATTATTGCCTTTTCGGGAATAAAAAAGCATATGACGAAAATGCTCCTTATTTTCTGCCACTTTTAAGGTTTAACAAAATAAAATTAAAAAAAAAACAAAAAAAAAACCAATAAAACACAATTCCCGACCTTCCCCAAGTACTTGCTGAAATTCATTTTTCCAAACCACATCAATTTTACACGTGCGAAGTAGATAACACCTCGGTTTTTCGATGCAATGCCATCTAGGGCCAAAAACGGGACGAACTTTTGTATCAGAGCAATGGAATTATTTAGAACACACGATTTGTTTGCTCTTTTTCTTGAAATAGAATCCTTCGGAACATTCTGTTGCTCATTTTCGTAGAATAGAACGCTTTGGAAATATTCTTCCGCTCTTTTTCTTAAAATAGAATCCTCTGGAAGATTTCTTTTGCTCCTTTCTTTAGAGTAGAATTCCTTTGCTCTTTTTCTTAAAATAGAACCCTTTGGAAATATTGCTCATTTCCTTAGAATGGAATGCTTTGGAAAGATCCACCAATTTACTGTTTTTATATTTTGGAAGCTTTCATATAATTAACTAGAACAAAACCCTTTCAAAGTCATTAACTGCATTGACAAAAAAAAATTACCATAAAGCGACAAACCAGAAATTAATTCTATTCATTTCGTTAATAAGATTGCTACCGTCCCTTGAAACCTGCTAAAGTACTCTGGGTCACCTTTTTCTTATTCTCTAAATAAAACAGACTCATTTGGGGAGAGTTGTTGAAAACCAGTTGAAACTGGTTATTCCCCGCGACTTCGACTGCACGTCCATCAACGCATTCCAAAGGACTTCAGTCAACTGTCAAGGTTGAAAGAGTTAATCAATGCATATCACGCGGACAAAAGGATTTATACATTCCTAAATGTCAGATATTAACTATTATAAATAAATGATTTCAAAGCTTTGAGAAAATCATGCAGTTTTGATAACCCGGAAGAGGCAATAGTATGAAGAGATCAATAGACTAGCGAATCTCAACTAGTCTCTGCAATGTTTTAAATGTTTAAAACATCTATCTTGTCAGGTCTTCACATTAAATTTGCTTTTCATAAAACTTATCTTCATTTAAAGAGAGCGCATTTCTCTGTTCGGAGGTGCTCATTAAGGTCAGAAATGCGTCACTTTCATTGATTATGCAGATTACTGCGGCTAATTAGCTAGAAATTAATTGTGACACATGTGGTTGTGATACTATAAGGCTCGGAGCGATTGATCATTAAAATGAATTTTATTTTTCTGGATTGGTAAATTCTTTTGCAAGTTGAGCATCTCGATCGGTTGTGTGGAATAATTGTTTATTCTGTGATTATTCTGTGACTTTTTTTTCTCGATATACATAGGTAGTTTGATGTTTGTCGTTTCGATTTCTGATGTCGCTGAATACATTTTGCACGACTTTGGTTATGCCGATTATTTTCTCACTGTAAATATGTTCAGGACAGTGGTTTAAAGAGCAGCTGCTATTGCAGGGAATATATCATGAGGCGTGAGTTCAACGTCCAGACAGTTGTTACAATGTTTATACGTTCGAGTTCTATCACAGTTAATTTTCATGCCTTTAAAATGTCCTGTTCTCAGTCTGGATATGGTGGTTGAGATTTTTCTATCGGTGTTAAATTCCCAAATTTGTATAAGTATGGTTAACAACAAGTTAAACGCCGCTTTTTTTTTAGAAACATTCTATTGACTCCACTTGTTACGTCTAAAGAAATGACAGTGAGCGACATTTTGATCTGAAGTGAATAAAATTTAAGGACGCATATCAATATGGCGTAAACTGTAACTGAAACCGAAAATCGGAACTAAAACCGGTGTCTATAATTCCCAAACCGTAATTGTATCCCGTATTATTTCTAAAATAATTATCACTTATCGGATAAACTAGTTATATTGCTATGACTGTATACAGATCATTTGAAATAATTGAATTTACTTGATTTGTCAGGTCTGAAGAACTGACATAGAACCAAATTTTGAGATGAAGAAGTGAATAAAATTTAATTACGCTTCAATATGAGACGTAAGCTGGAACTAAGACCGGTGTCCATACTTTTCAAACCGTAATTGTACATGTATGGATCTTAAATTAATAATCATAAATCGGATAAACTAGGCACATTGCTGTGACTTCGTTTGAAAATCATTTGACAGAATAGAATTGATTTAATTTGTTATGTCAAAAAAATCGATGGTGAACGAAATTTTGACCTGAAGAATGGAATAAAAAGGACACATGACTCTGACGTAAAAAACAGAAATTAGGAAAATATTGGAACAAAACCGGTGTCAACATTATTTTTAAACCTTAACTATATCCAGCATTTTCCTTGAAATAATTATCACGTGTCGGATAAACTAAGCAGATTGCTATGACTTTGTATGCAAGTAATTTGAATGTATTTATTGATTTGTTATATTTAAAAACCTTTCACAGTTAAAGAAACTTTGATTTGTTTTTCAGAGCCTTATTGATGATGAGTCATGGATTCACAGAACACAGCATGATGTATGATGCATTAGCGAAGGAAATGGTTCGACGAGGCTTCTTTGCTTTTTCGCATGATCATAGTAAGATTATAATCCTGCTTAAGAATCCTTTCTTCGAGTTTTTAAGTTAAATGTTATTTCTAATTAAATTTTTAGCGAACTACTAAATGTAGAAAAGCTACAACTGGTTACCTAACTCAGAAATTACTGTTTCCTTTATTCATAAACAATATAGTTTGATCTAGTTCATTTTATTTTTATGCAAGAGTGTTTAAGGGAAGAATTACTACGAGAAAAATGAGTTGCGTATAATTTTGTAAACAAAATCAATAATAAAAAAAAAAAGTTTAACTGTTGAGTAAAAAAAAGTTTATTTGTTGTATAAAAATGTAAAAAAAATGTTTAAAAAACAACAACTTCAAGAGTATTGTTAAGAGTCAAAAATCACACGATTTAACCTTTTGAGAACTTGTGCCAAATGGCATCACGACCTTCCACGGATTAAAAATAAATATTAGTACTTTTTGTTCAATAATATATGTCATCTACTAGCATTTTTTTTATCAATATACATAATTTACTAGTATTTTGTTTTCATCAATAGAAGTAATTTACTAGTATTTTTTTTATCAATCAATGTCACACACACACACACACACACACACACACACACACACACACACACACACACACACACACACACACACACACACACACACACACACACACACACACACACACACACACACACACACACACATTTACTAGAATGTTTTGATGTTTTTTTACATCAACATATGACATTTACTAGTATATTTTTTGATTTTGTCAATATTTGTAATCTATTAGTATTTTTTTGTTTTTATGAATAGTTGTCATCCACTAGTATTTTTTGTTTTTATCAATACAATATGAGTTACTAGTTTTTTATTTTCATTGATAAATGCTATTTACTAGTTTTTTATTTTCATTGATAAATGCTATTTACTAGTATCAATATATGGCATTTACTAGTATTTCTTGTTTTTATCAATAATACACTACTTAAAAACTATTGTATTGTTCTATTGTAACACAAAATTATTAACAAATGTACTGACAACATGGGCACCCAAATATACAAGGTCGCTCGCCTTCATTCCTTAGGTTTAAGCTCTGTAAGGAAACATCCAGAGATACCAGAAATAGGTACAAAAACGAATACATAATTTCCCCCCAATAATTTTCTCTACTTGGATCCACTGGCTGAGACTTGTACGATTACAATGAATTCATTGTTTTTTAGAATGCTCGCTTATTGATAACCGAAGATAAAATTAGCAACTGCGATAAAGATGTATATCTGTGGACTATTCAAAATTCAGATCCTGATCCAACGAAATATCGTATCAAAATCGACTGATAAGTCATTGATAAGTTCGTTGGCCATTGTAATGAACTATGCCCCAATTTTGATGACAAGTCGTCTTTTCTTAGCACTTCGTAGACAATTCCCGTGTGCATCGAAATTCCGTTTGTTATCTCCTGATACTATGATATAACAGTTCAGGATTGCCACAGGCGACGTTTTGCAAGTATTTTCCAATCTTGGCGACTAGGGATATCATTTGAAGCAAAATAATCTCAAAAGCTTGTATTTTCGAAACTTAGGGAAAGATTCACCAAAGGTAAAAGAAAATTTATCCTTCTTTTAACTAATAGTGAACGGAAGAAATATTTTTTTCCGATTTTCTTTGTGAAAAATTTTGCAAGGGACGCGCGCGCCAATTTCCGAGTTTTGGCGCCAAGCTATGGCAACCATGAGAGAAAAACTTAGGAATCTGTGATTGCTTAGATTGTTTACAAAAACTTATTAAAATATATTTAGTTTTCTATTTTTAAAATTTGAATTTCTTGCCGAGATCTTCAACGTCTGTTTCATACTTAATTGACACATTTTGTGACTTAGCCGATTGAGTTTGTATCTGAGCAACTAAAAAAATGTTTTAGAGGAAACTTTTTCGCTATTAAAAAGTATTTATGCTGATATTGCTTCTATTTTACAAGTGTTTTGACTGTGCAGCCCTGAGGATGATTTTAAGCCTAGTATACAAATTTTAAATGATAAAGAGAGGTAGGGGTACACTGAAGTACCACATGATTTCTACATTTGAAGGTAGCACACTCTTCGGACGGAAGGCATGCTTTAGTGTACTGAATTAATTTGATGTACTGAGCACACTGCATTCGGCGCATCGGCATTTTGCTTAGAAACTAACGCGAAATGCCGGCCATGTCGACATTCCTCGTAGGCAATTCTTCCGTTTTTGTTTGTTTCAAAGGAATATCTACAAAAAAATTAGTTACAACTGTTGAAAATAATAACAATTTTTCAAAGAAAATCATCTTTTTGGTATTGATCTGACGTAAAATTTTACACATATTTGAAATCCGTTAAAATTTTTACTTTCTCTTTAACCATCAAAAAGATAGAAACTTGGATCAGTGGAACGGAAAACAATTTAGTGTGTATAACGTCAACATCCAATACCCGCACTACTCGGGAATTGCTGATGAATCATCCGCATTGTATACGGACGGAATCATCGTCGGATTGCCGATGTCCGATACGTGCGATGCGGATAGGTGTGCTCAGTCTCATTTAAAACAATGTAAGTAACTCTAAAACCCGATCCGTGTGATGCGGACTAGTGTGCGCTAATCTTAGTCGTCACTATAAAAATGCATATTCACACATATACCCTGTCATAAGATGTTATAACGAGGCGAAAAGATGGGTGGATGGGGCGTATATCGTCAAACCAAGTAGATTTTTCACAGAGCCGTGACTACTAGTCAGCAGGTTGGTCACACTTTTCGAGGCTCCTCTGAAAGTAGCCAATGCTGAGTCTACTTATATTTCACTTCTATGGTTGCGATTACAAACAGTAAGGCGCGTCCCTCAGCCGCCCTGCGCAGCAGCGCCCTCTAAGAAATCCAGGTGGCGCTTGCAGACGTCTGTTTTACCTATCTTCCCTTAAAGTTTGTATAGGAAGTTTTAAACCACCCTGTATTCTTTATTAGATAATTGTTTGATATTTTTGTGATATGGAAGGCATTTTTGGGTAGGTAGGTTTGGTATTTAATTAGAGTCGCACTGCAGCTACACAACGGGCTTTTAGTGACGGTCTCCGTGGACAACACCATCTAATTTTGAACCACGCTAAAATGACATGGGCATTTTTGGAACTTTCATTTTTACGTTTTTTTGCGTAAGTTTTTATTTTGTCCTAGATTTTAATCAAGAGCAAAACATAAAAATGTTCTGCTCTTAATGAAAATCACCCTTCCTTAAAGTTTGTACAGGAAGTTTTGAAGCACCTTGTATAGTTTTTTTTATATATATTGAGATTTGTAGGGCATTTTTAGGAATTTCATTTTCAAGTTTTTCGCGTAAGTTTGATGTTCTAGATTTTAATCAAGATTAAAACATAAAAATTTAATACTTTTCTTTTTCACGACACATTATTAATACTCATCTGGAAGCTCCTAGCTTAAAACACACACCCGTGATTTATTCGTACTGTTTTAGTTTTTCTAATCAAACATGAGAAAATGAATATTTTGTAAAGATTATTTTGCTATACTTTTAGATCATTTTTATGGATTCTTTAGGTTACGGAAAGCTTGATTTTAGTGATGAAAAAAACTGCAAATCAAATTTACAGAATAAACGTAAAAATTACTGCATTTCAGAATGCGACTCATTGGATATTCACATATAGAGTTACGAACAAATATGAAGTACTAAACACAAATGTAAACTTTTCTACTTAATTTCCCCACGCGCGCTTTCAGAGGTGATAAAACACAAAATGGACATTTGACTCACGTTTTACGCTTATAAAAGTACCTAGCTTGTCATTTAATGTATTCCGATTGTTTCAGAATTCGAAGCCCCATTCCACGTTACCGATTCATTCCGCAAGCCATAAAGTCCTTTGTCACGCCCTGCTTGTATACATTGTTTTCAGCAGGGAACAGTTTGTTATTCCGCACTGAAACTGCCCTACTAAGTTCCTTTGAGAGGAACTGAGGTTTGATAGTAGTAAAAAGGGTGAAAACAGTAATTTCATGCGCCATAAAGGTAGAGGAAAACATCGCTTATGGGTTCACCGAATATTTTTATCGGATATTTATTGTCCATTAGATCGGAGAGGCGACAGTAAAAGCTATGCAATATGCAATTGCACGAGAAATGTGAAGTATAGAAATAATTGATCGAATGTTGCCTACTTTACTGTTCATAGTTAGACAGGGGGCAGAATCGACCTCGCAATAAGCACACTACGCGATTCCTTATCGAAACAGATCCGAGCCACCATGGATGTACTTCTCTCTTCTGTGTCAGTAAAACATTCCTTGTTTGTGTCCATTACTTAGAATTGTCTGTCTTCTGTTTAATGGACTGCCATAGGCTACTAAAAGGCGACTTTTGCTTCTATTTTTTAACCTTGGCGTCTAGGGGCATCTTAAAGCAATACCGTATCAAAAGCTCCTATGTTCAGTTTCGGCAACATTTCAAAAATTTTGCCGACTTTTGAAAATTTACTATAAGTTAGGCCGTTTTTTTAACTAATAGCAGACGGAAAAATATTTTTTGGATTATTTTCTTTTGGGATAAAATTTTCCAAGGAATGCCAATTTCGAAGTTTTGAAACGAAATCTCAAAATCTATTTCTGATAATTCCCCCATCAAAATCAATTGGGATTCATATTACTTCAGAGCTCTGCTTGTATTACAATTTTTACAATACAGCTGCTGCAACAACTAAATAAAATAAGCTATTTAGCGACTAATTTTCTACCTTGGGCAAACGCGGCTCTGTGTGTATGTACACCTTTATGGCCATGTTGATTTTACCCCTAGGATATTATCATCCCGCTAATCAACAACAATGCCCTCTGTTGTGCATGGCGACTGGCTTGTCAGTGGTGAGACGCACTCCCTGTTATTTCGACGTATTGCACGGATGTCTTGTTCCGATGTAATTATTAACCAGTAATAAACTTATTATGTCCTTCAATCTCTCTCAGTATAGATGTATAGAAGACCTAGACTCCTATAAATGGGACCTTGGAATGTCCCATAATGTTTTTCTCCTACGATGTCTTCCGATACTGTTAGTTTCAGGGCATACTTCCTGTCTAGACTATTTTACGTAGTGCATATTTAATATAGTCCTTGTTTTATTTTGCATATCATTATTTCGCAGGAACATCGTTTTAATGTATAATTTTATGTATTTATTTTTATTGAAGTGTCTCATGATTTCTTACATCTTTAACGCATTCGGATTTGTTTCATTATTTATACTTTATGACTTATTGTATTGAATTTGTTTCTATTATTTCCTTAGTTTTGTTTTAATTTCCCGTATTGTTGATTCAACCTTAATGTACTTTTCAAATGTTTCTTTTCTTTCCTTTCTTACCTTTCCCTTTCTTACTTTTTATTCCAAAGTGATCGATCCTGCTTGTATTTTTTGTGTGTTTTCAGGAGGTGTAGTCATATATTAACCATATGTCTCACAATGTGTTATTCGATTAACAGTGTGCTATATTTTAAGGGTTTTACTTTTCTGTATTTTATGTGCATTCATAACAAATATTTTCTTAATTTGTTTTGAAAATTGTATTTAAGGGTTAGTTTGCATTTAAGTGTATTTTTATTTTTTAATAACTGGTTGATGTAAGATACAATTCTGATGTTAGATTTTTATTGCGTTAATTTTCTTGAGTGTCATGTCATATTTTGAGCGACAGCTCGTAACATGCGAGGTCGCAACCATGACGGATGGCCGAGTTGTAGGATAGTATCATCTTGACCCTCGACACCAGCGCCCTCTGTTGTGCATAGGGACTGACTTGTCAGTGGTGAGACGCACTCCCTGTTGTTCCCACGTATTGTACAGATGTCTTATTCCGATGTAATTATCAACAAGTAGTAAAAACGTATTTAGTCCTTCAATATCTCTCAGTATAGATGTATAGAACCACCCCTAAATTCCTATACTAGCATAGATAGTGAACCCCCTCGAAGTAAAAATATGTATTCCAACCATTCGTACATACTATGTAGATGTACGAATGTAAAAATATTGTCCTGCTGAATTTGCCAAATGCCTGATTTTGGTAAAATAAGTCCTCGCGTAGCACAAAATAACCGTAGATCTGCCAACCAAACGAAATGCCCGATTTAACTTCGACAGCTGTCTGTAATGGTGATACTGACTAAACTATTGATTCCATAGATTTCTAAGCGGCTAACAGTATTTGATGCATTTGTTACAATACTACTTGTGATTCTTTGGCTGATTCTATGCAGCTTATTGCTTAATTTTTATCACTCATTTCAAAAATAGGATTTTCAATTCAAGATATACTGTGAAGCGTTGGCATTGACAGCTGGCATATGAGCAAAGTGTTTATTGCAGTGATTTTAAACCGGTGTGCCCCTGGCGTACTTACTGGTTGGTGAAACGGGGTAAAATTTGTAAGATTTATTCCATTCCAACGGTTTTTTTTCCACTTCTGAGAAGTGTATTCACGCTTAATTTAAATCCATGGATATATAATTTTGAGTAATATTGCAAAGTATAGATGGTTTCAAAAATATTTTTTTATGTCACTTTAGTGTTAGGAAAGGTAGGTAAAAACTAATTTTTTGGAAGTCAATCAAAATGTTTTCTATTTTTTGTTGGATTGGCAAAAAGTATAATTTATTTTTTAGTGTGTCGCAGAATTTTAATAATTACTTTATATGTGCCATGAGATATAAAAAAAATTGAAATTTGCTGGTCTATGATGACCATACCTCTACACTGTCTTCTTTTTACGCTGTATCAGTGCCTAAGAACCAATGCCAACAGTGAACATTTCCCGTGCATAAGAAACGTAGTGTACTTTTCCGTGAGTTTTGCTCACATATTCTAAGCCCTTGGAACTAATAAATCTGATCTTGCTCTTCCTAGACACTCTTTTTTTCTCAAGTTTGGAGGTTGAAACACGTGTGGAGTCTAACCGGTTTCAGTAAAGTGAATGATGTGTAGTATATTCAATGGTACATTTTGAGCAATTTGTTAAGCAGGTCTCATTACATTGAACGAGAAAAAAAGAGCGGGTCATTAACATGTCTTTGACTTTTCTTTCTATTCCGCTTTATTCGTTTTTACCTTATTACTATTCAGTTCTAAAGACTGTAGGGACTTATTTCATGGTTTCGTGAAAATATATACTTAAAGCCTTAAAAGTGAAGGTTTTCTGTGCAGCATTGTCATTAACTTGCATGTGAGCAAACTGAGTGTAATGTGTGTGAGCATGCCCTTCTACTAACCTTGTCTTCTCTTCACGCTTAGTCAATGAAAAAAAACCAAAGTCAAAAGTGAACGCCATTTCCCGTACATACGAAACTCCGTTTGCTTTCCAGCGATTTGTTCACATATTCTAAGCCCTTGAACTAATAACAAGTCTACACTCGTTGTGCCTAGACATTTATAGATAAATGACTCCACAGATTATTGTATAAAATAATAAAGTTTAGAGATTAAAACACGTGCACCTGACCGGCGGGAATAAAAAGAATGATGTTCAGCATTCAATGGCGCTTCTTGAGCAATTTGTAAAGCATGTCTCTTTAGATTGAAAGAATAAAAAGCGGGTCATTAACATGTCTTTGACGTTTATTTCTTTCTTTTCTGCCGTGTCAGTTTTTACCTAACTACTTTTCAATTCTAAAGAAGACTTTACGGAATTATTTCTTAGCTTTGCAAGTTGAAATTGAAGGCCTTTGGACCGGCTGTTGTTCGGTGAGAAGAGTGCTCTTTATTGTTGGTTTTATTTTGCTACAGGGAGTTCTGAAGCTCAGTTTTATGACTTCCTACAATCATGATGTCGCCGGGTTGAGGCGAAATAAAACGTGAATAGATGCGTTCGGCCTTTTGTTGAAGTCCTGTTTTAGTGGCTTTAAAATGCTCTTGCCGCTTATTTATGTAATTGTTGTTTCTGTACTGAAAAAAAAACCAGCCAATTGCAGAGAACTAAATATATATGATACAAAAAATGTATGATAAAAGGCATCCCAATACGGAATATATATATATATATATATATATATATATATATATATATATATATATATATATATATATATATATATATATATATATATATATATATATATATATATATATATATATATATATATATATATACATATATACATATATATATATATATATATATATAAAAAATAATCTAGTTTCTGGTGATATACTTGGGGAAATTGAACCTCCTGGTGGTTTATTTTTGGGTCAAACACTGTTCTGTACAAGTTCTGTGACAATTCGTTTTTTTCCAACTTGGATCATCATTCCCCTTTGATTTTATTCAACCGTTCGCATTGAGTCTTATTTCTCCATTTGCGAAATTTACCGGACACACACACAGTTACTGAATTGGTATGCACGATTTGACTTCTCAGATTGAAGAAATTTATTTTCATAATTATTCTGTCGTATTTAGCTTTATAGAAAATGTTCCTATCATCGATTTTAATTTAAAAGAAACCCGTGCTATTTAAGGGGACAGTGAACTTTAAAAATCGATCAAAAGATGGATTATTTCATTTTTAATTAAAAAAAAATTAATATCAAAATCTGTTGATAGCAAAAATAGTTTTTTAATTTCGATCATTCTTGGATGGAGTTACATGTACAACATCAGAGTAACAAGAAAAGTCCAAGTCTACTATAAAACCTCGTGCTTTTCTATTGAGATTTTTTTGACTCTTTCTTCTGATTTCAAAATGTGTCCTTTGCATCTGGATTTAATCGATTTCTTTGAAATGTTCTTTTTGGGTAATCTTAGTCTCTGCATTATATCTAATCGCAAATGAGAAATTCATCGTTTAAATTGTTAGTAACCCAATGCATCATTTTTTTAAATTATAGGTGTTTTAGTATAACACTTTTGCTTTAAATTGAGCGGTACACTTACCATATAGAGTTAATTTGATTTTTATATTTATAAACTATTGAATGAATTGAAATTTTGACAATACATGGAAAATGAATTTATCTGCTTGGGACCTATTAATATTTGCTGACTTATCAAAATATTTGACCACGTTTTATAACTTGCAAATGATTTAATATTTTTGGACCTAACTTCATATATAGGCTTTTAATAGTATGTGTAAACTTCCTAGTAATAGGATAATAACTGCTACAGTCTGTTTTGAAAATCAACTGTCACCTTTAACGTATAAATTGTTCTTTTTTGTTTCTAATAAGCAAGTTTTTCTCGTCGCTCCCATTTCATTTTTTCGTCTTCCAAGAAGCGTGATATAGGGAGATTGCTGCTCCATCTTTTCCCCTATTCTTTTTATTTTCCTCTATAATAATAATTAAACACTTAATAAAATGTACAAAGCATTATAGAAAACATCTTGACGTTGTCTGTATCGTGTTTCAGGTCCTTGCTTGGAGAGTCGCGGTAGCTCAGTCAGTAGAGCGTCGGGCTGGCCTCAGAAGGGTTGTGGGTTCTGTCCTCGGCGGAGCCTACGATTCTGATGATTGCGAGATCGGCGCATCGACCTGGCTATAGACCGTCGTGTTCATTAATGGTGACTGGGGCACGTTAAATAGGTCGTGGTCACAAAGTCCCCCATGTTCCCATACCAAATCAATACCTCTGGGGGTACCTGATCAGGGGGTTATCGGCCTCTGATTGGGATCTAAATTACGATATGTGTGAATGAATGGATGAAAGGGGCCTTCCTGTAAAACGGATGTGCCATGTATGTCGAGCAAAGTCGGACTTCCTCCCAATGGGGCTCAATACCATGGAAGGCGCACCCCCCTCGCCTCTTGCCGTCTTCGACGGGCCTGGCACTTCTCTGGTCTGCCAGTGCAGGCATAAGAAACAGCAACAGGTCCTTGCGCCACTTACCCTCTGAGTCTTACGAGATTTCCGAGCAGTGTGAAGTTGTTTTCACTCCACAAGATACTTAATAACCAAATAACCATATCTTTTTAAATAATCTATAGATTCTTTCAACCTTTAGAAATATTCTATTGGTCCTTTCCTTAGAACAGAATCTTTCTTTGGAACAGAATATTTCCTTGGAACAGAATCTTTCCTTAGAACAGAATCTTTCCTTATAACAGAATCTTTCCTTGGAACATAATCACTTGAAACGATTCTATTGCCCTATTCTGTAGAATAAAATCCGTTGGAAAGACTATTGATCTTTTTCTTAGATTCTAATCCTTTGAAAAGAGTCTATTAATCATTTCCGTAGAATAGAATCCTTTGAAAATATATTATATATTGCTTTTTTATTTAGAATAGAATCTTCTTGGTCAAGAAGGTCAAAAGAGGGTAGAAGTCACGCAGGGAAGACTGCAGATTGCAATATGAAATTATGAATATGAACCCCCTTAGAGGGTTAAAAAAAAAATCATATAAAACATCCTCCAAGCAAATAGTTGTCGTATACCATCACAGTATTCATCTGGAAATATAATCCTTACTTGTGTTTGGCCGTCGTGGCTCTGTAGGGTTTGCCAAATGCGCTAGTAAACTGAGTTATAGGCGTCGTAGTGGGGCGTCAGATGTTTCACCACTGCTGAATTGTTGGCAGCTCAGGTTCTATTTCTATAACTTTACCTGAGCGTATTTCTCTCCTGTGTGTCAACAAAACGTTACTTGTGTGTATGTCGATAGCTTGACGTTGTCTGTCTTATGTTTGGAGTAAATCTGGTCAAATACAGTTCTTGCATCGTAAAACTTCAAAACAATCAACCAACATCTCTGGGACAGTATAACTATCTGTTAATTCATTTTAGTTTTCATGTGTATGTCTATTACTTGACGTTGTCTGTATTGTGTTGGAGCAGCTTGTCCAAATTTGGGCCTTGCGCCATAAAACACAATCCAACATAACATCTCACCACTACCTTTGATGCAAATATATTTATTTACGTCTTCGTGTCGCGTTCACCTGTGCTAGTATAAATTCCCCACCAAACCTTATTTCACAAGTAGTGTTATGTGTGTTGCTAAACTATTCCACTTTTGATAAAAGACAGTTTGCTTAGAAGCTGTTAACCTTTTGGTTTAGAAATAAAATGATCTTTTCATCAATTCTTGTTTGATAACATCCCTTTGATAGGATATTGCAGGATTTGAGCAATGTTATGTTGTTGACTAAGCAAAGAATTGCGCCATTCATGGTGAACAGCTCTTTGATTGACATTTGTTTTTGTGAATAATAACCAGACTTCTCGAATTTCAAGGCCACACTTTCTAATCTGTTTCCTTTCAGACAGAAAAAAACAGTTATGTCGAATTATTTATGTTAATTGAGAATATTAACGTTGCTGTTTTTGACAGCATGAAAGGAAAGAAATAGTATTTTGCATGGCACGATTTGTCCCCTTAGGCTGTACGAGGGCTACGAAAGACTAGTATTTATCATGAAATTTTTTAACAAAAATTCTTGTTGCAAAATCAAAATGCAATCTTTCAATAAAAAATAAAAAATAAAATAAATTATAGACATCTTCAAACTGGCGTAATGATTTCTAGTGTTTGTTTTTAGACGAAGTAAGGGTAGAGCAATTACAATAGTTGTTTGTCTGACCTTGCAAACTAGAAAAGGGGAATCTTAAGCGAGGATGGGACGAACCATTGACGTCACAAACTTTGACGTTTATGGTAAAACGGGTTCATACCAACACTCATTTAATGGTATTCACTTAAAAATAAGACTTCTATTCTTTTTTCTTTCTCTCAGTTTTCCTTTTAAACTTTGTTGTTTTTACATTGACTGGAATCCTCCGATTACATCTCGTAAAAGTGTAGCCTTTTAAAAAAAATAATCAGTTTCTCTAATCACATCATTATGGTAGATGATAATTGAATTCGCGCCGCACTAGAACAACACAATGGGCTGCCATAGTATTATGGAACTCTTAGCACTAGTATTGCACCAAAATTAAATGGTGTACTAATCGAATAAGAGGAGAAATTTCTGCAAAAACGTATTTCCGAGTCATCGAAAGCGGAATAATGACGCTAAGCAAAGCACAGAAAGAAACAAACTAGCAAAAAACTAATATTTTGAGTAGTAATAGCAGCTAAGTGAAGACTAACGTTTCAGACTGCAAGAACATTGGATTTATGTAACGATCAAAATTATTTAATTATTTATCAAAATTTTTTTGCTCTGTCTCTTTGTGCGAAAAATTAAATACATCTTCAGAACAGTCTGTCATTCTTTGTCTGTTTATCTGTAAATTGTTTAATGTTATTCCTTTACCAATAAGTTTTGGGGAACTTAATTTTTCTGCAGAAATACTTCCCATGTATTAGTTACTATGCAATCCAAATTTAGTGCTCTAGTTCTTAGATAAAGCTGCTTAATGCTCCACATTTTGAGAGGAGATGGTTTTATAGATGCTTGAATACCAACTACCTACGAATCTTCTCAATGAGTGTTTCGTTCTACTCACTGCTGGACAGGTTTGGTTGCCACTCTATGGTCACTTTTTTGTTGACGACACTCTTGCCCTGGATATCTCTATATCTAAAATGTCTAAACTCCTTCAACAATTATTTTCGATTGGATAGTGGGTCGGTTCGATGAACATTTATTTGCTACATGAAACCGGGGCCAACCAATCGATCATGAGATGATTCACACACCTTTTAGCATTGCTGTTTTTTATGGAATTTTTTTTTACCAACAATTTCTTTGAGGTCATTGAGATACATTTAAAATATTGTGTTTTACCATCGGACACCTCTCACATTTTAGGATAAAAAGGGCTTATTTACTTCGGCAATCAACCATGAGATAAATCACGCACACCCTTTTAACATGGCTGTTCTTTCATGGCAACTTTTTCATTTAACAGTTTGTATTTTACCATCGGACAGCTCTTATATTTAAGAATAAAAAAAGACGACTTCTTTCGTCCGGCAATCAATCGATAGGAATTTCATACATACCCTTTTAGTATGGTAAATTTTTCATTTAAAATCGTGCGTTTTATGACTCTTACATCTTAGGATAGAAAGGTTTATCTCATTCGGCAATCAATAGCGAGACAATTCATATACACATCCTTTTATCATGGCAACTCTTGATTTAAAATCTTGCGTTTTACTATTGGACAGCTCACATTTATGGATAAAAAAGGATTATTTCCTTCGGGGGGGGGGTGTAATCAGTCGTGAGATAAGTGACAAGCTTATGTACTTTTTTAGCATGACTGTTCTTCATGGCTAAGTTCTTGGATCTGAATCTCGTGCACTTTCTTTCAATTCTTTCTTTTCGGAGAAAAAACATGCATGTTATGCGATCAGTGATGAGATGATCCTTAAGTTTTCAGAAGCACAGTTAGCACGGCGTTCTTTGTTAGAAAAGGGTCATTGTGTTGAAGGAATGATCCTATCTATTCCCTTCCTTTGAATATTCCATTGTTGAAAAAAATTATATCAATGAAATGGTGACATAGAGGTCAAATTTCAACACAATAGCGTAACGGTAAACAATAATAATTATGTTTATATGAAAAGATCACAGTAGGAAGTGCAGACATTACGTAAAAAATAGAAAAAGTTGGAGAAACACGCAACTTCATCAGTTGATATAACTGACAGTGTATCGTTGGGGGGGGGGGGCACTTACATTTTTGTAATATACATACTGCGCAAACCTAAAAGTACTCAGGAGCATATTCAAAAAACTATTTCCCCCGTAGGATGTTTTATTTTCTCTCCCGATTTTCCACTCTGATCGAAAGCCCGTAATGCTGTATGAACATTCCGTTTAACGATATTTATCTGCTTCAGGCATACCTACGAGCATTTTACTGTTTGCTTACCACAATAGAGCTCTCATGGATAGGGATATGAATTTTTAAGTTTAAGAGTAGCAACGTCCACTATTTTTTTATCTCAATGCAATTGGCACAGTAAAAAATAGAAAATTACGTTAAAATTTCACTTTTAGCTCTAAAAATGACTGCGAAGTAGCACTGTCAATAGGTGCTTCTGATTTATGCAAACTACCTGGATTATCACTTCATGTTGTTGCCTTTCTTTTGTCCTTCACTCATACCTTATTTGACATCGGCTCTTGCGCAGTCGTTTTTAGAGCTAAAGGACGGCACGGTATTTTCGTCGGTAAAAAATCTGCACGGTATTTTCGATTTTTCACTATGCCCGCTCACATTGCGATAAAAAAAAGTAGGTATTGCTATTTGAAATTTGTTAACTGTATCCGTAACCACAACAGCTCGATTCTTGTTATTTATATAATTATCCGACTAATTCTAATAATTTGACATCTCTAAATCTCAAGTTTGATTCCGATTCATTGAAAATTGCAGTTGCTAGGGGGATCGTGTGTAGGGGAAGTTGCTTTAACCTCTAAGTGGTTCCGACGAGATATCTCTTCCATCAAGGTATGACAAAGTTTGCAAAGGTCGAGTTCTCTAGTCATCACGATGTTGCCAATTATTTTTGTGATGACGAGATCAAGACCTGGATGGCTTTCTTCTAATGACGAAATATCTCGTCCATCAAGATCTGGTCAATTTCGCTGTTGACGAAATCCCTATTCGAGACAACCACCAAGAGAGTGTAGATCACACTGTATTAACTCATAAGTATTTTTTCAACTACCTTATGCGATGTCCTTTCTTCGTAGCAATCTATATCCTTACACAGAGGTTAATACTGCTCCATTAAGATTAAACGGGTAGAATTAGAAATCAAAGAGAAAGCATGCTTGTTGGACAGCATCCAACACAGAGCCTTGGGCAGCTAGGTGCTTTCGAGCATTTCAAGGAGAATCCATAATTCTGGGCACGTCGCATTCATAATTACATCAAGGTCGATGCATTAGTGACACGTAGAAGAGGATGTTCGGTTGTATGCAATAAAAGACTTAAACTTGTACTTAAGAAAGCTATTAAGTTTGTGGCGCTTCTACGGATGAATATAGGGCTTAAGCCTCCCCTGGCCTTAAAAAACAGAAGAATCCTTATTTTTCTGATGTCTTTCTTAGTAATGTCCAGGATATTGCTTTTATCAAGGACATAGCACAAAGCAACGAAGCATGTTAATAAGATCGTAAAGAAATTGATGCACGGAATGCAGAAAGTTGGATAACCCTGGACATTAAACCTCTAAAGGACACTATGCTAAAAAATCTTTCTTGAAAAACTTTATTAAAAAAATGCAGTGTCTTTTTTATTTTATCACGGACTTTATAGAAAGTCGTAGGTTGCATTTGAGCAAGAGCGTGAAGAAATTGGCGCATAGTGTGCGAAAGATTTATAACCCTTTTTTTGAAGGATAACTTTCTGGAAAGATCCAACTAAAAATCCTTTTTAAACTTTTTTTTTTTCAAAATGTTGTGTCTCTTTTCCTTTATTAGGGACAGTGCACTAAATGACGCAGGGTTGTTTTAAGCAAGAGCGCTAAAAAGTTGACGGATAGAATGCAGAAAGTTGTTGACCCTGGTCGGAAGCATAGACCCCCTAAAAGGCTCTAAAAACCTTTAAATAAGTTTAAGAAACTATAAAAGCTTTTTGATTTTTTGTTGAAATTTGTGTTACGGCTTAAGTCTATCACCTTATATGAATGAAAAATTTTGTTTTTCAGTTACTTTTGTACTGTTTTTTTTAAGGCTGATGGGTCACCTTACCTCTAGTTCGATGATAAGAGTCTTATAGATGAAGACAGTCGTATGGATGTGAAATGTTCATCTCTAGATGGGTGATAAGACGTTCTCTTTTCACCCCATCGTAGATATAACATTTCAATAACATAATAGTTACATACTTAGTTTCTTCACCGTAATGTAAGGTAGGTATGTAGTTGATTTTGCGTCGCACTGGAGCAACACAACCGGCTATTGCCTACGGTCCATGTTCACTCCCGAAGCATACTACCAGTTATAGGCTGCGCAGGTTCAATTTCCTCCTGGGGTGTAATTTTATATTCTGTCTGTTAAACTTTCTTTTTTTGTGCATATCTATTTACTCGACGTTGTTTGGTACATTTTGGCCAGATTTGACCCTTGCGCCATAAAGTCCAACCTACCAAATTAAGACCCACGCTCGAACTCTTTAGGCCCCCAACTGTTTTGTTTCGCCCAGTTTGTCCCCCCCCCCTCAAAAAAAAAAAAAAATAGGGATAAATTTAAGAAATATGCAGACAATACCTGTATTGGTTTACAGTTTTACTAAATACACTTAAAAAATAAACGTTTGGCTAGCTTTGGTTTTCATTACGCGGGGACCATATTTGGAGTATACCAAGTAAATGGACATGCACACACAAAGAAATTTATACTAACAAAAGAGAGAAATATACCCAGGGAGGAATAGAACACAGAACTAAATACGAATTTGAGAAATGAGAAGTTAAACTTATAACATCTGTTTCAATGTGACTTGAATCTAGACTCCAGAAACAATAAAAATCTCCCTCATTGTAAAGGATCTAACCTTCTAAGAGGAAGAAGTCATTTCTCTCCCTCTGACATGATTAAAAATTTACGCGAAGCAAAATAGATTCAAAGACTGATTCGAGTGTGTGAAAAATAGCATTTTGCTAAACCATGAAATTGGATATTGATTTCATCCACATTTTTTCTCCCCAGTTGTGTCTGGCCTGTTATTAGCAACAAAGACCAGCGTGATTGGATGTAAAGCTGCATTTTATGCACCTAGTTGAGTTTTCTTACCCATGAAATTAGGTATTGATTGGGTAGAAGTAAATGTATTTCCTTGTGATAGTTTTTTAATATGCAAGGCTATCTTTAAGAGTGGGAAAAAGCGATGAACTGATATGTAGTGTTTGTTATTTACGAAAGTTATATAATATTTGAAAAAAGTCTGTTTAAAGCAGAAACTCATTACATGACATTATTTTGGAGGCACTAAGTGTATTTTTCATGATGATGGGACCTAAATTGTCATATCGTAATCTGTTTAAAAGATCTTTATTACTATCAAAGTGCTAATAACTTGAATTTTTTGACATAAAAACAAATAGTTAGTCTTTAAACGCTCCAAATTGTTTCGACGAGATGTCTAGTCCGTCAAGAGATGAACAATTTTGCTATGACAAGGTATCTCGTCATCAAGATATTGCCGATTGTTTCATGATCTGGTCAGGTTTTACATATTTGGAGATACCTCGTCGAGACCACCACCAGGAGGGTTGGTCGTGCAACAAAATACGTTTGTTTTGTCAGTTAATAAGATTCTGCTCTAAGCCGACGATGTGTTAATTTTGTATATTGTTGCATATTACATACTATATAGTGTCAAGCGTAGTCTTGTTTATAATGTCAACGATTTGAGTATTTATATGCTAGATATAGAATGAAAATAATGAAAATTAATTTCATAATTGACAATGATAAAAGCCACAATTTTGACACCAATTTTCAAACCTATATAAAATTTCGGATAGCTAGTTTCAAGTCACTTGGTCTAGCCATTTTTGGATTTTGAGTATGCAATATTTAGAACATTTAATGTTAAATAATCAAATGAAAGGGAGTAGATGTGTGAATTTCTATAGAGTGGCAACGAAAATGGTGAAATTGCCAAAGTCTACTATCTCATGTTGACCAATCAGATAATGCATGTTCGTTTACTCTCACAGACGAGTCTAAGGGTCAGGTGTCCACTAGTTTTAGTTACCATGTTCATAGACACATAAAATGGTAACTATTATTCAATCTACTTATATATCTCCTCTATGGTTGTTAGCGCAGTAAAAGTAGGAATTTGTATGTAACCTAATCACATTGTACTGTTAATATTTCGATTCAATGCAAAATTTACCTTCTCTGTCTTTTTCAGTGGGTCATGGTAAAAGCGAAGGGTCTAGAGCTTATTTCGACGATTTGCATTACTTAGTTGAGGATTCAGTAACGCACATACAAATGGTCAGAGAAGAATATCCCGATTTGCCTCTTTTTGTTTGCGGCCATTCAATGGTAAGTAATTGTGTAAATTTTTTCTGAATTTGGGGGCCACGGTAGCCGAGTTGGAAGAGTAGCATAGAAACCGGAGGATTGCGATGGAAGTGCATGAACGCTTATTGAAATCTTGAAACATGTTAATATTTTTAATTCGAAAAACTTTCCATTTCGATCAATTTCAAAACAGATCGTCCTCATTTTCATGCTTGCATCTAGTTATCTTAAAACACTTCTCACTTTGTTCAGCTTGGTCTTGGCAGCTTGTCCTTGTTGGACATGGTGTTAACCAAATGAATCAAGCCCCCACCATAATAAAAGTATACGTATCATAGCTTAATGAAATATTTAAACATGTTTATTTTACTTTATTTCTCTTAATAAACTCTCACACAAGTTCAATCAATTCCAGAATAGATCATCCTTTTCATTTTGGCATCTAGTTACCCAAAACATTTTTCTGTTTGGCATTGGCAGCTTGTTCTTTTTGGACCTGATGTTATTAAATCAAACCACCATCAGAATAAAAGTACATATAAATTTTGCTTAGTGAAATCTTTAAACACGCTGCATTTTATTTTATTTCGAAAATTTCACCATTTCAATCCATTCTATCCTCTTTTTAATTTATGCATCTTGTTACCACTTTAATAATTTTTCTCTTTTTTCATTTGAACCTTGGCAATTTCTCCTTTTTGGACCTAGTGTTATTAATCAAAATGAGCCCAAACCACCAGCATAATAAAAGTACAAGTAACTTTGCGTAGTGAAATCTTTAAACACGTTAATTTTACTTTATTTCGATAAACTACCAGTTCAAAATGTTCCAGAATAGATCATACCTTTCATTTTGGCATCCAGTTACCCTAAACATTTTTTCAGCTTGGCCTTGACTGCTTGTTCTTTTTGGACCTGGTGTCATTGAATCAAACGAACCAAACCACCACCAGAATAAAAGTATTTGTAACTTTTGTTTAGTGAAATCTATATATAACCCCGTTGCATTTTATTTCGAAAATTTCGCCATTTAAATCCATTCCAGAATAGATTTCATTTTGGCATCTAGTTACCCTAACTCAGATTTTTTTCAGTTTGACCTTGGCAGCTTGTTCTTTTTGGACCTAAACCAAACGATGGTAACCATAATGGTTTGGTTAAACCATCACCATAACAAAAGTACATGTAACTTTGCTTAGTGAAATCTTTAAACACACTGCATTTTATTTTATTTCGAAAATTTCTCCATTCCAGAATAGAGCGTCCTCTTTTCCATTTTTGCATCATGTGACCCTAACTCACTTTTCACTCACTAACCCAGCTCACTTTCTCCGGTTCCTGAGAAATCTATTTCAATATTCGGGCATAGCTCCGACACAGAGCACATAAATATCTTTTCGGAAGGGTGATCACATTAGGAAGCGAAGGGGCATAAATCACCCCGTTTTTTGACAGGTGCAGGCATTTCCACCCCTGTGTCTATCTGTTACACGGTATTTTACTTACCTTTCAGGGGGGAGCCATTGCCATCTTGATATCCCTGGAGAAGGAGGTTCAACTCAGCGGAATGGTGCTTATTGCTCCGGCTCTGGCGGCGAATCCGGAGACTGCGACAT
Source organism: Metellina segmentata (assembly GCA_947359465.1). Lineage (NCBI taxonomy): Eukaryota > Metazoa > Arthropoda > Arachnida > Araneae > Tetragnathidae > Metellina > Metellina segmentata. The sequence goes on from OX375872.1 coordinate 29,872,791, forward strand.
TTTTCAAAGTAAGTCATTCTTTATGTGGCGAAAAACTGATAATTCCTTCCCGGCTCTTCTGCGCTTCGGGTACTACAAGTCTGCTATGGATTTAAGGGGGTCGCACTGAAAATTTGCTAAAAATGGGAATTGGTAGTCAGTTTCAAAGCTGATTGAAACGGCATATAAATGTCACCCATAAAAACTCGCCCTTTTTTATTTATGCTCTGACGGGTTCGTACTAAGATATATATTCTGAAACCTTCAGCATTCCCTGCATGATTTTTAACCAGGTTTTTACCTCCCTGACTAATAAAATCTTTCCTAGGAATCTTTCAACCAGTCGATGTGGTTGTTTAAACATTATTGTTGGTGGGGAAAGACGAAACTACACTACTTGGAAATCATTTGCAGCTCATAGGGTTAACCCTATGAGGGGTTCACCCACATGATTCCATCTTGCAACCTGCAGTCTTCCCTGCATAACATAATCAATTTTGACCTTCTTAGCCAATAGAATTTTTTCAAAGGATACTATTTTAGACCTCCAAAGGATTTGGACGAGATATCTTATCCACCACGATCCGGCTAATTTTGCGAATGACAAGATACCTGGTCATCAAGATATTGCTGATTTTTTTTATATTGAGAATTTTCCCAAAGGATTATAATATAAAGGAAAGGACCATCATAATCTTTCCAAGGATTCCATTCTACAGAATGGGGGCCAATTGAATCGTTTCAAAGGATTGTCTTCCAAGGAAAGGACCAATAGAATCTTTTTATAGGTTAAAAGAATCCACGGATTCTTTAGAAAGATGAGGTTATTTAGTAATTAAGTGTATTGTGGTGAAAAGCAATGCTACACTACTCGAATATCTCGCGACTCTTGGAGTTAAAAAAAATTAGGATTCTTTTTTAGAAATCTAGAAAAGGTTACTCCATTCTAAAAATGTATTGAAATAAAGAGGGTGCTCTCTTGGAAAATAAAAATTGTCGTTTGATTCTATTACCCTTGAACCTGAAACTTTTGGATTTTATTACGTCTCTTCTAGGAAAGTAAGACATGCTCTATTTTTAGTTTTCTATTACAGAAAGAAAATTAAGTAAACATAAAGGTCTCACCAATTTTAAATCATAAAATTACATGTAATAAATTTCTTCTGTAGGAACTTATTATTTTTATGTTCAAAATTGATAGGGATACCGTTTAATTCCAAATTTTACAGAATTCGTGGTAACTCGATATGACAAGCATTTGATCGCATTTTCTAAAAATATTTGATTAAATCCTTTGGGCTATTTTTTCCTGAAACTGATTTATAAATTATTCTTTAGAGTCACCATTATTCATCTGTTTGCTAACTGATAAAATATTAGATATGATAACATTTGTCGAATTAAAATACTTCGTGTATTTTTTAGATTTTCTCTTTCGAAAAATTTCACGTACGCTATATTTAGCCATTTTGACGTGAATACGTCTTTAAAAGAAGATCAGTAATTGGCGGCCGATACGGAAAAAATGAGCAGTACAAAAAGTGGGCATCGGTTTCGGTCAATTTCTATATTATCAACGCGAAATAAACCAACCTAGTCTCATTTGATAGCTGAGGGAACGAAAACTTGTTAGTGACCTTTGGTTCGCGCGCCATATTTCATTAGTGTAACATTGCTTTTACCCTAACACACTTAATGACTAACTAAATACATCTATTGGTTGAAAGAATCTATAGAAAGATTCTATTGGTTCTTTCCAAAACATAGAATCATTTGGAAAGATTCTATTGCTTTGTTTCTCATAATAGAATCATTTGAAAATATTCTATTGACCATTCCTTTGGAATATAACCCATTGAATTGATTCTCTTGCCCCATTCTCTGTAGAATAGAATATTTTAGCACGCGATTCTATTGGTCATTTCCTTAGAATAGAATCTATTAGTGCTTTGCAGCCCTCTAATTATCAACGTTGTTAAAGTTGCGTGAATACATATTTTGAAAAAAATCTCGAGAGCTCTTTCAACATTAAGATGTTTAATAATGATAGAGATCACGAGTGAGAATGCGCACCCATTTTATACTCACAACAAACAAAACACAGTTCGGTTTACAGTCAAACTTTTACCTCAGTTCAGTTCATACAAATAATATAAAATTAATAAATATTATAAAATCAATCTAAAAACATGATAATAATTATTTACTCAATAATAATTATTACAGTGACAAATTTAAAATTATTATTATTTTACTAATTATATTTCTTTTTACTTTTCGTAAAATTGATAACTGTTAACTGGTTATGATATAACACAACTTTATTAGTTCAGCCATCTATTGGCAGGAATCAGAATTATTCTGCCCCAACATTACTCCCCCACCAGTAACTGAGTTACGGTCATTAGAAACTATGGCAGGGATAGTACTGTCAAAACATAATCCTTACAACAGCTATCACAATACACAAGTATTAATGTTAAACGTTGTTAAGTAACTTGTACGTTAAAAATTGCAATATTATACCTATACATTTTAATCATTATACGTAAACCACAGTTTATAATCATGGAGAAATCTTAATATACAAGATACTCTGCAATTTGTTCTGGCAGGGAAAAAAACTCAAAAATAAATTCAAGAATTATTATTTCTAACATTTATACACATCTGCACTACTCAAGTTAATTGTACTATAAGACATATTTTTACAAACATAATCAGTACTGGAATCGTACAGGTTTCCTTATTACTCTACCACTTCGAGTAATACGATGTTTATCATCAGATAAGAGGTGAGAGTCTTTTGCAACTGGATTCTCATCTGATTGCTTAGCAGCAGTGGGTTGGACAGACTGTGTCCGTAACTAACAAATAAGCTGGTTTCAGCCTATCTACTGATATGTTTATCTGTTTACTGTTCACTGAAACTAAAATATTTCTCAAATCTTTTGATCACAGGACATGGTCCATCATATGGGGGTTCGAGTGCTTTTTTTACTCGGTTTATCCTCACAAATACATGAGAGCAAGATTTCAAATCCTTGTGAGCAAAGATCTTCTAATTTCTAGTAGTGGGACGTTTAATACCTGGTTTCAGCTCTGCCATAAAATTATGTAACTTGGTTACAAAGGTTTCAGGATCAATTTTGGTAGTAGGTGGATCAAAAAACCCACCTGGTAATATAATATTGGTTCCATATATCATTTGGGCTATGGAGTAGTTGGTGTCATGTCCTACAGCAGCTCTTAAACCCAGTAACACAGTTGGTAAGGTTTCTGTCCACTTGGTATTATGCGTCGTAACAGCACATTTCAAAGTTCTATGCAAACACTCAACTTTCTCATTGCATTAAGGATGATAAGGGGTGTGTGATACTTTAGCACCACATATTGCAGCCAAGCTTATGAACAGCTATGACTCGAATTGTCCCCCTTGGTCTGTAACTATTTTGCCAGGTACACCAAACCTACTGACCCATTGCTCATAGAATGCTTTCCAATTATTTCAGCTGTTATGACAGGCAAAGTGACTACTTTCATCCAGCAAGAAAACCAATCTATGCATGTCAAGCAATACATCATTCCATTTGAAGATGGTAATGGGCCAATTAGATCAATATGATTACACTAAATCTTGCATCTGGTTCTTGGTATTCGGCAAAATTAGATTTAGTGTGTGTGTTAACTTTACATTTCTGACAGCTAATGCATGTCTTTGCACGTTCTCTTACCTCCTTCTTCATCTCCGGCCGAATGAAATTTTCTGTCATCTGCTTGATGGTTGATCTGATGCCAAGGTATAAATAACCATGTATTTGTTGAAACAGCTGTTGGCGGAATTTCTGTGGGATATAGGATCTTATATTAGCTGTGGAGATATCACACCACAGTGTTTTCCCAGATGGTAACATAGAAGGCTTGAATTTCAAGGAAGAATTATTCCTCATTAAATATTGCAATTCCTTATCATATACAGAGGTTGTTAGCACATTTTTTAGACGATTTTGGTTAGCGGTAATAAAAAATATCGTTTGCTGCAAAAGAAATAATTGCAGTTGTACTGTGTTTTTAAAAGTCAAAGTTATCGTCTGCGGCTTGAGAGGTTTGTTTTTATTAAAAATGGTGTTTTTAACGAAGCAGTGGTTCGAAGGCTATATTTATGCTCTTTCCGAAGAGAAAGAGAAATATTCATATTCCGTTATCCAAAAACGATGTGAGAGTCATGGTTTTGGGATATCTAAAGCGTCGATAGGTAATATCGTCAACAAGAAAGGAAAAAACCGTCAAATTGGAGACTCAAGTAGGACAAAAATTCCAAACAAGTATCGAAGGAAGAAACGGACATATTCGACTATTGCAAAGGTACTTTCTTTAATGTAAAAAGAAAATCCCCCTTGTCAAAGGACAGTTGCAAAATCATTAAAATGCTCGGTGTCCACTGTAAAAAAAATGATAAACGTTGAACTTAAAATGCTTTCATTAAACTTAATGCTTTCGCTTAGGGAGAAGCTAAAACTAAACAGAAGCATAAAACAGCATTTTTTTTGGCTGTATAACGAAACATTGTGGGCCGTAAGTTAGAAAAAAGCTGTTATAGTGAAATGCCGCAAAGTTGTTGATATTTTATGCAATTTATTGTTTGTTTCTGTGTTTGGGTGTCTTTTGGAAAGTATAGCAATATTTAATTTTGATAATTAATGTAAGGTATAAATTTACACAAGCATAAACTTTAACTTTTGGTTTGGATATATTTTTGAAAGTTTAGCGATTTCAATGTTCTTCAGTTTTCGTATAGCAACATTTCCATCGTTCATCAACGCATCTTTCAAGTGTACATACTGTCCACTCTCAGAGTCCTCTTATTCAGTCGTATGTACAACACCCTTTTCCGATTCAATCTTGGAATACATATCGACAATAAATTGATGGAACAAGTCTTTGCTTCTCAGAAAAACGTTGAAATTCTAAGAGCGCATCATCATCCTGTGAATGTAGAACTACATAGAAGAAATGTTCTTAGTTTGCATAAATGATCCAAATTCAAGATTGTCAAGAGTACAGTAAAGTCCATTTGAAGAATTGACTTTTTTAAGAAACCAAATGATAGAAAAATATAATAATAAATTAATTTTAAAATGTTCTACATTAAATTGGGATTAAATATCGTTATACTTTTCATAAGACATCCAAACCGAAATGATAAAAATTAACTATAAGAAAGCCGAAGTTCTATACAGAAACAGACAAAAGAAAGCATAAATGAAACCAACCAAAAATTGCACAAAAGATCAAAATTAAATATCGCTTAACTCGCTAAAAAGATTTCCAAATAATCCAAACTAAAAGTTAATATGATTTAAAAATGATAATCCAAACTATTGTACTGTAAAAAAGAAACAATAACAAAGTATTGCACAACCGTGATACAGTTCCAAAAATGGAAGCACAGTAAATTAAGATACTCATAGTATAGATTATGATAATGCAAACTAAAAGTTAACGCTAACTAAAAGTTAATATGCTTTCAAAAAAGTAGTAAATTTTTATAAAGGATATCCAGGTAATTGGCCGGCTTCACACGCACAGTAAATACGAATACCGATTGAAGACTGTTGCCATTCGAAGGAAAACAATAATAATTTACTATCGCATTAAATTAATTTTAAAATGTTCTAGATTAAATTTTAAAATTCGGGCTGGAGTACAAAATTGCAAAAATATTCGGACTTACTGTGTGCCAAATATCATTATTGTAAGTGCCCTAGTTTCGTCAGGATACTCCGAACAGAGAGAAGGAACACGCGAACTCTTAACTTCATTTTAGAATAGTAGAGATAATAATTTTTCAGTGACAAATTTAAAATTATTATTATTTTGAGAATTATATTTATTTTTACTTTTCGTAAAATCGGTAACTGATAAGTGTCTATGATATAACACAACTTTATTAGTTCAGCCATCTATCGGCAGGAATCATAATAATTCTGTCCCAACAAATCCTTTGGAAATATATTTTGCTCTTTCCCATAGAATAAAATCTTCTGGAAACATCATCGGTCCTTTTCTTAGAACAAAATCCTTTGGAACGATTATATTGCTCCTTTCGATAGAATATAATTTTTTGGAAACATTATTGGTCCTTTCCTTAGAATAGAACCCTTTGGAACGATTCTATTGCTCCTTTCCTTAGACTATAATTCTTCGAAAGATTTGATTAGCCAAGAAGGTCAAAAATCAAGGTCAAGAAGGTTAGAAATCAAGCATGGGGAAGACTGGTGTTTGCAAGGTAGAATTATGCTCTACATGCTATCTGCAACGCATGCCAAAATTATCACCAATAGGGACTCCAACTTGAGGATTTTGTTGGGGAACAAGCAAGAGTTTAATTTCTTCAGGTATAACTGTACAGAGGAAGTGTGTTTCGTCGAAACAATAATTTATTTTATTTATTGTGTATGTATAGTATTTCTGATGTTCATCCCTTGTGTTTTAAGGCCCCTAGTTTCATTTATAAAAATATTGAGCGGGATCATGAAGTTGGCGCTCCGATGTGTATACGCAAATTTGTATTTTTATCATACAAATTTGAAATACATTTCAGACAACTGTGTTTTCCAAAATATAATCAAATTTGAATTAATTTATCAGACCTACACAAATTTAAATTTCTATTGTAGACATAAAAAGTTGAAATTGTGCTGTTGAAATGATATTGGAGACATGAATTCGAATTCTATTATTGGTATACAAATTTAATTTCTATTTCAGACCTATATATTTAATTTTCATACAAATCAATACTTTTATTACAGACATAAAGTTTTAAATTTCTATTGCAAACACAAATAAATTTGAATTTGTATAAAGGATTTTAAGTTATTCTATTCTATTGTTGACATGAAATTTTGTGTGAATTTTTATTGAAGGCATAAGATTTTGAATTATACTGTAGATATACAAATTAAAATGTATTTCAGCTAACTCTTGGAAAAATTATGAGCAAATTTATCCCACATTGTCCTTTGGGCGTGACAAATTTCAGTCTTTCTTGCCAGAATGCAGAAAAAGTGGAAGAAATGTACAAGGATCCTTTGAGGTACAAAGGGTTTTGGAAAGCACGCCCGATTATTCGCCTTTTGCAAGCTGCAGACGTAAGAACTATATTTATTTCAACTTATATTTCTTATTTTACAAAATAATACACGCATCTATTCAGATTTCATTAATTTATATCGCAATACACTTACTTCTACAACTTTTAATAATAAAAATGAAGTATTTTACACTATACTCAGTTTCGTAGCAGTTTCGTATATATTTATTATTAACATGCTTGTGCTTTGAAAAGAGTATAGTATTAATTAATTTTGGTTTGATTCACGTTTTTTTTTCAAGCTGTTCACTTATAAAAATGCACTTACCAGAGTATATATATATATATTAATGTGCTATTACCATATTTAGAATAAAACATACACTTTTTGTGACATTACTATTTAAAGTTATGGCAATTAAAAATAGTCAATGTTTTGCTCATCATTAAGAAGTGCTTTTCATTAAAGCCACTATTCTTAACATAACATTATACATAAAGCGAAAATAATTTACAAATTCCGATAATAAGAAGAAAAAATTCAATAGCTTTATATACAATAGAAGCCGACCAACCGGTATAGTGGTTAAGGTGTTAGCCTCTAGATCGGAAGGTCCCCGGTTCGAATCCGGGTTCGGGCATGGATGTTTGTAAGCGTATACCAGCTTAGGTGTTGCTTCGTCATCTGAACATGGTTCAAAATTACGATGTAATTGTTAGGGGCAATGATGGCCCTCCCACTGGGTGCTCCTTCACAAGTGGCCATCGCTTCCGGCCTTGTAGTGGCCAATGACTTCGGTCAAAATGTGCCCGCTATTAGAAAAAAAGAAAAAATATATACAATAGAATGTACAGTCACGAAAAAAAATAAACCTACTCTGTTCATTCGAGCAATTTTAACAGTGGAACCAATTCAAAGATGGCATTTGACGGGAACTGAAGTCTTCTATTTATTCAAATTCATAAAATTTGAATAAGGGGCCGTCTTCGTATTAAATTGAGCACCAACTTCATAATTATTTAATGAGAATTTCCTATTTTGACACACAATTTTACATCTATATTACAATTAAACTTTAGATACCGAATTTCATGTCATTAGGACTTGCCGTTCCAAAGTTATGAGGACAGAAAGATTGAAGCTCCTGACGTTAAACCAGTTTTTTAGATTTTTATAGATATCCTCCTAAATAATATCTCTATAGCGCTGATATTTTGTAGCATGTTATTGTTAAACAAACCAAACGTAATTTATCTGGTATTTCATTTAAAAAATAGTTTTAAGATGCAATAATAATTATTAAATTAATGTTTGAAAAAATTATGAATTGGAACCTTGTTATATTTTTATGGAAATCGATTTTGAAGTACTTCTAATATGGTCATGCAAAATTTTAGGTCTTTCCGATAGTTAGTTTTCTGAGCTACATTACATTATCCCAATTATTGCGATTTTCGGAACCAACCAAAAGTTTATAATACGCCTGACAAACCTTTGATAATAGTTCTAGGATAGTTTGCACTTGCATAGTAAATATAATAATGTAGGGGAAGGTTTCGTACCTTAGGACAGTTTTAAACAAACATTTTTCCTGAAGCAATAATGTAGCTGTGCAGTTTGTTTTTTCCATCAACTATTTACATTCATTACATTTAGAAGAATTTCCCATTTGTTATTTATGTGTACCTCTAACACTAACTGTTTAATAAATTGTTTTGTTAATCTATGCAAATGTCCCAAAGTTCAACGTGGTGCTATACTTTGGGATACATGTTGTTGTACCTTGGTATACATGTTGTTGTTCCTGGGATTACATGTTATACTTTGCAATACATGTTACTTTTAGATTGTTTGAAGTTGACTACAAAATAAATCGATTCCACACATAATAAATTCCGTATTTATAAAATATTACACAAAGTTTCAACATTTTATCGCTTGGCAACATTGACGCCCTCTATTTTAGTGTTTCTCTTACTGTGATACGTTGTAACATAGTGGGCCGAGTGGTCTCTGCCTGTCAACAACGAAACATCCTAATTTACACTGCTGTTTGTAAAAAATGCAACACCATGTAGGAATCATCCGAATGAAATGAAATTTGCAGCATATGTCAATTGTAGGATGTTATGCAAAGTAGTAAAGTTTCATAGCCTCCACGCATGCGTGGTGTAAGCAGCGCCCTCTGAACTAATGCTAAAAGCGTATAAATAGAGGGCTGTAGCGGGACGTTGAAAGTAGTGCACAGTTATTTTTTAGTGGTGAACGTTTAGTGAGACCTAAGTATGCCTCCACGACGAAATAGGGTGAAATTTAAACTTGCGGAGTTTAAACTGAGGAGAATCATCGGCCTTCGTGAAGGAGGATTTTCCTATAGCGCAGTAGCAGCTCGTGTGTGCAGCGGAATAGTTCCTCAGTGGTGCGAGTTTGGATGCAGCGGACCGACGAGCACCGGACAACTCGAAAAACTGGGAGTGGACGACGGAAGGTGACGTCAGCGCGCGATGATAGACACCTGGTTCACATGGCGGTGAATGACCGTACAGCTTCCTCCAGGCAGTTGGCAGCACTTTGGTCTACTGCGACAGGTGTGCTAATATCGGCTTCGTCAATTCGACGACGTCTGCTGCACCTTGGACTGCGTGCAAGGATTCCTTTATACAGGATCCCCCTCACGCCAAACCATCGATTGCTGCGTCTGCAATGGGCTCATGAGCACAGAGACTGACGGGCTGATTGGCAACAAGTTGTCTTTTCTGACGAATCCCGCTTTAATTTGTGGAACCATGATGCCCGCATTCGCTATGCCGGTGAACGCTGCCTTCCAGAGTGTGTTATCGAACGTCATAGTGGCCGAACACCCGGAGTTATGGTCTGGGGTTCGATTTCATATCAAAGACGATCTCAGCTGCTACGAATTAAGGGTAATCCGAATAGTAACAGGTACGTCCGAGAAGTGCTAGAGCCTGAAGTCATTCCCTTCCTTCAAGGTATCCCTGGAGCTATCTTTCAACAGGATAATGCACGCCCCCCACATGTTGCAAGGAATGTTCGAGACTTCTTTTCAGCCCAACACATGCAACTTCTTCCTTGGCCAGCTTATTCTTCGGACATATCGCCTATTGAGCATGTGTGGGATTTGGTTGGTCGTCGTCTCGCTCGTGATCCGCGTCCTACAGCTTCAAAAGACGAACTTTGGGTGCGCATACAAACAATATGAAATTCTCTTTCACAAGCAGACATTCAACATCTGTTTCACTCCATGCCACGTCGTATAGCAGCATTTATTGCTGCGCGTGGTGGCTACACCAAATACTGATTTCGGACACTTAATACTGTTTTTTTGCTTTTAAAATTTATTCATTTATTTGTACTAATACAAGCCGTTTGTGTATTAAATTTCATTTAATTCTGATGACTCCTTCATGGTGTTGCATTTTTTAAAAACATCAGTATACTATCATATAGCATTTATTAAAAAAAACTACATATAGACAATATTACAATAGAGATTTGCATCCCTGTGTCTTGGGTGCTGCAAAACAGGCAAAAATTCAACAGCCGTGGCCCCATAAACGAGCACCACAAAACAAACACCTCTAATCAGCTCGAGCTCTCCATCAGATCTATCTATCTGTGCAATCAGATTTTTTAGGGAATCAGTTAAAAATCACTTGCACACAAAACCAATGGGATCGGCGGTCGAAAACCATCTGCGCGGCCCGGGTAGATGAAAACGACTTAAAAAAATTAGAAAACGTAGACTCCAACGAAGAACGCGTTATAGATACAATGCAAGGAATAAAAAATATATTAACTTGCTATGAAGAAATTCCGTGTGAAAAAAAGAAGACATTGTGTCGTCAGATCAATTTGTTAGATTTTATGAAGCCATCAATATCGAAATAACTTTTTTACGCTGCACATTAATTTTTTTAATATTTTGTTTTTAAATATGTTTTAAAAGAACTGAAATTTTTCTAAATATTTTTCTTCTAAACTAGTGTTTTTGTTAGTCCTTGGTCTCAATTAAATAAAATTTATATGCCCCGAATTATACGAATTCGACTTACGCGATTTTCTGTTGGTCCCACCTATCTACTTAACTTCTGGGTATTAGTGTATTTGTAAACCCAGACTGTTGGGTATTAAAGGACAAAATAAGTTGTTGTAGCTTGGGATGTCCCAAGGTACAACATTTTTTCGTCCCGAGCTACAACTGGTTGCCTGTACAAGTAAAACAGTCTAGAAAGTAGTATGAAGTTATGTTTGCATTGAAATAGTATCATCACTGAGTAGAACAGATTTTCAATTAACTTGACCGACCCCCGAAAAAAGTAATTATAATCAATGAAAATACAAGAATCAAAATTGGAAAATCCTAAACATTTACTTACTAGAGGACGTATTTCAATTAGATTTTTAGCAAACACAACAAACACCTGTGGAGTGCCAATCTTTGCTAGGTTCTCTGGTGGCAAATGGTAAAATACGATGTGTTATTTTGCTACTTACTTCAAAAGGAGGCAGCCCAATATAAACTGCCTCAAGGTACAACTTTCCCCTTTCCCTTAATTCTCAAATATCCGTTTGCGCTTGCATGATAAATATAATAATTCTCTGATTGCTGAAAAATACGTTTGAAATAGTGTTTAAATTTGAAATTTGGGTAGCGATAACTTTAATTAATCTCGATCTACGAATAGCGCCTTTTTATGTGGAGATGACGATCCCTGAAATTTAAAACTAACTTTAACATTAAATATATCTGGATATATTGATAATAAAGTTATAAAATTTTATATTTAGACTAATTTAACTGTGCAGAATCTGATTATAGTATCAAAACACGATATTTCTCATTAGAAAAATTAAATTTGGTGTTTGTGCAAAATGTGATATGAAGACGTCCCCTTATGCAACGTTTTCGGATTTGAATTTGTAGAGGACGTTGTTCCCTATTGATTGATACCTTTGAATTTAATATCAACAAAAAATTAATTTACTATCCATTCAAGCTGTTATTAAAACAATAGAAAGTGACAAGGCTTGATATAGAGATTGTGCAAAATGTGATATGAAGACGTCCCCTTATGCAACGTTTTCGGATTTGAATTTGTAGAGGACGTTGTTCCCTATTGATTGATACCTTTGAATTTAATATCAACAAAAAATTAATTTACTATCCATTCACGCTGTTATTTAAACAATAGAAAGTGACAAGGCTTGATATAGAGCTATTAGATTTTAAGAAAAGTGTACGTCAATTCAAAGCACATGTGAAAATCACAACATTCAATTGTTTTAAAATTAATGCACAGTAGAATCTTGTCAAAAGCATTCTAGGATTGAAGGAGTATTAAAATATTTTAAAAGAAAACAGCGATACTTTTACTCTTAATTCAGTAGTCCTGCAAAAGTTCTTGTCGGTCCAACAGTCGACCGCGATCACCGTATTACCGGAACTTGTTATGCCATCACCCACTCCTTATCGTTATGTAAATTGGAGATGAAATGGAGTTATTCCCACACATTAGTGTCACTGATTACAGCCAGTTGATGAGAGGTAATAAATTTAACTTTATCTCCACCAGCGTGTGGAAGCCTGACTGAAGCGGACAAGCTCCTTTCGCGACATTGCATGCCATCAATCAAGCATTTACTTAGCTAATGGTGCTTTAATGAGTGATTCGCCTGGAGATTTCTGATGGGGTAAAGTTAGATTAATTTGATTCACCGTCTATTTTTTTGAGGGATTTTTGGTGACAAAGAGAGAGTTGTTTTTGCTTAGATTTGGTTTGTCGCTGTAAGGTATTCATTTTTGCAACTCGGGGGCACACAACATGTCTTGAATGAGATTTGAAGATCCATTGTCTTTCTTTTCTACCCAAAATTAAGTTTAACTTTATCTGTACCAGCGTGTGGAAGGCTGACTGAAACTGACCAGCTAATTTTGCGACATAGCATACCATCAATTAAACATCTACTTAGCTAATACAAATTCAATGAGTGATTATTCGTATGAGATTTCTGATGGAGTAAAAGTTAGGCTAATTTGATTCATCGTCAATAAGGGATTTTTGGTGAGAGTCATTTTTGCTATGATTTGGTTTTTCGCTGTATGATAATTTTTTGGTAACACAAGGGCACACAACATGCCTTGAATGGGATTTTAACCCAATTTTTTTTTGAAAACAGAACGAAATAAAACGGAGGAACAAAGGTTGTTCTCTAAAGAGAAATTAGAATTCGGGACTTTTCTAAAGCTCTCGTAATATCCCATCTCTTAGGAGTTGCCAAAATTTACAACGGATGTACGAAGTTTTAAAATGCGAAATTACAGAGAGCGAAAAATCAGAAATTAATGTTATTGCATGTGGCCAATGATTGCGAGATTTCGTTTTCGTTGCGCATGATCAACAACTCCTTTGTGTTACGCGTATGTGTTTTTGTGGATACCACCTGACTCCAACCAGACAACAGATAGTTCGCAAATAGCTAAAAAACTCCTTCTATTTCAGATCTTGCATATGACCAGCATTTTGTACAGCACTGAAAGCTACCAATTAACAATACACATTGCCTTTTTTAGCTGCTTATACTTCTGTAGTTCTGACTAGTTGCACCATTGTAATTATCTTAGAAAATGTTTTGTTTTTGCAGGAAATTCACAGCAAGGTCTCTGAAATCACTACTCCTTTTTTCCTGCTGCATGGAGACAATGATAAAATCTGTCATATTGACGGGGCAACGAAGCTATACGAACATGCAAAAGCAGCAGATAAGACTTTTAAAGTAAGTGGGCGAACCTTGACTATCAGGATATTTTGTTTTGGAATTCGTAAGAGTGAATCACGTGGCGTTGTAATCTGAACTCATGTTGTCTTGGAAAGCTGAAAGCAGCTTAAAACTTTTAGTTTAAAAGGAAATTATGACAGTGCGAAAAAATGAATAAGAGAAATTATGAAGATGAATCTTGTAGAGAGAAATTATTTTCAAGTATAACAACTATTGCGTGATTAAATTTCAAGCGATTGTGAATAGATACTTTGGAGCAGAACAAGATTGTTTACTTTGAGTGCATTGATAATATATCAATTTTAGTAATTACAATGATAAAGTCAACTATAATTTCGTACTTTTGTTTTAATTTGTGGAAACTCTGGGTTAAACGAATGCTCCCGTGGTCCTTTAAAATTCAAAAAGTATTTGCATTTTTCTAATTTGGGACTATGGGAAAATATTTCAAAAATACCAACATTTAGTTTCGTTTTTGAAAAGTCCTTAAATTTATTTCAGGTGAAAACTTTCTACACACACAACCAAGCAATAAGAATTGATATATTTTTCACTTTTCTGTTAACTTTTTCTCCTTGTTAATGTACACTGTTTGTTGATGTAACAATTTTATTTAAATTTGCCTGCATTATATTTATTTTAAAATATTTGGTGTTAAATATTATTATTTTTTTAATTATTTTATGCGTCAACCTTATTTTGTTTAGTCTCCTGAAAAGGATTACTCGTCATTAACAAATTGATGTCCTTCAATTTTTTTTAAAGTTCTTGAAATATCCTTAAAACATACTTGGATTTAGTTTAGTTAAAATTGTGTAACAACTGAATGACCCCCATGTAACATTTGTATTCTATACTTAATATGAAATCAAATATATTCACAAAAATAAAATATATATATATATATATATATATCATTTCAGTAAACGCATTTAAATAGTTAAAGTTGGAAGGAAACTTACTTAGAAACTTAGGAAACTTACACAAATTAGTTTTCTTGGAATTTAGTTCTCTAATGTCTTAGATATAATTTTAAGTGCTAAACTGAATAGCGTTTTGTTTTGTGTTGCATAATATTAATTTCTAAAATGTTACCTCGAATGAAATGAAAATATCCGGTCACACGAAAACTTTTGGAAACGAATGAAGTGAGCTCTTATTTGGCATTTGTGTGTGATGAAAAGGAACCAAAATATTCATTTTCAAAATGAAAATTTGATTCACATACTTAATTAGAAAAATTCATTTACTATGCTCTCTATTCCAATCGACAAGGTAGTATTTGACACCTCTAAACGCTTGAAAACAGAATATATTGGCATGGAGTATGTTGTAAGTTCAGACTTTAATTTTAAAAGAATTACAATTTAAGGAATTTTTGAAAGAATTACAATATAAACTATTTTAAAATAAATATCATATGCAAGCAAAGTTTAATAAAGTTGTTAAACCCAAAGTATACAATGAAAATTGTATATTACTAATGGGTTTAACGACTTTATAGTGAAAAAAGGTAACAGAAAAGTGGAACATAAGAACTGGAAATACTTGGTTTTACAGTAAAAATTTTGTTTTGAAGGAACTCAAGGACTCTTTTTTTTAAAGAACAATACGTAATTAACATATTCTCTCTTTATTCCCACTATTGACTAAATCAAACCAAGTACGTTTTGAAGAACTTCACAAAATGTCAAGAACGTCAATTTGTCATTTGAAAGTCATTTTCAAGATACTAAATAAAATTGAAGCATTAGACTTTAACTAAAAAAATAATTTAATAACAAATATTTTAAAGTATCAATTTAAATAAAAATTTTAAATCATATAACAGTATACACTAAAAGGGAGAAAAAGATAATAGAAAAAATATGTACGAATTGGAAGTTCTTGATTCCAGGCAGATTTGATTTAAAATAAATTCAGGGATAGTTTTTATCAATGAAGAGTATTCATTTTGAAGAGATTAAATAAAATAGACGCATGACTTTAATTTTCAAAAATTAAAATTTAATGCCAAATATTTTAAATTAAATATCATGCCAGTAAGTTTTTAAATATTTTTTAATAATCAAATATATATATATATATATATATATATATATAGCAAACAATAAAAAGGAGAAAATATGAGAGAAAGGTGAAACATGTAAGAATTTGAAATACTCGAATGCATGAAAATTTTGTTCAAAATAAATACAAGGATTAAAAAAAAAAGAAGCAAAATTTTGGTATCTTTAATTACTTTCCCACAACCCCAAATATATAAAAAAAAAAGACGAATACTTTTGAAGGGCTTTCAGGATCTTGGGAAACTTTGGCATTTTAAATCCAGAGCTGTGTTACACATTTTAGAAAATTATAAAGTTGACTCAAATATCCTAGTCCTATCCCGAAATAACTACTCACCATCTCCCGAAAATAATTTTCATTCGTGAAAGTAATTTCTGCACAAGATTCAGATTGATGAAACCCCCTATTCAATTTTTGATCGTAAAAATTTCCTTTCACACTGAAAGTTTGAAACTCTTCAGCTTTCCCTGAAACACACGAGTTCAGATAACAATGCCACTTTCTGTAGCAGAAATATTCATAGAACACATATTTTAAAATTATTCAGTACATTTATTGCCAAGTTGTATCACGGTGACATATCATAACTAGATGGACGGTTCTGTGCGTGGTGATTTTTTGAGGGGCTCGTGAAAGAATGGTTATAAATTTATCCTCTAGAGGAGGTTAAGAATTCAGATTATTGCATTAGGGGACCTATTAAGAAAGTCAACTCGAAGAAAGGGAGTGATTTCTATTAAGGTCGTACACTTGCATCATAACTGTTGTGGAATACAAAGGAACACACACACACACACGCATATATATATATATATATATATATATATATATATATATATATATATGCGGAAAACTCTTATCAAGAGTGTTCCTCATTTAACCTAGGTACTGTGCACATTAACGGCTTCCGTATCGTTAAAGTTCAAAAGTTTGTTTCTCTCATTTCCTTTCGCTACACCTTCCCCCTCTTGATTCTTTGGGCCCCATTCACATCGAGGCGCGTAAAACGCGCGTTGGCGAGCCTATCAAGTCCCGCTCTTCAAGGTCGCAAAGATAGATACTTGAATTAGAGGAATAAATAAACGTAATTTAAAGTTAGGGACCCTGCTAGCCTCGCCATACGCGCGTTGAAACGCCTCATGTGAACGAGGCCTTAGATATCGAAAAAAATAAATAAATAACATTATGTTAATTAACGTAATTGTAATAATATTTTAAACCGTTTGATTCTTTCTATTAGAGTTTTTTAATTGATTGATGATTGATTCTATCGGCTAATTTGTTGATTGTTTGATTGTATTAACTTGATTCTTTAGATATCGAAACATAAATAAATAACATTATGTTAATTTAAGCGTAGAGAAACGTTGCTGTTGTTGAAGCACAAAGATTTTATTTTCACTTTAACGAGTGCCTAGAAGGAAATGTACAGAATATCTAGGTAATTTGCAAATTTGTTCCAGCAAAGATCTTATTTTCACTTTAACGAGTGCCTATTAGGTTATGTGCTGATTATCTAGGTAATTTGAGAAATGAAACAAATTTCGGCACTTTACCGGATCACTTTAGGGATGCGACATCGACAGCAAAACATCGATGTTTTGAAACATCAATGTTCAAAATTAAAACACCGATGTTGATAATACTTTAATCCAAAAAAATCGATGTTTTTAAAATTCATTGTATTTAAACTTTTTCCTCCATTTCTTAAAACTGGTTTAGCAACTAGTGATGCGACATGGGCTCCAATACATCGATGTTTTTTATAGAACATCAATGTTTTGAAAACATCGACATCGATGTCGCATTCCTACTTTTCAGACCCTTCAGCCTTGGCCACTTTGGTCTAAAGTATGTTCAATTTGCTGATTATGAAAATTATGCTACAAGGTTATTTTTAAACTGCACTTTTTTCATTTAAAAATAAAACATCGACAACGTAAAAACATCGACAAGTATAAACATCGATGTTACAAAAACATCGACTCCAATACATCGATGTCGCATCCCTAATATATATATATATATATATATATATATATATATATATATATATATATATATATATATATATGTAATCAGTTACAGTAATCAGTTATTGGACAAAATCGGGACAAAAATATGGAAACATCTCGTGAAATGCATGCTTGAAAAGAAATGTTTATTCTTAGTGAAATGTGTAGGTGACGCTGGTGTTGTGGCCTACTGACGCCACCTATGCAACGTTGTAAATACGCTGCTCAGGTCAGACGTTGTAGGGGCACTGTTCTGTGAAGTTGTAATGGCATCATGTCAGAGTGGTGGGTGCTTCTCTAAAGTGGTGGGTGCTTCTGTAAGCAAGGTAGCCGAAGTGTTTAGTGTTTCAAGAGGTACTGTATCTAAGATTTATTCCGCATATTTGAGAAGAGCTAAATCACATCGCGGACGAAAGTGTGTGTTGAGTGATCGTGACAGACGATCATTAAGGAAGATTGTGACTAAAAATAAGAGCAAAAGTTAATGCTGAAATGAATGTCGTGCTCACAAACCCTGTAAGTACCAAAACAATAAGAAGGGAGCTCCATAAGCAGGGTATTTCTGGCCGAGCTGCAATTCAAAAACCATTCATAAGTTATGCTAATGCCTGTAACACGAAAAAGTGGTGTTTGAGTAATAAAGCCTGGACTATGGAGCAATGGAAGAAAGTAATTTAATCGGATGAGTCTTGTTTCCCACTTCTGGTCGAGTTTGCGTCTGGTGAACGCCAACCCAAGCCTATAATACAGACTGCTTGTTGTCAAGAGTGAAACATGGCTTAGGTTCTGTGATGGTTTGGGCAGCCATATCGTGGTTGTTTGTGGGCCCAATGATTACTCTGCAAAGGCACATTAAGGCCAAGGATTATGTGAACATTTTGGCCGATCAAGTCCATCCCATGGTACAAACTTTATTCCCCAATGGTGATGGTGTCTTCCAAGACGAAGCCCCTGTTCACACAGCTCACATCGTTCAGGACTGGTTTTCTTAGCACAAGGATGATTTGTCACATCTTCCCTGTCCACCACAGTCACCAGACCTCAATATTATTGATTCTTTTTGGTCTAGATTGGAGAAGAAAGTGCGTGATCGCTATCCACCGCCATCATCGTTATCTGAACTTTCCACCGTTTTGCAGGAAGAATGGTACAAGATTCCCTTCGCAAGCATACAGGAACTGTATTTATCCGTTCCGAGAGGACAACAAGCTGTTTTGAATGCTATCAGTTTCTTACACCATATTAGGCACGGTTACATTATTTTGTTTAGGTGTTTCCATATCTGTGCCCAACTCCTGTATATAAAGACCAAAACAGCTTGCGAGAGAGCGGGTTGTTTAACCCTCTGATGTGTTCACACGCATAATTACACTTTGCAACATGCAGTCTTCCCTGAATGACCAATTTTGACTACGACCAATCAAATCTTTACAAATAATTCTATTCTAAGGAAAGAAGTGATGGAATTTTCCTGAAGAGGTTGAAAGAATCCGTGGATTAAATCAATCAATTGGTGTGGTTATTTAATCATTAAGTGTGTGCTTTGAGGTTGAGTGGACTGATTAATCGGGGCCGTTGGGACTGAGCGCAGTGTTGGTTCTACGAATGGAAATACAGAAAATATTCAATATATAGAAATAGCTTTTGCAATAATACACTTCAATAGGCAAGTGGTGATATCATAATACGTGGAGCGGTTCGCTGTTGAATGTAAGGTGTTTAGAATGGCTCTGAGTTTCTTATTCAAAGGAGATAGTGAAAAAAGGAATAGTTATAAATGAGCCCAGGGGAACAAGGATGAAGAAAAAGATTATTGGACCAGGGGTTCAAGAAAGTTCGTTGGCAGAAAGTCGGCGTCTTTACGAAGTAGTAAGTTGATCTTGCGACGGCGATCTGAAAGAAAGACAAACATTTCGATTGATCGCGTGGGTCCATTTGAAGTCAAGGTAAGCGAGGTGGCCGGAGTTCAAAGGTGAAAGAGGGTGACGAGTTGTATTGACCACATGGCTAGCGGCGATACAAAATAGGAAAGGGGATGTCAAGGTGCTTTATCTGTAATGAGAACTGTTTATGAGGGGTTAGTTTTAGGTATCGTTTCATATATACTGAAAAAGACCGACTGTGGTTTTGATTCTTCCTTTTTGATTAGTTCGGAAATATGATACAAAATGGTAAAATTTCCGATTACATTTAACGTCACTCGAGATCATTGAAAATTATTATTAATTAGTAATCAATAATTACTAATAGTAATGAATAATCATATTTTTTATTACTTTTAGATCACATTTTAATAATTTTTTGTAGGTCTATCCAGGAGGATACCACAGTTTACTCAACGAACCAGACGAGATTGCCGATGATGTTTTCGATAGAATCGTAAAGTGGTTGGAAGCAAAGGTTTAACTCTTCGTGATCGAATACTTTTGCACTTTTGACGAGCGTCATCGAGGTCCCCAGGAAGATCTATAAAACCTCTTACAGCTACTGAAAATAGCCAAAGTGTTGATGTTAAGAGTTATTGATATTTTTATTCCCTTCCATGTTTTTATGTACTGTTTTGCACATGTTATAATATACACTGCATTTTGTAATCCATTATTCATTAAACGAAATACTTGTATTGTACCTGATCACGAAATATCTGTGTTGTAGTATATATCCTATACCAGGGGTGGAAAATATTCTTAAATTATTGGTATTAGCATTAACTACTTTACTCTTTTTAATTTTGTGTTTCATTGTATTTGTGTTTTGAGGAGTAAAAAAAAGCTTTTCAAATCATTGGGACTTTTTGGCCTATGAATTTGTATGACTTTTAAAGCCTATTGACAAAACTAGACATATAAAATAAAAACTCATTGTTACTTTCTGTGTTGGTCAATTCACTTTTGTCACAAATTGACCTATGTCATTAAGTGCCGACTCAAAGGTATATAAAATTGCTGATACGGGGTCAATATCTAATGATAGGAAAATCCATTGTTGCTTAAATTGCTATTACCCAATGGGATGGTTTATATTCCATTCATGAATAGTGATAACTAACAATGACTTCTTGCAATGGATACTCCAAATCAACAGAGGTATTACTTGCATTTAGCTATGATATAAAATCGCTACATATGATGATTAATATTTTGAAGAAAAAGGCGTGTTGTTTTAACAAATGGCTATTTGGATTGCTTTCAAACGCTTGGTTTTTCTTTAAAGATTTTAACATTTCGCTTTAATTTTAAGCATACGCTTAAAAAGTATATTTATGTGCCGCAAACTGAACTGCTAACAAAATACAAGAATGGCATCTTTGATAGTAATTTGCGTATCATTTTAATAATTTTGATTTACTGAGTTAAAAGCATCTTTAAACAAGGGACTGTAACAATTAGTTAATTTGATTTTCCTACTTAAATATAAAGTTAGGGGCATACTTTTTTTATAGATATAAAGGCAATGATTTAAGAAAGCAATCAAAGAGCTCCCATGAGACGTAAAATTAAAGAAACCCTCCCATTAAAACTCGATCTGTTTTAGTAAAATTGTTTTCTTTTAACTTTCTTGTTTTATCGCCCCACATATTTCTAAAGCTATTTCTCATTTTCTATGAATTGATAACAGATTTTTCTAATAAATCTAAACTATATTTCCTTTAAAAAGATTATAACTCATAACGGATTGCTATTCTGATGGCACGAGCCCTTCATTAAAATCTAATTTTCTCTGTCAAAAACATTACTGTCTTGAAGTAAATAGATTATCTACCTGTCAAATAACGATATACTTATCAATAAATGATTTTGAAAATATTGTAAAAATATTCCCAGATAAAATCGTATCCATGTGTTTGTAATGTAATAGACGCTATCAAAATGCATAAAATGAGTCAAATATTCCAGAGAATTGTACATTTATGCCGTCTTGAACAAATGTAGTCTTTAACATTTTGAAATGCCGAAAGTTTTCTTAAGGCGATATAATTCTACTTCTCGGTAGTAATTTGAATACGACTTCAAACAGAACTTGTCATTCTCTCATTGTCGGTTCACAGTTCTGATATGAAAATTAAATTTGATGCAACTCAAATGATGGATTCATGGCTATAACTGTAGCCTCATGGTTCCCCTTCAGCGAAAATTCTTCTCTAATGCCTCGTTTACACCGGAGTTGTAAATAATTTTCTCCACCTTTTTGCGTCGAAGACGTTGAGCGACCCCTTTCAGTGACCCCTTTTCGATCCACTCCAGACCAATGCTTTGTTGACTTCTGTCGACAACACAAAGAAGTGAGTACTCTTCTCACCCCTTTATAGAGAAGAGTGATCACCAATTTATGCTATAGACAAAATACTAGTGATGAGGGAAAAATGTCACAGAGAGCGAACAAAAGACGGCGTGAGCCACGGCGAGGGGGCAGAGGGGGAGCTGGTGATTAACCGTAACGGTATCGTGTCCTGTCCGGACGTTTCTTGACCGACCATTTCTTGAGCGGACATTTCAGGCAACCATACAGAGGGGAGACGCCCTGAATAGGGGGTAGGAACTCCTGTACGCTCAGGACACGTTTTTGGCTTGTACGCTCAGATGACGTACGCTCAGGAAACGTAACCGTCTGTAACACCGCAAAGGACGAAATAGGGGATCATTTTTACTCCAAATTTCGTCACGGAGAAATGTCCTCCAAATCGCCACCACGGCACGAGGTCTTGACGATAAAATTAGTGCTATATCTCGGAATGTCTTCGATCTTTGGAGTGGGGACGTGTTTGCAACTCCGGTGTAAACGCGGCTTTAACATGGATTCGCCGTCGATGCGGGGAGTGGCTGGCAAGTTTATGACGCGATGGGGGTAAAGGAATGTCTTGTACCCCTTCGTTTTTGAGGTGACGAGCGTCATTAACAAGGTACGGGAGGAGAGACGACCCTGAGACCTCTCGACTAGAGAGAACCGATGGATTTTTGCACGGGAACGAACGCAGTGCTGGGCCTTTTTTTTTACTCATTTGGTCTCAAAATTGCCTTAAATTGCCAATTTTGTAAGTGTTTAATTAATCCGCTGTTTTTAATGGAATCAAATTCACTCGCCATTTCAATTTTTCTCACGTAACCCTCTGAGCGTCACGAGATTTTCGAGTAGTGTGGTATTGTTTCAATGACCACAAAAAACACATCTAGTGTGGATTCTTTCAACACGTCCTCTGGGAATTATAGCTTACATATCCCTGCAATTCAAGCTGTAGCGAAGCCATCGCATTGAGCACGCAAACAATATTTTATATTGTAAAGAGTCCACACGTATAATTCCATCTTGAAACCTGCAATTCTCCCTGCATTACTTCTAACCTTTTTTGAGCTTTTAAACCAATAGAATCTTTCCAAAGCATTATATTTTAAGGAATGGAGCAATAAATTATCTTTCCCTAGCATTCTATTCTCATAATGGGGCAATAGAACTGTTCCAAAGGATTCTAATAGAAGGAATGGACATATAACATCTTTCATACGGATTCCTTTTCTATAGAGTGGGTCAATAGGTTCGTTCCAAATGATTCTATTCCCTGGAACAGATCAATAGAATCTTTTTAAACGTTGATAAAATTCATGGATTCTTTAGAAATGATTATTTAGTCGTTAAGTAAGGCAAAACAACTCTACACTATTCGCAAATTTAGCGAAACTTTGGGTTAATTTAGTTATGAATTCCTTGTTTCATTTATAATTTAGCTTTTTGAGTGAAAAAAATTCCGACACCCGAAAAAGATGATTTAAATGCAAAAAATTGCAAGCACAACATATTAAGATTGCAGCAGCTATTTTCAACGATTTGATTAATTCCATTGAGTAATGATAGACTCGAAAACAGATTGTTTTCTGTCTATCGATTTGATAAACCTTTCCCAAACCTACCGGTTCATGGAGAATATTCTACAGCCAGTTCACTTATGGTTTGCAGCTCAGATAAAAAAAAAAGCTCCTGAGAATCGATGCTGTCTGCTTACAAAGTATAAGACTTTACTTTTTACTATTAAACTTGGTGATTTTCCGAAGCGTACTTAAAAAAACTTTCCCAACGCTTCAACAGATGGCGCTGGGACATACGCATGCCTTCGACACATTTAAGCAACGATTTTCAAAATGTCTTATCTCACGACACATAAACAAATCACTAAAATTATGAACCGGTATAGTGGTTAAGGTGTTAGCCTCTAGATCGGAAGGTTCCTGGTTCGAATCCGGGTCTGGGCATGGGTGTTTGTAAGCGTATGGTGTAGAGGCGGCTGGTGCACCTTAAATCTGTCGTGGCCGAAAGTCCTCACGTTGGGTTGGCGTGGAAGTTTGGAGAGTGGGGTGCCAGCTCAGGTGTTGCTTCGTCATCTGACCGTGGTTCAAAATTACGAGGTGTTGTCCTCGGATCTTTCCCTTGGTAATGGTAATTTTAATTAACGTCGTACTAGAGCAACACAACGGGCTATTGACGACGGTCCGGGATCAATCCCTTAAGGGAAAGATCCGAGGACAACACCTCGTAATTTTGAACCACGGTCAGATGACGAAGCAACACCTGAGCTGGCACCCCACTCTCCAAACTTCCACGCCAACCCAACGTGAGGACTTTCGGCCACGACAGATTTAAGGTGCACCAGCCGCCTCTACACCATACGCTTACAAACACCCATGCCCAGACCCGGATTCGAACCAGGAACCTTCCGATCTAGAGGCTAACATCTTAACCACTATACCGTTTGGATCTTTCCCTTAAGGGACTGATCCCGGACCGTCGTCAATAGCCCGTTGTGTTGCTCTAGTACGACGTTAACTAAAATTAGCAAATTTTTTATCTAGTTAGGTTTGGTAATTTTAGTTAACGTCGTACTAGAGCAACACAACGGGCTATTGACGACGGTCCGGGATCAGTCCCTTAAGGGAAGGAACCGAGGACAACACCTCGTAATTTTGAACCACGGTCAGACGACGAAGCAACACCTGAGCTGGCACCCCACTCTCTAAACTTCCACGCCAACCCAACGTGAGGACTTATGGCCACCACAGATTTAAGGTGCACCAGCCGCCTCTACACCATACGCTTACAAACATCCATGCCCGGACCCGGATTCGAACCAGGAACCTTCCGATCTAGAGGCTAACACCTTAACCACTATACCGGTTGGTCGGCAACAATCCTAACTAGAAATTTATTAGTTGCAGTTGTGGTAATACGAAGTACATTTAAAATGTTTTTCGAATTTCCTATAGGGGCCGTTGGTGTGTTATTACTTATTATCCGAGTTGAGAGATCTCGTTCCGCATTCCTTGATTATCCGCATTACCTCGGATAATCAAGGTTCGAATGCACATTCATTACAATTATTGAAATCCGCATCTAATATGCCGACCAACCGGTATAGTGGTTAAGGTGTTAGCCTCTAGATCGGAAGGTTCCTGGTTCGAATCCGGGTCCGGGCATGGATGATTGTAAGCGTATGGTGTAGAGGCGGCTGGTGCACCTTAAATCTGTCGTGGCCGAAAGTCCTCACGTTGGGTTGGCGTGGAAGTTTGGAGAGTGGGGTGCCAGCTCAGGTGTTGCTTCGTCATCTGACCGTGGTTCAAAATTACGAGGTGTTGTCCTCGGATATTTCACTCAAGGGACTGATCCCGGACGTCGTCAATAGCCCGTTGTGTTGCTCTAGTACGACGTTAACTAAAATTACCATTACCGCATCTAATATGTTTCCAAGCGTTGACAACAAGATTTTGTTATTCTAACCGCAAGAGAGTTATTGCAAGTGTTTATCAGTCGAAACGAAACTTCGATGTCACAATGTTTGTAGTGGTAAACGAAAATAAATATATTTTGATCTGATACATTCTGCTAGATCAACAGTCGTTCTCTCTACGAAACTTTATCTCAATGTTGGTGATTTAGATACAAAAGTATCAATTTATGTGTTTTCAACGAAGCTTCTCGAAAGGTTTCAACCACCATCTTGCAAAATATAAGTTTCAAAGGAGATTTCAGATGTTGCTTAGTTGATCGAAATGGAAACTCCAAGGAAATGCAAATATTTTGAACGTTTCATAACTATAAATTATTGCAGATTACACACACACACACAAATCATAAGTAATACAGGTAATGGCCCTTAATATGGAACATCTGATTTAAAAAGATTCCGAAGTTTGGGGAAAGTTTTTATTTGATGAATTAAGCTCAAAATCACAACAAAAATAATTATATATTCATGTGAATAAGTAATTTATCAATTGAAAACATTGGGTTGTACCAAAAATAATAAAAAGTAAGAAACGTCAATTTGTGGAAATGACATCTAATATGGAATATTAATAGAATTTGCCAACTACACAAAAACGTAAACTTATAAATAAAACATGCACACTAAGTTTGTACATTTTGTTAAGTTAAAACAAGTACATCGATTAAAAGCCCCTCAATATTTACTCAAACACCAGTAAAATATCAACACATACATGATTATATCACAGAAAATATTTAATTATTCCAACTAAAGGAATTTCACTTCAAAACAAATTGTTGGTTGTGTCATTTGGATCGCAGTTCAAGAATTAAAAAAAAATTCACATTGTGGGCACATGCTTGTCGAAACCAAGCAGAAATACATCGACATACTTCTCAGGTGGCATTGCTTGCCTTTAGAGAATGTTATGGTTTTAATGCTGGAACACAATTCTACTGATTTTGAACAAATTGCCCAATGCCCTGCCACTAATACACAACACCATACTATCATGGACTAATTGAAACCAATTACTCTAAATATTATCTGATTTCCTATTTATACAGATATTCCTTTTTTTTTATAGCACTTAAACGACACCTTCGTCGTCTCCCCTCTTTTATAGAATTTATTTACTATTTACAAAATTCTTTTATTAATTATAATGTGGAGGTAGGCTGTTGACAGTTAGGTATTCCGTAATTGATACATCCGTTCCGCGTAGAACCATCTCCATGCTTGTCTATGGGTGATATACACAGAGTATCAGTTCATCGGTTGTCGTCGGGTCAACTTCCCTCACTTATTGCCAAAAATATCTGAATTTGTAAATAGGACTCTTTATATGTTTCCAAAAGTCCAATTTTGATGTTTTCTGGTCCACATTAGTCTCTTTTTACACTAATAGCTTTTAGAAGTGTTTATTTTGCTTGCCGTTGGAGAATATTATAGTAGCAGAGCTGCTTCAAAATGCCACTAGTTTTGAATAAATTGCCAACTGTATTGCTTTCAATGCAGCCCCACGCTATTACGGAACCATCTCCATGCTTAATGGTGGATGATATAGTCATGCCGTTAGAAAATATTATAGTAGCCGTGATGCTTCAAAATGCCACTAATTTTGAATAAATTGCCAACTGTATTGCTTTCAATGCAGCCCCACGCTATTACGGAACCATCTCCATGCTTAATGGTGGATGATATAGTCATGCCGTTAGAAAATATTATAGTAGCCGTGATGCTTCAAAATTCCACTAATATTATTACTGCATTGCTTTCAATGTAGCTCCACGCTATCACGGAACCATCTCCATACTTGATGGTGAATGATATACACCGAGGTTCCATCCGCTCACCGGGTGTTGGAGTAGTCTCTACGAGAACCGCTTTTAGATGTTTTGTTTTACTGCCACACATTAATTCAGACCATATTTTTGCAACCTTTTCCTTGCCGCGGTCAATGACACTCTCGTGGTTGGTAACAAATTGAGATCAGAACAGTATTCAAGCGCAGTTTCGAATAGGTGACGTTCGCATGTGACTATCAAATGTTTCTTTTCACCGTTTGTAGTTATATTAGATCTACAGGTTCAAAAACTATCTATGGTCTGCCAGGTTTCAACAAAACGTTTTAGTGTTTTACGCAGAAATACTCAACGAAATATTTCCAAAACGGCTATTTTGCAAAGTGACACACCAGTCTTACGAAGAGATACGATTACGGGCCATTTATCCACAGTTATCCCTCGACAAGATGTTTCGTCCACCAAGATCAGTCGTTTTTGTTATTAACGGTATATCCCAAGTCGAGATTAAACTGTCCTATTACTCCAAGGGAATGATGATCCAAATGATCCAAGAGGGATAAACGAATTCCCTTGCCGGGGACTGGGAAGAATTTGGGACAGGTTTTTGCATTTTTGCATCAGAGACTGGTCACTAAAGAGCAGTTATTGAGTCGACTATAAACCATCAGGAGGGTTAGTTCCTTTTTTGACACCATATGAATCAAATTCAACAACACAAATGCTTCCGATACACTGAATTAAAAAAAACTTCTCTGAAAAATTTAAATTGTATGAAAACTTAAGAGTCTTAGCTTTTACTGATGATTTTCAATGAGAAAAGACCTCGCTATTCATCTGAATTTGTATTTCCTCAATTTTTCGTCGCGTTTTTTGAAAAGTCTGCCAAGCCATGTTTTGAAATGTTATAAACATTTACTTTTTAACGTGTAGGACAAATAAATATTATTACCTACTGTAGTAATTACTCCCCATGCATGATATTTAAATACAAGAAAATCATTTAAGGTATTTTTATACACATGATGTTTTAAAATTTTGACTTTAAAACTCCATTTGTGTTACAATATATCATTCGTTTGTGTTTAAAATAATTTCAGTATGAAAAAAAAAATCAGACTAAGCTAATCATTAATCATCTAATTTAGATATATCGGGCTAATTAGCTCGAACACTAATATCTCAAAAATTCTTTTATTTGTTCAGAAAGATACTTCCTGATTGAAAAGATTCCTATGATTATTAATAGACCGTTTTGTTGCTTTAGTGCGATGTTATTTAACTACCTACCCACTTAATAGTATTCTTCATATTTTGACCCTCAATCAAGGAAGAACTTCCTTTATTGGGAAAAAAACTATACGCATGTTACTGTACATAATTGCAAAATACATATTAGGCCATACTAAATAGGCCGTTAAATCTCACATTTAGCACAGTACTGTACTGTAAATATTTAAAAAGCTCT
Source organism: Metellina segmentata (assembly GCA_947359465.1). Classification (NCBI taxonomy): domain Eukaryota; kingdom Metazoa; phylum Arthropoda; class Arachnida; order Araneae; family Tetragnathidae; genus Metellina; species Metellina segmentata. The sequence goes on from OX375872.1 coordinate 29,901,773, forward strand.
AAAGTAATCGTGGATTTTCTTTTGTTTCTTTATCTGCATTGCTCATTTGAAAGCTAAGTCACACCAAAGACATGTCGCGACAGTTCCACGGCCCGCTAAAGCGGAGGCCGATTAGAAGGTGGCCGGTTAAGAGGGAGTCTGCTGTATTTACAAAATCTCGGTATCGTTTGAAATCTAAGAAATTGGAAAATATCTGCAAGCAATTTCATGATTTTTAGCGATATTTCGCCCTTAAAAATATCTGACAACGAGTACTTTTGGAATGCAGAGTGTTACGAAACTCATAATTTCTAATGATATTTTGCCCTTTAAAAATATCTGACGAGTATTTTCGAACTGTACAGGGTGTTCCCAAACTTATGGATAGTATTGGATATTTAATAAGTGCTCAAAAACAAAGAAATGAATATCTTACATTTCTAATTTATTTTTAATACCTTAAACTTCTTTTACACATTGGTAAATGTTTGGATTGGGGTTTTTGGGTTTTATGGCGCAAGGTCCAAAAGCGGACTAACTGCGACAGGGTAAATGTTCGGAACATTTTTGATACGCCATTCCCACAGTAAATCTTTTCCCCCTCAAACAAAAGTCTCTTATCCATATCATTGCTCTATCCAACCAGCTTTATGAAATATTTGGCAATGTAGGTTTTCTACGTAATGGTCTGGCTATCGATTTCTGATGCCCATATTTGCCTATCTTATCTAATCCAGCAGCGCAGCAATCATATTTCCTTATTTAGTATTAAAAAGTGCAATTTAAGCTTCCATATGTGTATACAATAACAAAAACAGTAACACTGAGCCCCTACACAATGTATTAATTCAATACTGTGCAGTAGGATATTTCTTACAAAAGTCAATGCATGTGTTCTCTATGGAGTCAACATAAAACAACAGGATGGAGTCTAAAGTTTACTTAGATAGAATTATAAAATTTCAGCTAAACTAGATTCCCAGAGTGTTGGTGATACTGATTAGTAAACCCCCCCCCCCCTTTAACTTTTCAAGTGACTTCGACGAGTTATCTCGTCCATCATGATCTTAACAATTTTGATAATGACGAGATATTGTGTCTCTAAGACATTGCAGACTTTTTATGATGAGGAAAGCTTTTCTACTGATGAAATATCTCGTCCATCAAGATCGGATCAATTTTCTTAATGACGAGCTATCTCGTTACTGAGTATTGCCGATTTTATTTTCATACGAATATCAAGATCTGGTCAGTTTTTTTCTAACGACGAGAGATTTCATCTATCACTATATCTGGTTAGTTTTACTAATGACGACATACCTCATCAAAACAATCACCATGAGGGTTAAACACATTTTAATAAACCACATATGATAGCATTACTCTCACATCAGCCTGTAAACCCCAGGCTTGTAGATTTTCTCCATGGGAGTCACTGTGGTTAAAGAGGCGTCAGGGCAGTTGCGTTTTAATATATTTATTTTACTAGTTATCCAGATCGTTGAATTAGGGCAACCACTGTGGGGCCATTATGGTTAAAAATGTCTTCAGGCAGTTGTTTCTGGACTTGAGTTTCATCTTGTTCGACGCAGAAATAATTCTTGTGTATTCATAGGGTTGAATACAAATATCCTGTAATAAGAGAGCTTAAGTATTTAATTAATAGCCATAGGGCTACTCATAGTTTTCGTGTGGCCATAGGTTAAATATGTGTAAAATTGTGAGCAACTTTGCCATATTTTCCGGGAACTTTCGTACTAGAGATAATTTTTTGGATTCTCCTGGCATTATATTTCTCACGTACTTTTAATTCACAATCAGTATCGTAAAATTTAAATTATACATTGCACCCGAAAAATAGATTGCAATATAAATTAATATTATCATCGATTGTTAAGACAGCTGAATAAAAATAGGAAGCGAAAGGTGCAAAGCGACACGCGCAGACCAATCAGAGATGATGATGCGAATGGTGAAACCGTTCTGATGAGTCTACGCATGTAGTTTGCATCTTATTTCAGCATCTTATTTCGTGGCTGAAGATAGCTGACGAGAAAGGTTGGATGCTGTGCTCCGTATGCTTCTTATTGAAGTTACTGCTAAATACCGGTCGTCATTCGGCGTTGTAACTTGGGGGAGACATGTACTGTAACGTCTACTGACATTTCCATCATTTTGGAATCGTTGAAAAGGCTAGAGATGACACTTTGGGCGATTCCAAGTTCCACTGAAACTTCTGTTTGAGTACGCCCACGTTCCAAGTAGTGATGCGACATCAACAGAAAAACATCGATGTTCAAAATTTAAAACATCGATGTTGATAGTACATCGCCCCAAAAACGTCGATGTTTTTAAAATTCTGTGTATTTAAACTTCCCCCCCCCCCATTTCTTAAAACTGGTTTAGCAACTAGTGATGCTACATCGTTTGCAAAACATCGACGTTCAAAATTAAAACATAGATGTTGATAATGCATCGCCACCAAACCATCGATGTTTTTAAAATTCAGTGTATTTAAACTTTTTCCCCATTTCGTAAAACTGTTTAAGCAAGTAGTGATGTGACATCGGCTCCAATACATCGATGTTTTTTATAAAACATCAATGTTTTGAAAACATTGACATCGATGTCGCATACATACTTTTCAGACCCTTCACCCTTGGCCACTTTGCTCTAAATGTATGTTCAATTTGCTGACAATAAAAATTATGCTACTTGGTCATTTTCTAAATTTTTTAACTGTACTTTTTTCATTTAAAAATAAAATATCGACTACGTAAAAACATCGACAAGTATAAACATCGATATTACAAAAACATCGACTCCAATACATCGATGTTTTTAAAACCGACATCGATGTCGCATCCCTAATTCCAAGCGGCCGATAATTCTACCACGTAAAAAATCATCGACATACATCCTCTGTGCCATAACTATTCGGTTGTGGCACTGATCGGCTTACAGAACGCTTTCGAACAATTTTACTTCTTTGCCACCATTCCTTATATACACCTCTCTTACACTCTCGTCATTGTGACGTACTATTGGCGTCATCTGGTAATGGTAATTTTAGTTAACGTCGTACTAGAGCAACACAACGGGCTATTGACGACGGTCCGGAATCAGTCCCTTAAGGGAAAGATTCAAGGACAACACCTCGTAATTTTGAACCACGGTCAGATGACGAAGCAACACCTGAGCTGGCACCCCACTCTCCAAACTGGCGTCATCTGATGGCTTCTTGTAATTTGGATATTATTCTTGAAGATGTGCGCGATAATTCTACAGATGAAATTTTTACTTTAGAGTTCGATTTTCGTGTGATTTTGAGTTATCCTTAATTTATGGACATAAGTGTATATGGCCTATGCTTCCCGTTGCATTCTAAAGAATGAGTGTACCAAATTTGATGTGAATTGATCAAACTGTGATAGTAAGGATACTAAATGTTTTTCTTGTTTGTATTTCGAATTGCTTTTAGCCCCCTTTGAAGTTCTAGAACAACTAGGTCGGTTGTTCATATGTAGCCTTCCTTACCTGCAGGGTTCCAAAGAATAAGTGTACCAAATGTTTTGTGTTTATTGGTCAAATGGTATTGATTTGTATAGAGAACACACAGTCGACAACTCTGCCTTATATATGTAGGTTTTATTTTTAAATTGAATACATTTAAAATAATAAGGTTCAACGAAATAATCCTGATACTTAGACCTTCACAATTAGAAAATTAGTAAGGCATTAGGGCTGAATTGACGGCTGCTACGCTCATGATTAATTCTAATGCGATTCTAAAATGTCTGATAATTTATAATGAAAGATTCACTAACGTTGAAAATCATTAGCATGTTTCTCATATTAGTATTTCAGTCTCATCTAGTTGATGTCAACAAAGCACCTAAGGAACCGCAGATGGCATTGATCGAGCTCTCATTAGATGATATTTTCATCATCCAAGTGGTTTTGACGAGATATTTCATTCATTAATATCTGACCAACATTTCTAATCACGTGATATCTCGTCATCAAGAAATTGCCGATGCTTTGGTTATGACTAGATCATGATCGGGTCAGTTTTCTTCTAACAACGAGATATCTCATCCATCTGGATTTGGTCAGTTTGTTAATAGAGATATTTCGTCCATAAAGATCTGGTCAACTCTGCTGATGGTAAGATACCTCGTTGAGACAACCCTGAAGATTAAAGTTGTTGTTTGATTCTAAGAAAGATCCAATTGAAGTATGGAGAAGTGCAATAGAATACCCACGCTTCGGCAACATGCCTGAAAAAAGCTTTTTAGCTAATCAACCACTTGTTGCTACGAATCTGCATTCTCCTACCTAACTCCAAATCAAGGCGCAATGAACCTTCATGGTGCTTGTCTCGATGAGATATTTTGTCATTAGCAAAACTGACCAGATCTTGACAGACGAGTTATCTCATCGTTTGAAGAAAATTGACCTTATAATGATTTCGTAATCATCATAAAACAATCGCCAACATCTCGATAACAAGATAGTATGTTGTCATTAGGTCAGATCTTGATGGACGAGATATCGAAACCACTTCGTCACAAATGAAGAAGCACAAAGCAACACGTGAAAACCAACCTGAGTTAAAGTTACTTCAACTTGAAGACGAACGGCACTCGCGCCGTGCATCCTATACGATTCAGCTTAAGCGGAATTCTAATAGGAAGTGCAAGGCGCAAAGCGACAAACCAGAGGTGCCGGTCACCACAATGACATTTACGTAGATAGAAGAAACGCAACTGCTTAATTCGCAAGAACTATTGACTATGAAACTGTCGATAATGAGCTACACTAGCTTTACATTTCCCTAATAGCGTGTGTAGCTCCAGTGCGACTTAAATTATAATACCCCCTTCCAACCTACCTACCTTTTCAAAGGAAAAAAATTTGCATAGTTTCGTCATGCAAAAGGTATAGCGCCATCTATTGTGAAAAATTAAATAAAAAAGTTTTTCTCATGCCAATAAAAATTCATTTCCTCGACAAGCCCTTTTGGCTCCACACCGCCAGCAAAAAAGTCATTGAGTTGATTCTTTGATAAGTCAACAAATTGACGGGTCTATTTGTGTATCGAATAGAAGTTTCTCGAATGCAGCCTTTTGATACCAGTTAAATTAATTATTTTTCTTTTTAAAGGAATTAAATGTGCATACTTTCGTCATATAAACGGTACAGCTCCAGCTATTGGTGAAAATAAGTAGATATAATATATCTTGTGCCAAAAAAATCCGATTCCTCGACAAACTTTTTGGAGCAAATTGCACTCAAATATGTTGATTTGTAGATTGTATGATTTTTTTTGAAAATCTGATAATCTCCTTTCGATAGCGGCTTTGGCGAGAAAGAGGAATTGGTGCATTTCCGTCTTGGCGAGACACAAACGGTTACCGATCAGCACCGGCGCCATCGTGATGGCCCCGTCAGCACGTGGTTTACGCTTCTTCAACAAGTGAAAATTTTCTCTAGAAATACTAGTGTTTCGTTGTCAAGTATTTAATATGCTTACTATTTTCAATCTACCATCGATGGATGTTGCTGTAGCTTTTTACCTCGAGAAGTATTTTTCCTTCTGAAAGAATTTTTCAAAATGGCCATAATAAGCAATTGCATGTTGGAAAAAAACATGTGAGGTAAGGTAAGAGGTAATTTTTACTTTCGTCGTACTAGAGCAACACAACAACAAACAAAAAAAAAGCATCGGCAGATACAATGTGAGTAGTTAAAAGATTAACATTGTTCTGCCTTGAAAGCAATTCCCCTTTCTCGCCAAGGCTTTGAAATGGCGAAGTATCGAGAATCTACAAATTTATGGGCAGGTATGTTTTTAATTAACATTCCACTGGAGTAACACAACGGGCTATTGTCGACGGTCCGGGATCAACCCCCCGAAGGGAAAGATCCGAGGTCAACACCACGTAATTTTGGACCACGGTCAGAGGACAAGGCAACACCTGAACTGGCAACCCACTCTCCAAACTTCCACAGCACGTCAACGTGAGGACATTTGAGGCCATGACAGATTTAACATGCACCAGCCCCCAGTGTTTAGTTGGATTCAAACTTGCAACCCTCCGGTTGTTAATTTGTTACTCTTCCAACCGGTCTACCGCGTCCCCCAGATACTGAAAAGGTTCAGATGTAAAATTATGGGACACTAATCTATTTGAAATTTCTGGAATGCGGCTTCATTTGATTACAGCTCAATTAATGCCACTTCCAACATGAAATGGTTCCCCTCCCTGGTTTAGATATAGCTTTTGTGAGGGAAGGGGACTCGCAGCCAAAAAAGTTTAGAAAACTATTGTCTAGCCGTTCTGTCTTTTCCGATAATTCCTTCAAAGGCATCTCCTAATGGGCGGATTGTTTCCATTTGCGGTTGTGGTCATCAATGCATTTCTTTTTTCGTCTGTCACTTTAGTGACTGCGGGTTTTTTGTTCCATGCTGTGCTGATTATTTAAAAAAGAGATAGAATTTACCCAATCGGCGGAGCTCAAGAGTAATTATTTTCATATCTTCGGGATTTTGTTTATGTTTAAATAGAGAGTGTTGGGTAGATAGGTATTTTAATTAACGCCATACTGGAGAAACACGAGATGGTGACGGTCTGGGATCAAATACGAAAGGAAAGATCCCAGGAGAACCTCACGTACTTTTGAGCCACTACAGATCTAATGGGTATCCGCCACCTTTGTACAAGACGGTCTTTTGGTTGGAATTGAACTCCCAAACCTCCGGTTGCTAATCCGTTATGCTTCCAACCTGTCTTCCGCGAACCCTAAAATAAAAAATTTCCCCCTACGGATAGAGATGGGGACGAATGATTATTTAACCCTTTGAATGGCGTTTCTACGAGATATCTCGTCCGCCAAGATATGACCGCTAATGTTAATAGCGAGAAATTGCGTCAAAAAAGTATTGCCGATTTTTTAAGGTGACGAGATCAAGATATGATTAGTTTTCTTTTAACAACGAGATATCTCGTTCATCAAGATCTCGTCAGTTTTACCAACGACGAGGTACTTCGTCGAGTCAACCACCAGGAGGGTTTAAAGTGTTTTCCAAACTTTTATGGTTCAACTCTCACTCTGGACAACCTCTTCTATTTCAAAGAATAATAAGTGTCAAGCGTAGTCGCGTATAATATTATAATTTCAGAAAAATATTTGCAGTAATATAGTGTACAATTTTCATATTTCAAGAAACTATTTTGGGAAAAGCAACTGGGAACTGAAATTATGAAGCTATTTATAATAAGCAAGTAAAAATATTTGTATTACGCATAAACACTCTAAATTGCTCACTATTATTGATAATTAATGTCAATCAAATCAGTAAAATTAAAAGTAATCACTCTAATGAGGACGACCGTGGTGTTGCGCTACCCAATTTGTACAGATTAAACTATTTTCGTCACTATCCTAAAAATGATAAAAAATATCGATTAAAAAATTTTTCTTACAGAATTTCCAGACAACTGCAGCAATTTTAACAGTAGTTTCCACATTTTCAGTTAACCCTCCAAGTAGTTTCAACGAGATATCTTGTACATCAAAGATCTGACCAATTTTACCAATGACGAGATATCCTGTCACCGAGTTGTGACCAATTTATCTATTATTTTACTATATCTTGTCATCGAGATGCGACCTATTTTACTAATAACGAGATGTAACCAGTTTTCCTAATGACGAGATACTTTATCATCGAGATCTGACCAATTTTACTAATGAGAAGATAGCTTGTCATCGAGATGTGATCAATTTTTCTATTGACGACATACCTTGTCATCGAGATGCGACCTATTTTACTAATGACGAGATATGTCGTGATCAAGATGTAACTAGTTTTACTAATGACGAGGTACTTTATCATCGAGATGCGACCTATTTTACTAATGACGAGATATGTCGTGATCAAGATGTAAGCAGTTTTACTAATGACGAGGTACTTTATCATCGAGATCTGATCAATTTTGCTAATGAGAAGATAGCTTGTCATCGAGATGTGATCAATTTTTCTATTGACGGCATACCTTGTAATCGAGATGTGACCAACTTTACTAATGCCGATATATCTTGCGATCGAGATGTGGTAATGACAAGAAATCTCGTCATCGAGATGTGATCAATTTTACTAATGACGAGATGTTTCGTATATTATATCGCAGTGGTCTTCCATGGAGGTCTCATTACCATCCAAATAGTTTTAGGGGTGCACGACCCCCATGTGACTGAACTATCTCCCAAGGAAAACTGACGACATCAGAAGAAAATTGTTGCAGAGCTCGAGCTGAGAGTAGAGGTGTTTTTTGTGGTGCTCTGGCCGTTGAAGTCGATCTCATTTTCCCCTGTTTGCAGCGCCTACGATCTAGGGATACTTTCCATGATTCTATGTAGTGCAGATACTATTTATTTGACATTAGGCAGTGTATGGGTTCATTGGCACTCCACTCGTCCCACCACGTTACAACCAGCATTTCTCCAAAGACTCCTTCAGAGCCTATTTCGGAAAACTACGGTTCAACCCACCTGGTGACTGTCTCGAACAGGTGTCTAAATTTAGCGAAATTGATCAGATCGGGAGGGGTGTGATATTATAGCGTCATCATGAAAAAAATCAGCAAAATTTTGATGATAAGATATCTTGTCATTAGCAAAACTTGTCAGATCTTGATGGACGAGATGTCCCGTCGAAGCACATAACTTGGAGGGTTAAAGGGATGGAACCCTTGATGTTTCACTCCTCACATAAAAAAATACTAAAGTTTAAAAATCAAATGAGAAAATTCTTAGGATTTCCTTATGTAGCAATATTCCTGAAAAATTGTGCATCCTAAAGGCAATTATTTAAAAAAAAACGAACACAGACATTAAAAAAATGGAACTGTCGAGTGTAATGCTTCATAATCAAATTGAAATCAAAAGTTAAAACGTAAAGGCGAGTGCTACTCTAAAATAATTGCTGTGGAGGTTTGGAGGCGAGATAACAAGTGTTTTGGAGTTTTTGTTTGGTGAAATCAACATCACACTGGAGCCACACGCAACGGTCTATGGATGACGGTCTGGGATCGGTTCCGAAGGGAAAGATCCGAGGACACCCCTCGAAATTTTGAACCACGGTTAGATGACGAGTTACACACGTAAGCTGGCACACCACTCGCCATCCACACCATGGCAACGTGGCATTTGAGATTTAACGTGTATCAGCCAAACGGTCTTTTGTTGGATCGCGTTTCGAACTCGCAACCGTCTGTTGTTAAATCCAGTACTCTTCCAACTGGGCTACACTGGCCCCATTATTTCAGGTGAAAAAATTGTTTAGTCATAAAATTTTGCATATTAACCCTTTTAGTGGTCGTCTCGATAAGATATCTTGTCATCAACAAAACTGACTAGATTTTGAAGGTATATATATATATATATATATATATATATATATATATATATATACATGAAAGCACAGAATCTCACTAACTATCTATCATTACGAAGGACGAAATAACTACCATTACGAGGACCATGAAGCGCTCGATATTAAACAAAAAAATACTCATAATTTTTATGCGTATGCGACTGTGTTAAAAATTCTAAAAAACAGTTTGTTTTAATTTCTTTTCGAAATTATAATAAATAATTTCAAACTAATGTATTTTATCACAATGAGCTTATGTTCTATAAGTCTTCAGAAAAAATGTTTTATCATGGAAATGTTAACTGTTATGATATGTATACAATTCATTTGCAAGTACATTACCCTACAATAATGGATCTGAGGCCAGCGGATTTGCATAAAATCCGACTACTTGTTTGGGGGTATTTTTCGTGGTATGTCTTGGGACCTTTGCATGTTGTTCCTGGTAAATTGAACGCCGACGCCTACACCATTTCGGACAATCGGATTCTTCCTACTCTCTGGCAATTTTATGGAATGGACGAATGTTACTTCCAAGACGACAACACTACATGTCATGCTGCAGCCTCTGTCAAGCAATGGTATCAAAATATGGATGTAAAACATCTTCCCTGGACTGTTCAGAGTCCCGTCCTAAGCCTCATAGAACATTTGTGGGACGAGTTAGAGCGACGCTTACGGACCAAGGAACCGTGTCCAAAATCTACAGCTGACCTGGGGACATTCTTGCTGCAGGAATGGACACAAATACCCATAGCTGTGTATCTAAACCTTGTTGAAAGTACGACCAGAAGGGTTGCTAGTGTAATTGCAGCATGTGGGGGGAACCATTCCCCTATTAAAGCATGTATTTTTTCCCTTATACTATCACATCTTGCTGTCCGGTCCATTATTCAGCAAAATCTGCCTGACCTTGATAGACGAGATATCTCGTCATAACGCTTTGAATGTTTAAAAGAGATGACTGAACTTATACCAGCTCTTATGGTCATATGTGCTAATTCCAAGAAATGCACACCTCATCAGCGGTTGGTAGAGTAACGGATTGACAACCGGAGGGTTGCGAGTTAGAAACCAACCGAAGACCGCTGTATACAAAGGCAGTTGGTTCACGTTAAATATGTCTGGGCCTGAACTGTTCTCACATTGGCATGGTATGAAAGTTTGGAGAGTGAGGTATGACCTCGTCATTCATTCCTCGTTTTACAAATTACGTGGTGTTTTCTCGGGTCTTTCAATTCGGGTTTGATCCCGTACCGTCGCGACTAGCCCCCTGTGTTGGTCCAGTGCAACGTTCATTAAAAGTACCAAATACAGTCGAGCCCACTTATTGCGAGCTCGGATCCAGCGAAATATCGGTTATTACGATTTTTTTTTCTGTCCCTTTGGAACTGCAATATCAAATAGCGTTAAAAATATCTCATATAGCGAAGTATTGGAGCGGGAATATCGGATACTGCAAAGTTTTGGGTTCTGGTAAGGAACCAAAACCCCTCTTTTTTCCCCCCAATTGTGGACGACAGCTTCCAATTTTTAGATGATGCCTTGCTTTTGGTTCAATCGAAAACCTTCCCAAACTGTTGGAAACAAGCAGGGGTTTTAAGGGGACTCGGAGACCTAGATTTCATTTCTGAGCCTGATCCTGAAAAAAGTTCCATATGAAAAAATTTACAGGAAAAAAGAATTTTGGATGGTGAGGTTACTTTTGCTGTTTATGTTGATAGCGATTACAACGTAGAAATTGAAGCACAACAAACAGACGATGACATCATTGCAGCAATGTTTCAAAATACTTTTGTTGATTCCGAAGAGGAAGACATTGAAATCGAAGTAAATAGACAATTAGTGACATCCAAATCTGCCGTGGACACTCTTCAAAATTTGCGTGCGTTCTTTGAATCGCACAACATTGACTGCCGTGATAATTTTAGTGCACTGGAAAAATAATTATACAACTGCATTGTAAATTAAACTGTTCAAAAGAAAATTATCTTCTGTTCTTTGCTGGGATCATCGTTTGTTATAATAAAAAATATTCTTCTTCTGTATTGTCTTAAATGTTTCTGTTCACCACTTGCTTTCATATGCATCCCAGAAGAACATACGACAACAACAACAACAAAAGAAAATTATGGACTTTTTCCCCACTTATGAAATAAAGTTTTAGCCTTCGTGTGAAAATTCGTTTGCTTTAGAACATGCGGATGTCCATTTTTTATTATATCGGATGTACCGAATATCGGATATAACGAATAATTTTCAGTGTTTCGTGCGACTTCGCTATATGCCGGCTCGACTGTACTATCAGCTATTACGAAAAGTACCGAATTGGATCTAATTATCCGAGCATTTAAGACACTCAATAGGATTTGATTAGTGCCCGGTGTACAGTTTCAAAACAACATGTTTGGAAGTCCTTGAGAGTGTAAACAACTACAGATTCTGTCATTCATTTTTTTTTTCACGCTACTCGTGTATTGAGGTCGTTAGCCATCTGCTCAGCTTTACGAATAAGGAAAAAAAAGGACGTGTTTAGAAGAAATAAGTATTTGAGAGACAACATCGTAGAGGTTTCGTGCTGATTTGTTTCATTTAAAGACGTTGTCTGAAGTTAAAAAATAATTGGAAACTGCGAGTATGCATATAAATAAAGTAAAATACTTTTTCAACAATTGATTACAGGGTGATGATGTGAATGTTGCTTCAACAGGTGATTTACAGGGAACCGGTAGGAAGAGCAGCGGATTAGCAACCGAAGTGTTATGAGTTCGAATCAAATCATAGACCGTTATTTACAAAATGGTTAATGAACGATACATCTGTTGGATCCTCAAGCGTCCTCACGTTGGTGTGATGCGAAAGTTTGGATAGTAGGGTGCCTCTCAGGTGTGACCTTGTCATCTGGCTCTTCGGGTGTTGATAACGTCGCCAATCGCCCGTTGTGTACTCCAGTGCGACGTTAGTTAATACCTACCTACCTAGGATGCAAAAACCTATTCTAATTGGTCTCCATAACTTGTCTAAATGGTCTCCATAATTTGTTATTCCTACTTGGATTTTAATTTCACTGGAGTAATATGGAAGTGTTAAGCCGCGGTAGCTCAGTCAGTAGAGCGTCGGGCTCGCATCGGAAGGGTTGTAGGTTCTGTCCTCGGCGGAGCCTGCAATACTGATGGTTGCGAGATCGGCGCTTGAACCTGGCTAAAGACCGTCGTGTTCGCTAATGGTGGCTGGGGCACGTTAAATAGGTCGTGGTCACAAAGTCCCCCATGTTCCCATACCAAATCAATACCTCTGGGGGTACCTGATCAGGGGGTTATCGGCCTCTGATTGGGATCTAAATTACGATATGTGTGAGTGAATGGATGAGTGAAAGGGACCTTCCTGTAAAACTGATGTGTCATGTATGAAGAAGTCCAACCCTCCGGGGCAATGGCACCCCCAATTGGGCCATATATGGCCCGCACGAAAACAACAATATGGAAGTGTTGTCTCGACGATATATCTCGTCGTTAGCAAAACTGATCCGATATTGATGGACGATATACCTTGCTTTACGTTAGATTTGGAATTTAAATTCAAAAGCTTTAGGGGTTACTTAAAATTTGAAGTTAACATTTCACATTCTTTTTCGATTTATGTGAAATAAAAAAAAATTCTTTATTAAAATTTTTGTGTAACATTTAAACTAAGATGTAAAAGGTAGTTGGTTATATTGGCTCGTATAGCAGCAGAAACACAATATGAATCTATCTTTAGTTTTTAGATAATGTCTCTCATATTTCCCTTGAAATGCAATTAAAATCTGGCATAGGTAGATTTGTGCCTAAAGTATTTTAGACACAAAGGACTGAAATCTGGCAAAAGGCCAACGATATTTGCAGTTATACTTCGCACTTAATCTTTCGAAACCAATTCAGCATACTTTTACAATACCTCCTCCGTTCCATGGTGCATACCTCATCCTACTAATCAACTCTCTATCTGCTTTCCCGTTGCATTAACCATTGTCACTAGTTGCTATCTAATATTTATGCTTGGTTAATCGGATTACTCGCTTTGGAAACATTCCCTCCGTGTTACTAATAAATGGAGTTTGCAAAAGTTTCGGTTTGCTGCGATGATATGAGATTTGATATCATTTCAATGTCTTTTCTCCCTACGAGGACAAGTGACTTTTGTTGAAGGGTTCCCATGAGTTTTGGCAAAGTTTGATCGGATTTGACCTTCTTGTGGTTCCAATTTGTATTTAGGGCGGTAGCCGAGTTGGAGGAGTAACGGTTTAACCACTGGAGACTTGCGAGTTCTAAACTCGATCCAACCAAAGACGGTTGCGTAAGTGGGGGCTAGTGCACGTTAAATTTCTCGTGGCCTCACATGTCCTTACTTTGGTGTAGTGAAGAAGTTTGGAGAGTGGGGTGCCAGCTCAGATGTTTCCCTCGTAATAAATTTGAATACACTTTGAGATTATTACTCCTTAAGAGAAGGGGAAATTAGAAAATGGTAGATAGAGTAAAGAGAAAAGTGTCGGAAAGCAGAGATAGAAGTTAAGAGATGGAGAAAAAGGAGAGGGAAAGGGAGAATTAGAAGGGAGTGAATTGTGGGAACTACAGAGAAAAAATAAATATAGAAGAGAGATTTTGTGATGAAACTGAGGAAAGAAGGGGATACAAGAGTTAGAGGAGATAAGAGGTAGGGTGAAAAGAGAGAAAGAGGAAGGGGAAGAACTGAAAGAGAGAGAACTATAAGAGATTCGAAGAAAGAGAATGGGACAAAGAAATATATGATAAAAGAGAGAGACAAATTTTTTTTTAAAAGTTATTATGTAGAACGAGAGAGAGTAGAGAAAGGGATAAAGAAAGAGAAGAGAGAAAGGAATGGATGAGAAAATTGAATGAAATATAAAGATGTAATTAATTGTTGACCAGGGAGATAAGGTATAGGTTGATAAGGGACATATATACAGGTTGATAAGGGAGATAAAACCAGAGAGATGGGAAAGTAGAGCAATAGAAGAGTTTACGAAATCAAAAACGAAATTTAAAAGTAACGTAACGAAAATTTCACTTAAAATCTATTCTCTCAAGAGACATTTACATCGCCAGGAAAGTTTTCAATCCATTTCAAAATCAATTATTATCTTTATTCAACTCCTAAAATTCATAACTGTGTAGACATCAATGGATCATTCTATTCTCACCAAACACGTTTTCGCATTCTGCACCAAGCCGTTCAGTCAACCTTTTAAAAAACGCGTCTTTAAAATAAAGATTCGCTCAAATAATATCGGAAGTTAAAAAGGAGTTGAACTTCGAGAATCGAAGCGATCTCTTTCAAAGCAAGTGATGCACGAGAACGGGAAAGTGACCCTGCGTCAAAGAAACAGAACGCATGGGTAGCAAGACACTGAACCCAAAGTTCGGAAAGTCGCAAATCTTTTGAAAAAGTGAAGGCTGAATCTTTTACCTTTTACTTTTCGATCCATCCGAATGAAGAACTTTATCTTTTTCGTTACTAAGGAATATAATGTATGTTTTGAATGTGGAAATGTGTGTTCCTGAGGCTTTTTATGTCAAGGCGCTCCATTTTGTTTCGGAATACCTTTAAGAAACTGTTTTTGTTTAATCTTTTACACATTGTTTATTCAAGTAACTTTCCTGATGACTTTCTTGCCGAGGTATCCCGTCATCATCTCGTTATTGATTAGACCTGGTCAAAACTACAAGGTTTTAAAGGACGATATATGTCGTCAATAGAAGAAAACTGACCAGACTTTGGCCGGGCACCCACCTTTTATTTTTGAATATCTTTAAAATAAATTGTTTAAATTAAATTTTTGTTACAAATTGGTCACTCAATTAAACCTTCAGGTGGTTTTCTCGATGAGTTATCTCATCATTATCATCTCGTTGTTAATTAGACCTGGTCAAAACTACCACATCTTGATCTCGTCATCATCAATAAATGGGCAATATTCTGATGACGGGATACCTCGTCATTAGCAAAATTGGTCACATCTTGATGAACGAGATACCTTGCCATTTGCAAAATTGGTCAAATCTTGATGGACGAGATATCTTGTCAATTACAACATTGGTCAGATCGAGAAGGGCGATATCTCCTCAAAAGCAAAACTGGTGAGATTTGGATGGACGAGATATCTAGTCGAAGTCACTTGGAGGGTTAATGAAGTTTATGGAATATGACGTAGGCTAAATAACTGCCACCAACCAAGCAGCCGTTATAGGGTATCGGGGGTTGAAAGGTTAGTTCATGAACTATTTCCTCATTCCCGTAGAGCCACTGCTTTTTGTGCAATTTGGAGTGGAGGCATTATTGGATCAATTTTTACAAGGATAATGAAAGTGCAGTTAATGTCAATTGTGAACGATATTGTGCGGTGTTACAAAATTTCTTTTAGCCTGAAATGGATCGACAAAAGGATTACAGCACAAGTGATTTCAACGAGTCACGTGTCATGCAGCTCGTGCAACCATGCGAATTCCAAGGGAGTCATTTCCTGGCCAAATAATATCAATTTCTGGTGATGCCAAGTGGTCCCCTTTTCCCCCTGATTTGAGCTTGCTGGATTTTTTTAATACAGGGTTACTTTAAAAAACGTGCCAACGTTAACAAGAGGGCAACGATTTCACAAGTTAAGCCAAACATTTGCGAAGAAATTGAACAAATCACCCCGGAAATGTGCTCAATCGTAAAGAAAATTGTGGGTGTAAGAGCTATGTTCGCAGCGCCATCAGAAACGGTCATTTGAGCAATATCGTATTCCAAAAATGTCATTAATTGAACGAACAAAGCGGAAAAAATTAAATAAAAATGTTTTATTTTTTGGTAGTTCGAAAATGAATGATAGAAAGAGACCGTATTTGCATGGCGGCCAAAAGCGATCGCCTGACCGATGTCATATTCTGTAAATGTCATTAACTGAGTGAACAACCGACCATAAAGAATTATAACAACACGTTTAACCAAAGCGAATTAAAAATGCGAGGTAGAAATTGCAGCGCGGCCAGAAGCGGTTAATTGGTGTTAGTCATATTCCATAAATGTCGTTAATTGAGTAGACAGTATGGAAAAATATTAAATAAAAATATTTTATTTTTAAGTTATTCCTCAACGAAAGGAAATTGTGGTTGAAAGAGCCCGGATTTGCAGTGCGGCCAGAAGCGATCGACTGATCGATGTCATATTCCATAAATGTCATTAATTGAGTAACGAAATGGAAAAATTTTAAATATGAAATGTTTCATATAAAAGTTAATTTGAAACAAACGGAAGATGTTATCAAAAGAGTCCGTATTTGTAGCGAGACCGGAAGCGGTAATTTGGTCGATATCATATTCCTTAAATTCTTTTAATTGATTAATCAATATTTAAAAAATATTAAGTAAAAATGTTTTATTTTAAAGTTATTATATAATAAAATGGCGCAATTACACAAAAAACACCCTGTACTTGAAAACCATGAACCCTCACATAAGTGGGTTGTCGATACTGTACTACCTGAGGTCTATATGATTTTTGGGTTCAAAAAGTCATAAATATTTTCCATTGTGTTTGTAATAATAAAGATAAACTATCGAGAGAAAATAATTGAAACATCCCATACATTACATATCTTCCTAGGAAAGGTTTATGACTTTGAAAAATTTCCTCGGACACGTTACGGAGCCTCTTTGGATGTTTTCAGCACGAATGATTTCAAGTGGATGACACACGAAGCGTTTTGAGAAGAGCGATCCGGGTTCGGCGATCTTGGGTGTGAATAGATTTCTACAAGATACTGTCACTCTGGGTAGTTGTTGCTCGTCAAACCGCATTCGCCAGTCGACCACCAGCTATCCCCAGATTCCATAAAATTGTGAAAAAGTCCTAGAAAAAACCTCGCAGCTTTGCTTAAAAATCACAAAAAATGCACCCGAATGCGCTAAAAAAAGCCCACTTATATTAGTTTAGTTGTGAAACGCTTTTATTCTCAGTAGAATAGAGTTTCGATTTCACCAAAAAAAAAAAATTAACTTCGAATTAAACTTCCAAAAGTTCATACCAAACCCGCATTTTCCTGGGAAACATAGAATATGCAAAATTAATCCTGGAAAATGATGAAAGAATGCCATACAATTACCATTAACTGTGAGAAAACGATATTTTGCTTAAAGATCACAAATAATGCACCCGAATGTAAGAATAAAGTCCATTTACATAGATATATTTCTGTTCACTACAATAGCATTTCCATCTTGGTAATAAAAAATGCTAAATCATCCAAATCTGTGGCAGTAATCTTCCAAAAGTTCATCCAAAATGACCTTTCCGTGGGAAACATCAAAATATGCAACATAAAAGCCCGAAAAAATGAATAAAATTGCACCAACATGTGAGAAAATTATCTGTTTGCTTAAAAATCTCATAAAATGCATCAACATGCCCGAACAGAAAAAGCGAACAACCGAAGAAACAATACAAAAAAAAAACCTCTCCCCTTATGCGAACCGAAACTTTTGGAACCCCTTCCGGTTTGGCGAAAGAAAAAAACGACGGTACGGGGAGGAATTCGAGCTCGGACAGATAACAGGGTTGGACACGCGTTGTGTGTCTCCGATACAACAAACCCTTTTAATCTTTATACCTCTAGGACCATGTCCATTGCAAATGTAAACGTTTAGGATAATCAAACAGTGTTAAATTTATCCTCTAGTGATTTCTTTACCTGCCTCCAGTAATTTTCTTTAGGCTTGCCTCTCCATAACGCTGGGAAAATAGGTTTAGGTACCCAATTCAATTTCCAAATTTATTCGTATTCTAAGTCGTATGCACATTCGATTCATTATTCTCCTTTATATTCTAAACCTTAAAGAACAACGTATAAAAAGTATCCAAATGCCCGAACAAGTTCACTCTTACTGAGCTTAGATTTTTCTAAATATTTCTCCTCAATCGCATTTCAGTCTCCCCATACCCCAAATTACATCATCACCCAAATTTGCACAATTAATCTTCCAAAAGTTCATTCAAAAGTGTTTTTTTTCCTGGTAAACATAAAAATGTGGAAAATAAAGGCTCGGAAATAGTAAAAGCAAATGTCATAAAATTTCCAAAAAGTCTGAGAAAACATTTTGCTTGAAAATCATAAAAAATGCCCAAACCAAATGCACTTACATGGGCTTAGTGTTTTCCAAAATTTTTCTTATCAATCGCATTTCAGTATCGCCATAGAACATATACTATAACGCAACTTTGCAAAAGCTTATCCAAAAATGTCGGTTTCCAAGGAAACATCAAAATATGCAAAATAGTCACGAAAATAGTGAATAAAATAAAATGAAATTAACGAAAGTGTGAGAAAATAACATTACATGGGAAATTCCCAAATAATGCACCGAAAATCCCTTCTTAGATTTTTCTGAAACTTTTCTCTTCAATTGAAAAATATTTCAGTCTCGACAAAAGAAAAAAATATATATAAAATTACCTAAGTCTGTTTAAATAATCTTCCAAAAGTTCGCCCAAATTGTTTTTCCTGGGAAACATCAAAGTATGCAAAACGAAAACTCAAAAATAGTGAGAAGATGCTATAAAATTTCCGAAAATTGTGAGAAAAAATGACTAGTCTCGAATTTCAGAAATGTATAAATGCCCGAAGAAAGTCCACTTACATCAGCCCAATTTTTGGGAAACATTTTCATTCAATCAAAAAGCATTTCAGTCTCGCCAGAAAAAGGAAGTTTAATCACCTCAAATCTGCCTAAAGAATCTTCTAAAAGTTTATCAAAAAATGCCGTTATCCTGTGAAATATCAAAATATCCAAAACAAAAGCTCAAAAATAATAAAACGCCATAAAATTACCGAAAAGTGTGAGAAAATTATCAGTTTGCGTAAAAATCTCACAAAATGCATTAAAATGCCCCAACAAAGCCCACTTACATCACCTCCAGTTTTCTGAAACATTTTTATTGGCTAGAATAGCATTTCAGTTTCACCAAAAAAATACCGAATCCTCCAAAATGATTTTCATCTGGGAAACATCAGAATATGCAGAGTTGTATATAGGCTGTATATATGCAGAATATATAGGCTTGAAAATAGTGAAAAAATGCCTTAAGATTACCGAAAAGTGAGGGAAAATGATCAGTTTGCGGGAGAATCTCATAAAGTGATTCCAAATGCCCTATCCGAGTTCACTTACATCAGCCCAGTTTTTCTGAAACATTTTTTACTCGCTGGAATAGCGAATCCGTCTCGCCAAAAAAAAAAAAAAAGACGCGGTCTCATCGAAATCAGGTTAACAATTCCGCATAAAGTGTTTAAAAAAAATCATTTTTTTCCCACATTTATTCCGGAAAACCTCTTCATTTCACCATTTCCCACACTGTGTGATTTAAATTTTCCAATGACCAAACGACGGCCGGCGAAGCTGACGTCACGTCCGGCCAGGGCCTGCCGTTTCCTTATTGGTCGATTCCGAAGTAAACAGTCCGTACGGCGTTCGATTCTGTGGGTTGGAAAGCGATACTGTTGGCCCAGAGTTGGAATCCGCGTGTGTTCGGGTTGTTTTGTTTTGCCGATGCTCCGAGATCCAATTCGATCTTCGCCATGAGTCCCAGCGCTCCCGGAACACCTAAGATATTTTCCTACACTTCGCATATCGTCAATAGTAGAGGAAAGAGCTTGTTTTGCAAGTACTGGGAACCGGCTGAAAAAGCGAGGTGATTTTTCACTTTTTTGTCCTTTGTGTGTGAATTTTCCTTAAGTTTTCGTCTTGCGGGAATTCGATTTTAAAATTGTAGATATGCGTGTATATTAACATGTTTTAAAACCATGTATGATTTTTTAAGATTATAATTATATATCATTTTATGATTAAAATTACGCTAGATTTTTCTGTTTTCTTTCGTTTTTACTCGTGTGGAAGAAAATTACCTAAACACTAGAAACTCAAATGAAAATTCGTTTTAAATCAGTTGAGTAAATTAAATTTAAATTTACTAAAATTAAATTTAACTGATTTTATGACAAAAGTTGAAATTGCGTATCATTTGTTACATAAGAATATAATTGTATATCAATTTATGATAAAAATTATACGATATTTCAGTTTTCTTTCGTTTTTACTTGTGTGTCGCAGAAAATGAGCGTAAAGCTACTAACCAAAACGAAAGTTCGTATTTAACCGTTTGAGTAAATACGACTAAAATTACGGATAACTGTGAATTTATGACTACAGTTGTAATTGTTTTGTGAGTTCTAATAATAGTATAATTATATATAAATTTATGATAAAATTATGCGGGATTTCTGATTTCTTTCGATTTTAATTACGTTGCAAAAAATGACGTTAAACTTCAAAGCAAAACGACAATTTGTTTTTAATCGTTTGAGTAAATTTGACTAACATTACAGTTAACTGAATTTATGATTAAAGTTTTATAACGTAAGATTATCACTATTTATCAATTATGGTTAAAATTGTGAGAAATTTTAGTTTTCTTTCGCTTTTATTTGTGCAACAGAAAATGATCTTAAAGCTACAAATCTAAGCGAAAGTTCGTTTTTAATCATTTGAGTCAATTTGTCTAAATTTACGGTCAACTGTGAATTTATGACTGCAGTTGTAACTGTATGCGAGTTTTTAACTTTAAAATAGTAATCAATGTGAATTTGTAACATTAAATTAGTTATGGTGTGTGGCTTTATATCTTAAAATTTGTGCGATTCGACTTTTTATGAGTTTTATCCTTTGTATGAGAATTCTCTCTTTCTTTCGCGAGATTTGAGAGTTCCTTTATTTTTACTTGTGTAGCAGAAAATAAAGTGCTACAAACCAAAGCGAATTTTCAGTTTTAATAGTTTGAGTGCATTTGACTAAAGTTAGTTAACTGTGAATTAAAATAAATGAAAATCTCGTTAAAATTACATTTAACTGTGAATTTATGACTGCAATTGTAATTGCTTTCGACCTTTTAACTTTAAAATGGCGATTAAAGTGAATTTATAACTATAAGTCAGTTATTTTTATGTGACTTTATAACTTCAAAATTATATGCGATTCGATATAAATATATATATATATATATAGCTTCCTGAGCTTATTCATACTTTGTGTGAACGAACCAAAACGAAAATTCGTTTTAAATTTCTAGAGTAAATTTCACTAAAATAACAGTTAACTATGAATTTATAACTGCAGTTGCAATTGCATACAAGTTTTTAACTTCGAATAGTAATTAGAAATAATTTATAACCTTTAATCAGTTATATGCAGGAATTTATAACTTCTAAATTATATGCTATTAGATTTTTTCTGAGTTTTATTCCCTTTGTGGGTGAATTTGTCTTTCATGTTATAAGTTTGTGCTAATTTATGAGACTAAAATTTCGTGAGATTCGAGTTTTTTTCGTTTTTACCTGCGTAGGAAAAAAAGAGAGACAAAACAAGCCTTCGTTTTTAATCGTTTCAATAAATTTGATTAAAGTTATAGTTAACTTTGAATTTATGATACAGTTGTATTTGTATGTAGTAATTGTTTAACTTCTATTTTAGTTAAAAGCTCTAGTGTGAATTTATGACTTTAAGTCATTTACGTTTGTGTGTGACTTTATAACTTCAAAATCAAATGCAATTCGACTTTCCCTTTTATCCTGTGCGTGAATTTGTCTTTCAAATTCTAATCATGCCCTAATTTATGACTAAAATGTTACGAAATTTTCTACTCCTTTGTTTTTATTTTAGTAAAAGTGACAAACGGAAACTTCGTTTTTAATAGTTTGAGTAAATTTGATTAAAATGATAGTTAAGTGGTGAATGTATGACTACAGTTGTTATTACATGCGAGCTTTTAACATATTAAAATAACAGTAAGTGTAAATTTATAATTTTAAATCAGTCATATATGTATGACTTTATAACTTCAAAAATATATGCGATTTGGCTTAAAGGTTATGCGATTGGACTTTTACTAGGTTTTTAATCCTTTGTTTGTAAAATACTCTTTCAAATTCTAATTATATATTAATTGATAACTAAAATTTTGAAAAAAGATTTGAGTTTTCTTCATTTTTAATTGTCGCAACAAAAAGTGACAAACCTAATTTTCGTTTTTAATAGTTTGAGCAAATTTGACCCCAAAACTTACACAGTAAACTTTTAATTTACTTTTTTACCTTAATAACTTATAACTTAAAATTTTAGTTAGGAGAAAATTTATGATATTAGAACTGTGTGAGGGGACTTTTCCATATTTTTAATGACCCATGAGAGTACTATTAAAGTATAGCGTGAAAACATGACTTTAAAATTATGCGATGTATTACAGAACTTATGACTAAAATAATACGAAAATTAAAACTGAGCGAGATGATTTTTCATTCGTTTTAACCGTTTATGAATTAATCTTTATAGTTCTTCCGGGGTGGGGGTGGGTTTGGGGGGCAAAATTAAAAATAGCTACGCCTCAAAATCTTAATTGGAATATTTAAATTTTACTCCGTTGTATTGTACAGTGTGATGTCAAATAAAATACACCTATATACTTACTCTTCACTTTTTCTCACAAATATTTGGAAAGAAAAGAAGCATGTCACGACACAAAATAATTGTAATTTAGATTCGTCGATTCATTTAGTTTTGATTTTAAACATATATTATTTATGCAAGAACAATGATGTACTTAACTCCTTCGAACAAGTCAAAAATCAGGCTTACCCCCCTTTACTTGATACGGAAGAATTACAGTTACGCATGATCTTGCAATAGTGCGAAAGACCAAGCTAAGCTTGGCACAAGCGAAAATAATTATTTTACATATTCGAATGGCAATTTTAATTAACTAACTTCACACAAGAGCAACAGAACAGTCTATTGGCTACGGTTCGGGAACAATTCCCAATGGAAAGATTCCAGGACAACACCATCGAAATTCTATTTCTTCCCTATATTTCATCCACAATCAGAAGCGCGAAATTTAAATTATGTATTGCACCAGTAAAATATATTCCGATATAAATTAACATTATTATCGATTGTTAAGACAAATGAAATGAAATAGGAAGCGGCAAGGTGCAAAGCGACACCCGCAGAGCAATCAGATGTGCTGACTCAAGCGGTGAAAACGCTTTGAATGGTCTGGGATGTCACTATTGGAATAAAAAGGGCTGAACTTATTTCAATTCAGCTTGAGAGGTACTCAACCATAAACTATCAAAGAATTACCTATAATATGGATAGAACGTTTAGTACATTATAATCAATAGAATATCCGATTGTAAACTGGTAGGTAGTCGAATTAACGTTGCACTGGAAGCAACGCAACGGGCTATTGGTGACGGTCCGTGATCAATCCTCGAGGGCAACACGTTGTAAATTTCAATCAAGGTCAGATGACGAAGTCAACATCTGAACTGGCTTCCCATTTTCCAAACTACAACACCATTCAACTTGAGGACATTTGACAGATTCAACGTGTACCAGTCCACTTTGTACTTCCGGTTGCTAATCCACTGCTTTCCGACTGGGCTTCCGCGGCTCTTCTCATCTCTGGAGTCTCACAAATAAAATGTCCTTAGACTTGGAAAAATGTCGACAGTAAATAAATTTGAATTTAGTTTGCCACAATGGTCAGTCCTCATAATAAAATCTCAATTTTTTAAAATGGTAATCCCTATTTATGATCATGGTGGCGTGGTGTGGATGTTTGGAGAGCGGGGTTCCGGCTGACAAGTGTTGCGTTGTAATCTGACCGTGGTTCAAAGTTATAGATCTTTGCCGTTGGGATTGATCCTGGACAGTCGTTAAGAGCCCGTTGTGTTGCTCCAGTACGACGTTGATTAAAATACCTACCTACCTACCTACCTTATTAATGATGTGATTTGTGTAAAAATCTATATTTCGGATAATTATGATGTGAAAACTCTTTTAACTTTCCTGGTGGTTTTATCTTCCCGTCAAAAATTATTCTGTAATGACCAGCCCCTGGCGCAAAAACCTCTTTTTTAGCTGTCACCAGTTCTGGGCAAGGCACAATTTGTTTTTCTTACTTAAATCTTTATTTTTCTTGGAGTAACATGGAAGTTTACTCTCAACGAGATATCCCGTCCTCAGGAAAATGGACCCAATCTTGGACGATATATCTAGCCGAAACACTTGGAGGGTCAATGACATTTAAAGTGGGGGTTATTCGGAATTTTGGAGATAAACGCAAACTAATTTTGAGGACGGACCTTAATGCAAATAAAGCCCACAATTATATACAGTTTTAACCCCAAGTCTGATGACTCTTGTTTCGACTACTACGATTTCCGGCACCTGAATAACGAGGCGCTTAAATACTAATTTCGGAATTCCTAAATTTCCATTGTTAATTGGGATTTTCAGATAAAATTGGTTTTTGTCCTGAGATAGGTATGTAAATAACATCTCACTGGAGCAACACAAAGGGCTATTCACGACTGTCCGGGATCAAACCCGAAAGGAAAGATCCGGGGTGCAACACCACGAAATTTTGAACACGGTCAGCAGACGAGGTCAAACCTGAACTTCCACCCCTCTCCGAACTTCCACCACGTCGGCCAACGTGACGTTTCAGTCCTGAAGCAACAAGTACAACGGAACATGTTTTCAGAGGGTCCATTTCATATGGGGAATTTTAGTGACTGTCCCCCGTACATCGTTCTACACGTTTCCACGAAAAACTCGGTATATTTTCTCTATAATTTCCAAGTCAGGCCTCTTTACTAAGACATCATCTAATTTTCCGGATATAGCTTTGTCAACCTGGTACAGGATAAACAGAATTATGAACAACAGACTGATGAGAACAGACCTATCTCATCAGTAGAGGGCATTGATGCTCCCTACAATCTTGTAATGGTAGATTAGTTGGTTTTTTGAGTTTTATGGCTACATACGGCCAAGCTGCGCCAGACACAAGACAAAATAAAGACTGCTATAAAATTGATCTATTTACAATTTTGAATTGAAACTAGCCCTCCCCAATGTACGAAATTTAAATAAAATTCACAAAACCGATGTCAGAGACGAATAAAAGCAAATTTTTATTGTAAACTTTCCCAAAGGTAAGTATGGTAGTTATTTTTATTGAACGTCGCGCGCGCGTACTGGAGCAATACAACGAGCTATTGAAGACTTTCCGGGATCAATCCCCAAGGGAAAGATCCGATGTTTCCCAAAAGGTATTTTAACGTTGGATGTGAAACTTCAAATCGGATTTGTCTGCTCTACATTCTGTCAAAATGTGCCGAACAGTAAAAATACAATGGCAATGATCATAACGGAGTAGGTTCTCCGATCAATAAGTGTCTATGTGTAAAATGAGTATGGCTAATGCGAAGTTTTGTCAGTTATATTTCATTTTTCCTATTCAAATTTGTATTGCCAAATCCTGTGATGGATGGTAGTATAAAGTGGAGCTTACTTTGCGAATCTTTATCCTAAGAATCTAGCAAGTTTGATTTCATTTCTAGATGGTAGAACTTGCTGTGGAAGAGAGTTTAGGTTTTATTTTCCAAATAGTACATGTGATAAATGCTTTTTGTTTATACTTTCGCTTGAGGAGTTTTGGGTTTTGTTGCTGATTCTTTTATGGGGGGAAGTTTTCAATTATTTAAAGAAGATGCATCCAAACCCTCTTTTGCAACAGGGATGGCATCTGCCACTTCTGTAAGTGATTTAAATACGTTATTAACTCCTTCTTGTGGTTTTCTCGACAAGGCCTCTCGTCAAACTGATAAAACCGATCAGATCTTGATGCACAAAGTATCTCGTCGAAACCATTTCGAGGGACAAGAGCCACATGATGGTGATCGGTGTAATAGATTGAGGCAGACGACTACGTTTCCCATCGAGAAATAATATATAGGTATTTTAATTAACGTCTCACTGGAGTAACACTAAGAGTTAATGGTAACTGTTGGCAATCAAATACGAAGGACAACATCTCGTAATTTTGAACCAAGGTCATACCTGAATCGGCACCTAGATTCTCAAAAGTTCCTCACAACGCCAAGGTGAGAACATTTTAGACCACGGTAGATTTAACATGCACCAGTCCCATTTGTACACGGCGGTCTTTGGTTGGATTCGTACTCACAACCCTCTGGTTTCTTCCAACTGGGCTACCGTGACCCCCGAGTTATAATTGGATCAGGCGGAAAAGAGACAATCGGAAGAACCTCTCGGAAAATATCTACTCAATTTGTTGCTTTAAAAATATATTTTGCTGAACATATCAAAGTAATTACCGTTGGATGTAGGGGCGTCTTATCTCTTCACTCTGACCGCGGTTCAAAATTACGAGGTGTTATCCACGAATCTTTCTCTTTGGTTCACCACCAATAGCTCGCTGTTTTGTTCCAGTGCACTGTTAATTCAACTACCAACTATCCTTGGGAGCAGAAAGTGTTTAAAACTGCGACGTTCGTTGCAGAACAAAGTCTTTCAAGTACAATTTTTCCTTAGTTTTATGAAAATTTTGGGCGATTTATTTGAATCATAAGTTACTATGTTAAGCGGTGCAACGCGCGCTCCTTGCTACACCTTTTTTCTTTTCTAGCTAAGGAACAACTTCCCTACACGACACAAATTGCCACAAACACTTTATAAATAACACATCTTCTATGGCAATGACAAAATATTTAACTTCAAAAGTTATCGACAGAATTGCAAATTCTGAATTATGCCTTGGTTTTAAATAAAGTAAGTTAATTAATTTTGATGTGTTTTATATTATAAATATGAATACGTTTTTAATCGATAATTGTGCTTTGCGTCTGTTTTTGACTTAACTGCAGTTTTCAAAATTCGGGCAAAATGCCTGCAGAGCAATTGGAATTCTTTGGAGTTGTGTTGCAGAAAACTGAATATAATTCTGCACCTGGGCAACTAATATCTTCTGCAAGGTGGCGGAGACCATTATCATGGCAATGTTAACCCAAATGACCCTCAATGATAAGTTGAGTCTTTGGAAAAAATGTTTTAAAGTGTACGTATACATTAGAAGATTTCTAAAACTCTTGACTTCAAAAATTCAATTTTTTTACAATAGATTATTGATTTGAACTTAAACTCACTTCAGCGTGAAAAATTCAGACTAAGTTAATAATTAATTATCTAATTTATATATAATTAGCTAATTATTATGTTCCTTGAATAGTGATATCGCAAACTTTAATTCGTTCCGAAAGACGAGTCCTGTTGGAAATTATTCCTAATATTATTCTTCATGTTTTGATCATCCGCCAAATTGCTAGAAAGATTAGGTTTCTTTGGGATTTGTTATCACAAAGTAAGTCTAAGAAATAAAGATTTTTTGGGAAATTTCAACAACTAAATATCAATTAAAAATTCATTTTTAACTAATAATTTTGACTGAGTCAAAACTTCAAGTGTATAATATACACTACCCTACAATAATGAACCGTACGCCAGCGGATTTCCATAAACTACGACTACTTGTTTGGGGGTGTTTTTCGTGGTATGGCCTGGGAACTTTGCATATTGTTCCTGGTAAATTGATCACCGACGCCTACATGAACATTTTGGACAGTCAGGTTATTCCTACGCCCTGGCAATTTTATGGAATGGACGAATGTTACTTCCAGGACGACAACGCTCCGTGTCTAGTTGCAGCCTATGTCAAGCAGTGGTATCAAGATGTGGATGTAAAACGTCTTCCCTGGCCTTCTCATAGTCCGACCTAAACCCCATAGAACATTTGTGGGACGAGTTAGCGACGCTTACGAACCAGGGAACCACATCCGAAATCTACAGCTGAGCTTTCGACATTCTTGCAGCAGGAATGGACATAAATACCCATAGCTGTGTATCAAAACCTTGTTGAAAGTATGCCCAGAAGGGTTGCTAGTGTAATTGCTGCATGTGGGGGGATTTCCCCCTTATTAAAGCATGTCTCCTTTCCCTTATACCATGACATCTTGATGTCCAGTTCATTATTGTAGGGTAGTGTAGATTATATTGACACAAAATGATTATAATAGATCAATTTATTTTTTAGTTATAATTGTAACAAAGCGTCCTATTGCAAAAACACAGTTCTTCAGAAATTGAGTTTAAACTTTTGGAAACATGATTGGCACTGGGGACAGTACCTAACAAAAAACCCTTGTAACTAGAAAAGTATTCAATATTGACAGCCCCAGTACACTTTTTTTTTATTTTCTTATCTACTTCTCTTCTTCAAGGACCGATGTGTGGTAATAATTTGCGAATTGTAGTCGACGCTTCTGGGTGTATTTTCTGTATGAGTAAAAGTTTCAATGTTTTGAACGGTTATCGTACATAAGAAAGCGGAGAAAACGTTCTGAGGTTTGAGTTTTTGATCTCTAACTTAGCTGTTGCAATACTGGATTGAAAGTATGGAATTTATTTTTCTATTAACGAGGATGAGATTCTGCCATTTTAGTTAGTTCATTTTTGTGTGGTAGGAGATTACAAAACACAGCTAAGTGTCTTTTCTTTTTATATTATTTTCTATATTTAATCTTTTCGGGGAAAGAAGAATCCCAATCACAAAATTGCAACACCACCTTTAGAATCTGTTTTTGAATCTAAAACTTCATAATTGGCAATTATATTTAAAATTTTCTTCATCCGAATTTTATTACTTTTAAGATTTTGTTAGACACTTTATGGTAGTTTGCGTTTGCTTTTTCAAAGGCTTAGACTTTTAGTAATCAAAGCTGTCCAAGAACAAAAGGGAACCACATTGCTTCTTTGTATTATGTGGAATGCGTTCTATTTTTACATAAGCTTTATTAACTGAGCCAATTCTTATGCCGTGTTCCTTTTGGGGGGTTTCTCCATTCTTCGAACAGATTTAGTCATTAATTTTTACTAGTACTTTAATTTGTCAAATTTTATTTAAATAAACCTTAAAGATTGTTTACATACACTACCCTACAATAATGGACCGGACACCAAGATGTGATGGTATAAGGGAAATAATAGATGCTTTAATAGGGGGATGGTCCACCACGTACTGCAATTACACTAGCAACCCTTCTGGGCATACTTTCAACTTGGTTTTGATACACAGCTATGGGTATTTGTGTCCATTCCTGCTGCAAGAATTTCGCCAGCTCAGCTGTAGATTTCGGACGTGGTTCCCTGGTCCGTAAGCGTCGCTCTAAATCGTCCCACAAATGTTCTATGGGGTTGAGGTCGGGACTCTGAGCAGGCCAGGGAAGACGTTTTACATCAACATCTTTATACCACTGCTTGACAGAGCTGCAAGATGACATGGAATGTTGTCGTCCTGGAAGTAACATTCGTCCATTCCATAAAATTGCCAGAGCGTAGGAAGAACCTGATTGTCCAAGATGTTCATGTAGGCGTCGGTGTTCAATTGACCAGGAACAACATGCAAAGATCCCAGGCCATACCACGAAAAACACCCCAAACAAGGATGTTATGCAAATCCGCTGGAGTCCAGTCCATTATTGTAGGGTAGTGTGTATTTCCGGCAGATCCAATTTTTTAGCTAATAGTTTGTTTGTATATGTTAAGATAAAGAACTCTTTCAAAGCTTTTTGTAAGATTTGTGAGAAAAGAGGCTTTGGCGGTATTTCCGTTTGTGACGAGTATGGATGGAACTGTTTATTTTAAATGTCTTGTTCATAGATAAATTAATTGTCCTGAAATTTATTTAAATTAATGAGTAAAACTATTAAAACTATTGAAATTAATTCAATTATTTAGCTAGGCTCTGAGTTTCTGTCATCTTTTCACAGCAATAATGGTAAATTTGGCAATATCCTACATCTATTTTTTGTGCTGAATAGTAGTTTAAGATCTGGATACTTATTCTAGAATACTGAATTTTTCAAGGTTTTAAACTTAAGCTTCCTGGTGGTTGTCTAGACGAGATATCTCGTTGTTAGAAGAGAACTAGACAGACTTTGAATGAAAGATATCTTGTCATTAGAAGGAAACTGACGCGATCTTGATCTTGTCATCATAAACAATTCTGCAATATCTTGATGATGAGATATCTCGTCATTAGCAAAATGGATCAGATCTTGGTGGACGAAATATTTCGTCGAAACCACTAGGAGGATAAAGTATTACACAGTATTACGCATTTTAAAATATAAAAGTTACATCACCTGCTTCTTACATGCTTGAAAAAAAGTACTATGCCTCAGTGTGGTAAAATTCTTATATCCATGAACACAACTTTCAACTTTGTAGTTTTCGAATATGAAATTTTTGGCATCTTTGAAATGATTCTTGTCTTCGAAATATTTGGTGACATAATTCACGTTCAAATCGTTAAACAAAACAGATAATAATAAAAGAAATGCAAAGAAAACATCATGATATGGAAACCCAAATGGATCACAAGCTATGAACAGCTGGCTATGAGATATTGTTTTTGCTGTAGTTGACTTTACTTTTGCTGCCGTTGATATCGTGTTTTTCTGTAGTTTGTTTTCCACTTTTAGCCAAGAAAGTATGACACTTGTATCTGGATACTTATATCCCATCGTCTTAAATTCTTCAATATTTCAAACTTAAGAATTATTCTGAATTACACATTTTTAAATATAAAAGTACGTTTCCTGCTTCTAACATGCTTGGCAAAAATAGCTCTCAGTTGTAAAGTTCATACTTAAATCAAACTTTTAGCCTTTTAGAATTCTAAACTTGGCATCTTTGAAAATGATAATTGTATTCGACAGGCTTAGAACCCCAAATGGACTATGAGAGGCTGGTTGTGTGATATTTTGTTTTTGCTTTAGTTACCTCTGCTTCGAACATGCTTGGATAAAATGCGTCTAAGTAGTAAACTTCATATATCCTTGAATCCAATTTTTGGAACTGTGCTTCTAGAATTCTAAACTTGGAATCTTTGAAAATGATAATTGACTTCAAAATAAGCCCTATAACAAAAAAAAATCGACTCACCAAGAAGGAGTTGTCCTATTGCGATAAAACTGGTATAGATGTGAAAAACATACAAATAGAAAAACAAACGATTAAAATTTCAGAACAATTGAATGATTTATTTCAGAGTTTGACCGTTACAAAAGGAGGAAGTCAATGAGGCGTTGGTCCACCTCTGGTCTGGATACAAGCTGTCACACGGCGTGGCATAGACTGAAGAATTTCCCGGATGGTGTCATGCAGAATTTCTTGCCAAATTGTCTCCAACTGTCGGGCTAAATGGTCAACATTACGAGAGGGTTGCAATCGCCTTCTAATAAAGTCCCAAATATGCACTATGGGAGAGAGATCAGGAGACCTAGCTGGCCAAGAAAGTGTTCGGAAAGCTTGAAGACAGTTCATAGCAACACATGCCGTGTGCGGTCGGGTACTATATTGTTGAAAAGTAAGTCCGATGTGTCGCAAAAAGAACGGTAACACAACCGGTCGTAGAATGTCATCTACGTACCGCTGTGCTGTAATTGTGCCAGAAATGATTACCAAAGGGGTACGGCTATGAAAGGAGATGGCACCCCAGACCATAACGCCCTGTTGTGGGCATGTGTGGCGTGCGATAACAAGGGCAGGATCCTCACGCTACCTTGGATGTCTCCAGACAAGTATGTGGTTGACGTTAGGACACCGTTGGAAGCGGGACTCGTCACTAAAGACTAAACGTCCTCAGTCAGCGCCGTTCCAAGTTGATCGAGTCCGGCACCACTGTAATTCTGCACCTTTTTGGTGTATTTTTTTGTTATAGAGTGTATCAGGTAACAAAATTCACTTTCTAATTGCAAAACATGGCCAGTGAAACTATATTTTTGTTAAATCTAATCTTATTTTCTACTCATTTGTTTATTTCATAAAATCTTACCATTTTAATTAATTTTTCCACACTGTTTCTTTGTTTAAGCAACTTATTTCTGTAAGCTCCATGTGGCCGGGTTATACTTCTGTGGTGCACGGGTTTACTTTATAAATAAAAAAAATTTGTTAAACAAGACAAATATTAAAAAGTGGAATGAAAACAGAGCAAGATATGGTGAGTGGCTGTGTGTGAGATTTTGTTTTTGCTGTAGTTGCCCTTTTATTTTTGCGATAGTTGACTTCGTGTTTTTGCAGTAGTTGCTTTTTTCTTGTAGCCAAGAGAGTATCACACTTGGGTTATCCGAAATGACTCAGCAAATCGCTTCATTTTGAATAATCCTCTATTCAAAAATGCATTAAAAGTGGAAAGATCCGAAAAAAGGTTTTCATGGTTTCCAATGTCGTTTTAGGTCTTAGGTTCTCAAGATTTTAGGTTTTTATGTGTTCTAAACCTAAAATTAGGTATTTGCAGATACTATAAAATATACTTAGTTTATTTAGGACATCTCCAAAGGGAACAAATATATTAACAGAGTTAGAATATAGGACATAACTAAATAAGGATAGGTGGTTAAATAAATTACAAAAATTCAAGCCTTTCTCTGCTTTGCTTTTGAAGAGAGTGTCAGTCGTTCTGCACTTGTGGATGATTAAAAAAAAGAAATTTAATTAATGTTATTTCATACGTATTTAAGTAAATTTCATATTCCTCAAACAAACGTTTTGAAAATATGCAATACTTAATTATTTCAACTATCATTTTTAAACTCAGGGTTACACTTTACTCTCTAAGGAGTTCGCACGCATAAATCCACTTTGCAACCATCAATCTTCCCTGAATTAATTCTAACTAGCTTTGAACTTTATGATGAATTTAATTTATTTGATGGATTATATTCCAAGAGTAAAGGCCGACCAACCGGTATAGTGGTTAAGGTGTTAGCCTCTAGATCGGAAGGTCCCCGGTTCGAATCCGGGTTCGGGCATGAATGTTTGTAAGCGTATACCAGCTTAGGTGTTGCTTCGTCATCTGAACATGGTTCAAAATTACGATGTAATTGTTAGGGGCAATGATGGCCCTCCCACTGGGTGCTCCTTCACAAGTGGCCATCACTTCCGGCCTTGTAGTGGCC
The DNA here is from genome assembly GCA_947359465.1 of Metellina segmentata. Taxonomy (NCBI): domain Eukaryota; kingdom Metazoa; phylum Arthropoda; class Arachnida; order Araneae; family Tetragnathidae; genus Metellina; species Metellina segmentata. Next base: position 29,935,171 of record OX375872.1, read on the forward strand.
AATGACTTGGGTCAAAATGTGCCCGCCATTAGAAAAAAAAATTCCAAGTAAAGGAGAAATGGAAGCTTTTCATGGGAGTCTAGGAAATGACCAACAGAACCTTACTAAGGGATACTAATTTACGCAATGGATCAGTGGTATCTTTCCGAAAATCTCACTTTCAAGGAAAGGAGCAGTAAAATAATTTTTTAAAGGATATTCTGAAAAAAGAAGCAATAGAAAATATATTTCCAAATGATTCTATTGTAAGGGAATGAGACAAACATAACCTTACTAAAGGATCTATTCTATCTACCAACAGAATCTTTCCAAAGAATTCATTTCCGAGGATAGGAGCAGTAAAACATTTACTAAGGATTATATTCTTAGGAAAGAACCATAGAACCTTTTCAAAGGATTCACTTCCAAGGGAAAAACCAATAGAATGACACACACATATTTTACAGGTTGAAAGAATTCGTAGATTCTTTCAACCAATAGGTATGTAGGTAGGTATTTCAATTAAAGTCGGACTGGAATAACACAGCGGGTTATAGAAGACGGTCCGGGATCAAATCTGAAGGTAAAGATCGAGGACAACACCACATAATTTTGAGCCAAGGTCAGATGACGAGGTCAAGCGTGTGTGAGCTGACCCTCCACTCTCTAGAATTCCACACCACGCCAACGTGAGGACATTGGAAGCCACGACAGATTTAATGTGCACAAGCCCCATTTGTACTATATTGGGATTGTGCAGAGGTTTAGCGATTGAATAAGACAGTGGACTGTATAAACTTTATCATTTATTCACATGCGTGCGTTCTGGGAGCCGACCCTCGTCAATCTCCTCATTTCCTTCCATCAAGGTTACAAGATCGCCAAGTGGCGCCACGGGGGTAGAGTGCCTATATAGTAAGAGTGGCGACAAGGACGACCATCTCACGGGTGTAAGAATCATAGCAATTGCGCATGCGTATGGAGTTGGAAATTTTTAACTCCATGTTTGGTTCTGGGGAAAGGTATGCCAAATTTGGCAATTTATCGCTTACAATACGAGGATTTTTTTAGTTTGCTGTCAGATGTTAAAGTAATAAGTACGGCCAGTTTAGAATCCTATTTTTATAGTTTAGTATAAGTAAGGCTTATTTACGATCAGTAAATAAGTATTAAATACTATCTATTCTATACTATCTTTCTACGAAAAAAGTTAATTTGTGTAAGTTCATAATTTAAAAGTTTATTTAAATGTCAAACACACACATTATGAGTTTCTGAAAAATAAATTATTTTATAACTTGTAATTGTGCTCTATATCCATTTGCTCTACATCCAATACTACATTATGAGCACTCGTCACATGTTCCCTCAGCTTTGTTCGTGTTGAAAATGTTTGTTCACACGATACTGCAAGGCAGTTTATGTTAAATTTTCTTTTATTGCTGACATTAGTCACAATGTGCAGTAGTCATGAGAATTCTTCTGTTGGCGATTTATCACTTCCTTTGTGCTTTCTTCTTTTCTTTTCAGACCCATAGCTATGGGTGGGTAGAGGTGGGAGCCGAAAATTGTATCCTTTTATTATATAAGTTAATAATTATATAAGTTAGTGTTTTATGTATGCTTTTTGTTACATCAGAATGGTCCTAAGCCAGCGGTGGATACGACACAATCATCCTAAAGCAAAGGGGACGGCAGAGGGGCGTAAAAATATCAGTTGGTAGTGAGTTCAGCAGTGGTTCTTAGATTATTTATGTAAAATCAACGGAAGCTTGGAAAAATATAAAAAGGGTATTAAAAATTGGGAAAAGTAAATTAGAATGAAAAGGAATAAATTTGAATTTTTTTAAATAATTTGGAGGATCTAAAAAGTTTTCCGCCAGCTGGGTTCGAACTGGGGTAGTCATCCTTCGATGCCGACGCTAATCTGAATGTGGGTGACTTTAGCCGTTAGGCCATCGTTGCTTCACGAAGAGAAGCTCTTTAAAGTATAAGTACCCTTTAATATAAGTTTGCAAGAAATACTACTAACAACAACCATACAACATATATATGAAAATGAGGAGCAAATCAGAGTCAACTTGTCGGACACTTACGCTGTACGCTGAGGCGCTTGTGTATGTATTGTATTTCTACGAAACAACGCGCATATTCAAAATCAAATGGTTACTGCAACAATCAGATTGGCAAGATATCCAAGTGAAGCCAAGCCCGTGAAACTAGCCAATCAAATTGGACTTGCGTAAAGTACTATCATAGGATTGAGACGCTTCTATTTATACTGTTCATCCATTCGAGAATGTCAACGACAGCGGACAGATGCTTGGTTTGGCGCGGGGTGAAAATATCCTCGTCGTCGCCAAACAAACCACTCGTAAAGAAAGGGTTGCAACAGAAGTCCGGACCGGAATAAATTGACGCATGCGCAATTGCTATGATTCTTACACCCGTGAGATGGTCGTCGACAAGGGACCAAATTTGGCCCAATGCACATGCGCGGCAGCCATTTTTCTACCAGAATCGGTTGCTGGGCGAATATGTTTCTTCCATCGGTTTCCCACATTTCCTCCTCTCTCTTTCTTTTGGCGATAGTATTTATGTCCCGTAATTTTTATGCTCACGACTTATTGAACTTGTTTTCGTGAATATTAACAAGAAAATGAATAAAGTTAAGCTTATAACTTCAGTGTTAAATAAAATAAGATCTGATGTGTTGTCTCTCTCAGGCACAAGTTTTTTCTTTAAATTCTTTCCATGCTGTGTAATAGAAGTTTACGCATTAATTTTATAACATTAAATAAAAAATAGATTTGAAATGTCCTACCATTAATGGACAGTTCCTTAAAATAAAACTTTCTTTCAACCAACTGTTCAACACATGTAGTTTTTTTTTTAGTGTGATTAATCCTTTCCTTACATTAACCGAACCAGAAAAGATACTGAACATTTTTATTTGACCTTTTTAATACATAACATAAAATTTTAACCCACTTAAATTTAATTTTAAGTTTCATCCATTTATGCAAGTCAAAAGACATGTAATTTCAAAAATAATCAACACCATCAGTACACATTTGTTAAAAAATCTACCACATTTTCATATGAAAAATAGTATTAACAGATTTAAACTAAATTATGAGCAAATATTGGCCTAAACATACAAGAATAATCTCAAGATAAAAAATAGTTAACATAATTTGTACGCATTTATATCCAAATTCACAGATAAATGTTGATGTGGTGGTTTTGTTCCGAGATCTAGCAGCAAAATAAAGATGAAAGTTTACATCAAAAATAACACTTTTATGTAAACATTTCTTTTATTCTTTTTATATAAAGCATTGCTACAATTTACTCTCTGCTTTTCTGATGATTCAATTCGACATAGGTTATTGTGTAAACCTTTAATAAGGAAATAGCTAAAAAAACAACGCATTATCAAAAGTTTAAAACTTGCTAACTGCCTTTGGCGCGATGCTTACATCGCCAAAGTAGCGGGAAACAGCATGTTGTTCAAAAAAAAGCTATTTACTTAAAAAGTCTTCAAATTTACACTCACAAAACACTAAAATAATTATAAATAGACATTCTAGAACACGAAATGGAACACGAATAAGCTATATTTTCTTTTAAATTTAATATACACACGTTTTTCTCGAACACACAAAAAGTTCCCATGTTAAGTCTACGGGAGCTGGGAAAAGACCGCTTCGGGCGGTAGAAAAGGTCTCTAAGCCAATCAGAAAGTGTTTCCCGTATGTCGCCACTCTTATTATATAGGCACTCTACACGGGGGTGGTGCTCCGTCGCCAAGGCGAAAGTTACAAACACGGAACATCCCGCCCGGCGTTGAAATATTGCAAATATTTCAAATAGATATTATAAAAACATTCAAATACAATTAATTATACAAACATTACAAATTCTTAAAGAAGACTGTAAACATAAATAATTATTACACACCAATATAACTCTACAGTACAATATACAATTTAAGAGTAATTTAAAAGTCCAAATTATTATTTTACAGAATGTACTTGATTATCAACTATAGGCAATATACAAATGTTTGAAATCGCTCTCCTAAAGTTACGTAGGAGTGCGGACATCGACTACTCTAACGTTTCCGTCAGAGCCTGGGATTACTTTAATGATACGACCTAGTGACCATGTACACATGGGAAGTTTTGCGTCCTTCAGTAACACTAACATCCCTGGAAGTATATTTGGTTTTTTAAACAGCCATTTATTTCGTTGTTGTAACTGACTCAAATAGTTATTCTGCCAATGTTTCCATGTAGTATGAACTAATTTTTGACCTTTTAGCCACCGGTTAAGAAGGTTATCCCTTCGATCAATCAAATTTGGTTCCGGTATGGAATTAATAGGTTTTCCTATTATAAAATGTCCAGGTGTCAATACCTGAAAATCGTGTGTATCTGTTGACAATGGAAAGAGTGGTCGCGAATTTAAGATGCTTTCGATTTGTGTGATTACTGTTAGAAATTCCTCTAGTGTTAGTTTAGCTGGGCCCACCACTCTTTTTAGATGATATTTAAAGGCTTTCACTCCTGCCTCCCAAAGACCACCAAAGTTGGGTGCTCTAGGAGGCGAAAATTTCCACGTCATGCCTTCAGAGGCCAAGAAGCTGGAAATGTCTTCATTCTTCAACACTAGTTCGCGTAAACGTTTAAGTTCTGCTGAAGCCCCAACAAGGTTCGTAGCGTTATCACAAAATATTATCGAACTTTTACCGCGGCGGGCAAAGAATCTTTTTACAGTTGCAATTAGAGCCTCTGACGTTAAGTCTGAGACGAATTCTAGGTGCACAGTCCTTGTAACCATACACACAAATATGGCCACATAGATTTTCTGGAGGGTACCCTTTCTTTGACCCCTGTACTTTATTTGGAATGGCCCACAAAGATCTAGACCGACATTTGAAAATGTAGAACTAGGTGTTACTCTCTCAGGAGGAAGATTCCCCATCAACTGATTTGCAATTATAGGTTTGTTTTTGAAGCATTGTAAGCATTCATGAACAACCTTTCTCGCAATATTTCTGCCACCAAGTGGCCAATATTTTTGACGAACGGTATTTAATAGGGCTTGTGGACCCACATGAAAATCCCGATTGTGATAATACTGAAATATCAGTTTGACCAAATTGTTACCTGCCGGCAAAACAATGGGGTGTTTGTGGTCATAATTTACTTTAGCATGAGTGAGTCTACCTCCAATTCTGATTAAGCCTTCGGGATCTAAAAATGGATTAAGAAATTTTAGCTTACTTGATTGAGGAACTGCGAATCCCTTTTTTAAAGCTGAAATCTCAGGCAGAAAATACCTTATCTGAAGATGCCTAATCAAGCAGGTTTCTGCTCTGTGGTATTCTTCAGGAGAGAGGAAGCCTTTCTGCCTTTCTCGATCTTTACAATTTTTTATAAATCTGAAAATAAAGGCTAGAATTCTAATTAATTTATGAAAACTGTTAGTGAGATCAAACAAATCATCCAAAAGATTTCGATCACTGGATAGAGTCAGAGTTAGCCTGGAAGGAGATTTAAGTTCTTCCAAATACGGTTTTTCAGTCAATTCATTGGAAATTTGCACATTATCTAGAGATGTTGCATTCAGCCTTGAAAATTCTGGTCCCTTCCACCACAGCTCAGTTGCTGCTAGGGTTCTCACATCCAGTCCTCGGGAAACCATATCGGCCGGGTTGCACATCGATGGAACATGTTGCCACTTGAACTCCTTGGATAGTTGCTGAATCTCCGACACTCTGTTGCTGACAAAGGTCTTCAACAAGTTTGCAGGAGTACGAATCCAGGCAAGAGCTATGGTAGAGTCAGACCATAGTTGCACAGAGTCTACCTTTAGTCTTAGAGCTGCTAAGACCTTATGAATTAGCTTCGCTAAAAGAAGACACGCTGATAATTCAAGTCGCGGGATAGTCATGACCTTCGTTGGAGCCACTCGTGATTTACTGCACAGGAGTTGACTGGATACTTCCTTGGTGAAGGACACAGTTTGAATATACACTGCTGCACCGTAAGCCCTTGAGGATGCATCAGCGAAGCCGTTCAGCACGACAAACTTGACATCAGACTTCATAAAGCATCTTGGTACCTTGATTGACTCTAAGCCAGGTAATGTCCCAATAAAGTTCTCCCATTCTTGAGAAACATCTGGAGGTAATTTTTTGTTCCATTCCAATTTCAGCAACCACAACTGTTGCATGAAAATCTTAGCCTTGACAATCACAGGTCCAAGGAGACCAAGAGGATCGTAAATACGTGCAATTTGAGAAAGTACGTCTCTTTTGGTATAATTGCGATTTGAACTGATGTTGACTCTATAAGTAAACGTATCACTTGAACTGTTCCATATCATACCTAACGTTTTTACTGTTATTTCTTCAGCATTTCGATCAAGTGGAAATATTTGAGGTTCCGTGGATTGAGCTTTGTTAGTACACCACTTGTGTAAGGTCATCCCTCCTTTCAGAAGGAGTTGCGTTAATTCGGATTTAAGCAGTTCAATATTCCTTAGATCTGATGAACCAGAGAGACAATCATCCATGTAAAAGTCTTGAAGCACAATCTTTGAAGCTAAGGGAAAGTTATCTTTCTCATCTAAGGCGAGTTGTTGCAAAGTTTTCGTTGCTAAGTACGGAGCACAAGCGGTGCCGTATGTGACGGTTCTCAACTGGTAAACCTTAATTGGCGACGATATACTGTCTTTCCACAGAATTATTTGAAGCTTGAATTGTGAAGGATTTAACTCTATCATTCTGAACATCTGCTTGATGTCAGCAGTGAAAGCATGAATGTGTTTTCTGAATCTAATTAGGATCGAGAAAAGGTCTTCTTGAAGTACCCCTCCCTTACATAATAAATCATTTAAAGAGTTGCCGTTAGTTGTTTTGGCGCTGGCGTCGAATACTACACGTAATTTAGTCGTTTTTGATGATGATAGTATTCCATGGTGTGGAAGAAAGTATCCTTCATCCAAATCTCTATTTTCCCTTATTTCTTCCATGTGGTGCAAAAGTTCATATTCGCTAAGAAATTCTGTGTGCAGTTCTTTCATAGCAGGATCACGTTCCAAACGCTGCCATAAATGATCTAACCTTTTAGAAGCGATTTTCTTGGAACTTCCTAGCATGGTTTCAGAGAATTCTGGTTTGAATGACATTTTTACCACATACCTGCCATCCGGATTCCTGAAATGTGTTTTTTCGAAGTGCTCATTACAGTAATTTAATTCTTCACTATTGCAGGATTTTACATTTTCAACCTCCTCAATTTCCCAGAAAGATGTCAGTGTTTTATTTAGAGCTTCTAAATTTGTAGACAAAAAGCAGTGGTTTGCTTTATTGTTTGAATTATTATCCGAAATAGTACCCGAGACAAGGTAACCAAAGCAGCTTGACTGTAGAATCAAGTTTTCTCCCAAATCTATCTTATCTGCATTTAAGAACTCAAAGAATAATTCTGCACCCAATAGAACATCAATTTTTTGCGGGGTAAAGAATTTCGGTTCTGCGAGATGTATATTACTTGGAATATTTAAATGAGAAATATTAATCTCCTTAGAAGGAGTAAAGTCTGTTATTTTTGGAACAATTAACAGGTCAATTTCCCATTGAGCATCACCATTTTGATTTGATAAGCGAGTTTTAACTTTCGATTTTACGTTCAACGCTGAATCACTCAATCCGCTAATAAGAATATTAGTATTTTGTTTTTTCAAACCCAAAGCTTCTGCACCTCTCACAGTAAGAAAGGATGACTCAGACGCTGAATCGAGAATCGCGCGAAAAGGTCTCTTCATGCCATTAACATCTCTGATATAAATCAACGCAGTGTTTATCAATATTCGTTTATTATTTCCGTTTGAAAAAAGAGCAAGGCGAGCATTTTCAGAAGCGGCTCAATCCCATGATAGTACTTTACGCAAGTCCAACTTGATTGGCTAGTTTCACGGGCTTGGCTTCACTTGGATATCTCGCCAATCTGATTGTTGCAGTAACCATTTGATTTTGAATATGCGCGTTGTTTCGTAGAAATACAATACATACACTAGCGCCTCAGCGTACAGCGTAACGCCGGTTACACACACGGCGGATTTTTCCGTCGCGGAGAATTGACCGTCGCCGCCGTTCCCACAGTAGCGTACTGAAGTCAATTAGAGCTTACACATTAGACGGACAAAAAAACGCTCGGTCAATTTACCGTGCCACTAGCGCCGACGGCAGTTTGACCGTCGCCGCCGAACTAGTGGCGTACGTGACTAAATGCACGTTTACACACACGGCTGTTTTTCTACCGTTTAGACATCGTTTGCTCAGTGAGTTGAACTTTGTTTGTGTAACACTGTTGTCGAAGCATCAATTGTTTTTTTTCTATTGTGAACATTAACGTAATTATTGATAATGAAATTTTAATTTCATTAATCCAAGAAAGGCCTGTTTTGTGGGATAAAACTCTAGACATCTTTAAGGACAGAAATGCTACCAGAAACGCTTGGCATGAAGTTTGCCTGGAAATTCGAAACGACTTTGATGTGTTGGAAGAAAAAGAGAGAAATGATTTTGGTAAGTTCATATTTCCTCACATATATTTACTAGAAAGTGAAGGTGTAAAAAATTCGATTTTGAGATTCCAGATGTTGTAATAATCACACTCTGTAGTTGCACAAAATCTTTAGTATATTGGAATCTTTTCTAGATGTAATTATTTATTTCGATTTTTTTAACATTTGTGACAACTATGGTGGACTGTTATTAACAAATTTTGTAAAAATATAAACATATTATTTGTCAATTTGTAACAATGTCACGTTTTTTTAAGAAGATTTATTATGCTTGTAAACTACTTCTAGTATTACAATAATATTTTAAAATCACGAAAAATAAAATTAATAGAAGAAAAAATTTATCTTGGAATACTTGTGTTAAATAAGAAAGCGGCACATTTGATAGTTATCTGTTGTCGATGTCACGGCGATGAGAAAGTCCTTATTTTTCTTGGACATCTGCCAGGAAACCCTTCCTACACTTGAAACAAAATATCTACATAGAATGTTTCTCACATTGTTTGCTTTGAGGCCTGCTCTTGTAGTATTCTCTCCTCAAATATCTTCCAACCCTATAATTAATGTTGTATCCTCAATGATGTATCCATCTCTATCCCTAACATTACTATGAAAAATAATGCAGACTTTAACAATATCATTAGCAGGTTGTGGTTGGACATTTAATGGTCGATGGAATATTCTCAAATTGTTGATGAGAATACCGAAAGTGCATTCTGTGTACCTTCTTGCTCGGCACAATCGATATTTGAAGATTCTCTTTTCGATTGTCAAATGTGTCCCAGCATAAGGCCTTAGCAAATGTTTATGCAGTCCAAATGCTGCATAACCAACCAACAAATATGGCACTTTCGGACTTCATGTGCCTGGTAGGCACTTCTCATCAGGTAGATTTTTTGAACTGCTTTCTATTGATTTCCACAGCTGAGTCTGTTTAAAAACTGACGAGTCACAGTCTTTTCCATAGCTACCAATATGCACAAAAGCAAAACGGTACTTACTATCTGCAATGCCCATTAATACAATGAAATAGTATTCTTTATAATTAAAATACATGGATCCACTTTTTGTTGGACTCACGATGCGGACATGTTTCCCGTCTACTGCTCCTATGCAATGGGGAAAGTTTGCTGTATGTTCAAATCCATTTGCTAATGATTCCCACATTTCTTTTGTAATGGGAGGTATGCACTCGCTTTGCATAACATTCTACAGTGCTTGACAATATCTCAACTATCACTCTTGCTGTTGAGATTCTTACTCTGAATGAATAATGAAGGTCAGTCAAAGTACATCCACTTGCTAGATATCTGAAAAACGAAAAAATTATTGTTTTACTTTTTATGCAGCTAATGTAGACGGTACTTAATGTTTTTCTTTTTTTAGGTATGGAAGCGATTAAACGCTGGAAACATATACTTGACGCTGAAAAAAGGGCTAAAGAAAACAGAGCTAGTGGCTCACAAACTAACAAAAAAAGAAAATACCTATTAAACGAAGAAATCAAGTTTAAAAAAAAATTATACGATAAAACAGAGACTGCAGAGAGTTTTATCATACTAGAAGACAACAAGGATGAAACCGATGGCTCTAGGCAACAACCTCCTGAGAAAAAGAAAAAGCACACAGACCTTTCCACAGCCACTTCAACAACCTTTCCCCACTCCTACGACTTAGTACTACTCACAACCTCCACCATCGATTCCCTCAGTTGGTAGTCAAAATGTATAGCCTACTCGCATTCCACCACCCCAACCAAGCCAGAATCATCCAACATTTACTACTCTGCCTTCGTATATATATACTCTTCACAAGTTTCTCTTCTTCCACACTACAACTCATCGCCGTCTCTCTCAATTAAAGACCAAATTAAAATAAATACAGCAGTTAAACACCACGAACATTTTGCTGAGTACGTTGGCGAAGACCGAAAGAAATTCTTCAGTATAGTCATCTAGCTCAATAGACGTCACTTTCTAATTGTATATTTGTGTATATGAAGTGTATTTGTGTTTGTGTAAATTATGTATTAAATGTATCAATAAATGCCGTTACCTTCAAACCTCTTTTGAAAATGATTATCCCACACACTATTATAAAAGGTGCGTCATAATAACTATGTACCTACATAAGTAATTATAAGTAAAGCAAGTTTTTAAAAATAAAATAAAATAAACGACATGATGGATGCTTTGAACGTACAAAGTTAAAATTTCTTTGTTCTTTGTGACTTATATGTGAAAAAGTTTAAGGAAGTGTTATCAAAAATGATAATAATTTTCACAGAGAATAAGTTATACAGATAAAAGTAAAATCTTTATTTTACTTTATTATTTAATTGTATTTATTTTACTCAATGTTATTTAACAATTTCTAACTTATAAATTTCAAAAGTTATTCTAGAATTTGCTCTGTTTATATCAAACTACACTCAGCAATAAATAATTTAAATAACACAGTTAAACTAAAGTTAATTGATTCGATGATAAAACTACACTGCCAAGGTGACTCGTACGACGGCGACGGAGATTTTACCGCCCTGTGTGTAAACGCTCGATTTCTGTGAGCGGCGACGGTCAATTCTCCGCGACGGAAAAAATACGCCGTGTGTGTAACCGGCGTAATGGTCCGACAAGTTGACTCTGATTTGCTCCTCATATATATGTTGTTTGGTTGTTGTTAGTAGTATTTCTTGCCAACTTATATTAAGGGTACTTATACTTTAAAGAGCTTCTTTTCGTGAAGCAACGATGGCCTAATGGCTAAAGTCACCCACCTTCAGATTAGCGGAGGATGACTTCCCGAGTTCGAACCCAGCTGGCGGAAAAATTTTAGATCCTCCAAATTATTTAAAAAAAATTCCAATTTAATTCCTTTCATTCTAATTTACTTTTCCTAATTTTTAATACCCTTTTCATATTTTTCCAAGCTTCCGTTGATTTTACATAAATAATCTAAGAACCACTCCTGAACTCACTACCAGCTGATATTTTTCCGCCCCTCTGCCGTCCCCTTTGCTTTAGGATGATGGTGTCGTATCCACCGCTGGCTTAGGACCATTCTGATATAACAAAAAGCATACATAAAACACTAACTTATATAATTATTAACTTATATAATAAAAGGATACAATTTTCGGCTCCCACCTCTACCCACCCATAGCCATGGATCTGAAAAGAAAAGAAGAAAGCAGAAAGCAAGAGATAAATCGCCAACAACTATAAACCTTGATGACATACGTATCTAAGTCATGTGATCCGATTAGCCAATCAAGTTGGACTTGCGTAAAGTACTATCATGGGATTGAGGCGCCTGTGCATTTTCTGACACCTTTGTATCGACAGCTGCGGGTTCGTTTTGATTTTGTTGTCCTTGATCTTCCACCGACGAAATGTCTGGGTTGGGCAAAGCGTCGAACTGACTGGACTGCCTGGCGTTAGCGTTTGGGAAAGAATATCTATGCAATAATGTGTGGTGATTAAATTTCCCACAAACGAAACAAGAACCTTTCGAATTGCATTGAGATAATACATGAAAATCACTTAAACAATTGAGACAAAGTCTATGTTTCTTAACCAAATTCAGTCTGTCAGACAATTTCATATTTTTAAATTTATCGCAATGATATGATTGATGTGTTTGGGTTTTACAAGCCACGCACATTCTAGGAGTTCTATTAGATTTCACGATAAGAGATTTCGATCGTTCTGGATTAAATTTAGATGCAGTTCTTGAATTGATGCTATTTAGAATTTGACATCTTCTTTCTAAGAAATCTAAAAATTCATCAAAACTTGGTACTTCATTATCCTTTAGTGTTAATTCATATTGCTTTCGAGTTTCACGATCTAACTTATCCAGAAGGATATTTAATAATATAGCGTTAGAAAATTGGTTTCTATCGAGATCTAAGATTTTTAGAGATCTAAGATTCTTTTTTACCGAATCTAATAAATTGCGAAGATCCCCCCCCCCCCCCCCCTTAGCGGATTCATGTTTGATTGATTGCATATTGAGAATACCTTTAATGTGACAGTCTACAATAATTCTTCTGTTTTCATACCTCTGTATTAACGCCTTGAAAAGGGAAGTATAGTTGTCATCGGATGTTTCAATAATTTTAGCGTCACCCTTTAGCGCTCCCCGAAGATAGTGGAGTTTTTCATTTTCAGACAGAGCAGGATTATCAGAAATTAGTGTATTAAATTGAGTTTTGAACAGATTCCATTCTTCGAATTTCCCATTAAATTTTGGAAGTGAGATTTCTGGGAGTTTTATCAAGGCTCTTTTGGGCTGTTCATCCGTTAGTGAATTTGAAGATTCATGAGAAACACTATCAAAGTTTTGATTCGATACTTCGGATTGAATTTTATTAATAGAGGTTTTGAGACTTACCTCTAACTTCCGAATCTCGTCGTCGATCTGCGATAGATTGTCTTCTGTAGTTTCGAAGTCTTCTTAGCTTACACTATTATAATAGTCATTCTTTAGCGAATCAAATTTATCTTCAATTTTTGCGATGACTTCCAGCTGAGCTTTCAGTTCTGCGATATCCAACTTGTTGTCAGACACAGTCTTGGAGACCTTTGTAATTTGTACGCGAATGTTTCCGCGCCTTCTATTTAGCGTTGTAATGACGTTGTCTGTCATTTTTACAAGAGTTTGCACTGGTTTAAGAACCTCCGGCTCGACGGACCAAAATGTGCAGAGGTTTAGCGATTGAAAAAGACAGTGGACTGTATAAACGTTATCATTTATTTACATGCGTGCGTTCTGGGAGCCGACCCTCGTCACTCTCCTCATTTCCTTCCATCAAGGTTACAAGATCGCCAAGTGGCGCCACGGGGGTGGGGCGACATTATGCTTCGTAAATAAAAGTAAATGTAGAAATTCATGAGAAACTCTTCTATCTTGGTCTCTAGTGTTATTTTGGCTTTCCTGGGGATACGCTGGATCATGGCACGACACCGGATGAGGAAGGGATAGAATATCCCGGAAACTGCTGTCTTCTCACTAGAGGATTGATCTCGGTATTACGGTGGCTAGCGTCCGGGTCACTTGCGCCTCTCAAGAACAGCCCCGCTCGAAATGGGCAAAGCACCCCATTCGTTAGGACATGAATCCCCTTTCGCTCCGATTGTAACCGACCCAGTGGAAATCCCTTAAGTTTCACCCATGCACAAGATGAAGCGATGACCATCGAAGATCATAACATAACAGCAGGGTTGGGCGGTAACGGGTTACAAGTAACGCGTTACTTGTAAATAATTGCTTTTTTACAGTAATCTTATAGGTAATTCGTTGCATTTGAAAACCAGTAATTTTAGTTACAGTAACGCGTTACAAAACTCAAAGGACTCCTTAAAGTATTGCGAACCGCTCAATATTTCTTTAACACAAGGTGTTAACAATTAATTTAAACATTTTTTACTGATAAAAACGTAGTGACTGCCAGTGTTCTTCATCCAAAGTTTAAACTCGGTACTTGGCTTGATCCTGTCATAACTGATTCTGATTGGGATACTATCAACGCATTTCTTCAAAGAGAAAATATCAAACGAATCGTAGAAGAGAAATATTGTTCTCACAAAAATGAAGCCTTTCCTACTGATTGTACTGATGATGACTAACATTCATCTAGCAGTGACGATGAATTTTTTGAGACAGTGAAAACTAGTCATCCTTCTGCCGATTTTGAGTTATCCACTTATTTTCAAAACAAAGATTGTAGTTTGTCTGCATTCTGCCTACAGTAAACAGCACGTTTGTAAAATACAATACTCCCTTGCCAGCCAGTGGGGTTGTTGAAAGATTTTTTAGTTCTGGCGTTTTGTGTCTCCGACCCAATCGCAGCCGCTTAAGTGACAAAATTTTTTAAATGCAGCTTTTGTTGTATCACAATAATTAGATTTTCTTATAACGATGTGATAAAGTTGATAAAAAATCCTTCGTTTATTGATTCCTACATTATTTTAAAAACATTTTCTAAATATGGAATTTTGTCGTAAAAAGTAATCTTAAAAGTAATTGTAATTGTAATGTGTTACTATTGAAGCGTAGTAATTTTACAGGTATTTCCTTATTTTTTACGAAAAGTAATTGTATAATTGTAACAAGTTACATTTAAACAAATAACGGACAAACCTTGCATAACAGTACACGACAGTCTATGGTTGGATTTGAACTCGCGTTGCTAATCTGTTACTCTTCAAACCAGGTTACCTTTCACCAAATGGATGTTGTTGTTTAGTCATATAGTGTGTTCTGATGTGAAAACAGTACTACACTATTCGTAAATCTCTTCCGAGGTTTGATTAAAGAAATCCCGAACATTAGAGAACGCCGGGGAAGAATATGATTTTATGATTCTGGATGGTTAAAATAAAATTTTCGCACCATTAGTAAATTTCAATTATTGAGTGAAGCATTTTTCTATCGACAAGAGTGTCCGTTTGTGCATTTGTACCAGTCCCCGCGTACCGTAGTGTACGTGGGGTCTGGTGCATGTCAAATCTGTAGCCGCCTCAAATGTCTGCACGTTGACGTGTTGGGGAAGTTTGGAGAGTGGGGTGCCATCTCAGGAATGACTTCGTCATCTGACCGTAGTTCAAAATTAGGAGGTGTTGACCTCGGATATTTCCCTCTGGTGTCGATGACGAACAGTCACCAAATAGCCAGGTGTATTGGTTCAGTGTGACGATAATTAAAAATACCAATAGCAATCGATTTTATTAATACCAGCCTAATTTGGGCCGCTGTAGCCCAGTTGGAAGATCAACGGATTAGCAACCTGTAGGGTTGCGAGTTCGAAACTCGATCCAGCCAGACTGTCGTGAACACGGAGACGGTGCACGTTCGATCTGTCGTGCCCTCAAATGTCCTCACGCTGGCTTGTGTGATTTTGGAAAGTAGGATGCCAGCTCAGGCTACTCTCGTTACCTGACCGTGGTTCAAAATTGCGAGGTGTTGAGCTCGGATCTTTTCCTTAGGGGATTGATCCCAGACCGTCGTAAGTAGCCCGTTGTGTTGCTCTAGTACGACGTTAGTTGAAAATAACCAAACATTACCCCGACCATCGCCAATAGCCCGTTGTGTTGCTCGAGTACGACCGTTAACTAAAAATTACCAACTTCACTCACTCAAGATCAACTGGTATAGTGGTAAAAGGATTGATCCCGGACAGTCGTCAATAGCCCGTTGTGTTGCTCTAGTGCGACGTTAATGACAAAATTACCATCTTCACTCACAGTTTTTCAGAAAAAGAGCCCCCCCAAAACAAATTAAAAAGACACCATTCCACAACTCGAACGAAAGCCTGACACAATTCTCCCGGATTTTATTACCTTTGAGCAATTTTTCCGAAAAAAATGCCCAAGCCATCGCTATAAATAATGTGCGAGATCGACAAAAACTCCTTTCCGCCGTGAGAGTTCTTTAGAAATAGATTCCGAGCGAGGTTAGGACAAACACCACTGACCGTGAAAACGGTTCTCGTAGAGGTGGGAAGTATCGAAAAGCGAAAACTCACCGACGAGCAGTTAAACGGATGTGGCGAAAACAAAAGTTCCCTGATGGAAAAGCGGAGTAAGCGATGAAGAAAAGACCTCTAGACTAGCCCTTGTGTGAACTCTCCGATAGCTTTCGCTATCGTTGAGCCAAAACTGGAGCTAAAACTACAGTTTTTGGGAACTTGCTGTGGAAGGGATTTAGGTTTTGTTTTCCAACTAGTGCACACCGATAAATACTTTTTGCTTATATTTTATACTTTTGCCACGTTTCGGGAGTTTTTGGCTTTGTTGGAATTTTCAATTATTTATGACCACAATATTCATTCAAAGCGTTTTGGCTCAGTCAAATATTCAAGCTATTTTTATCTCTTTTATTTTATGTCTACGGAACACTATTTTTGTCAATGTGTGTGTGTGTGTGTGTGTCCACGGAACGCTTTGTTTTAGTCAGATTCATGAATTACTTTATTTTGGTTAATATTCAAGGGAAACCTTTCGTTTTAGCAATATTTATTTATAAAACCTTTTAATTTTTTTAAATATTCATGGAAAGCGTTTGGGCTCAGTCAATATTCATGAAACTATTTATTTTCATCAATATTCACTGAAGACTTTATTTCAGTCAATATTCGTGAAATATTTAATTTTGGTTAATATATTCATGGAAAACCTTTCTCGTTTTAGCAATATTTATAAAACATTTTATTTTTTGTTAATATTCATGGAAAGAGTTTTAGCTCAGTCAATATTCACAAAACAACATTTATCTCCCTCATTATATTCTGTTTACGGAACACTATTTTTGTCAATGTGTGTGTTTAGGGAACACTTTGTTTTAATCAAATTCGTGAAGTACTTTATTTTGGTTAACATTCATGGAGAACGTTTCGTTTTCAATATTCATAAAGCAATTTTTTTTTGTTAATATTTATGGTAAACATTAGTTTTAGTCTATTTATTTATGGATATCGTTAAGGCTTTGTCAATATTCGTATATATTCATGGAACACTTTAGTTTTGTCAATATTCATGGGAACACTTTGTTTCAGTTAATATATACTATCTGCAGGTTTCATCAAAGACAATAATTTAGGAAAACTGATTCTAATCTATATATAGATGTGATTCCCGCAAATATTAAATTTTTCAAAGTTGAAATACGTATGTAAAGCATTCGATACATTATGTTTTAGTTAATTTTCACTTAACTCTTCATTGTAGTTAAAATTTACGAATCCCGTTACGTTTTTTAATATTCATGAAACTTGGTTTACATGAATATTCAAGAGTATCTGCTTTAAGTTTTTATCAACGTAGCAATAAACTTTTTAATTTAGTTAATATTCATCAAAAACATTTAGGCGCATATCGTTTCAGTCAACATTCATAAAACGTGTTTAATTTTTTTAATATTCATGAAAATCGTTAAAAAAAGTTTAGTTACCATTCAAAGTGTTTGATCTTCGTCAATCCATTCAAATTTTGTCATTAATTATTTTACACGTTTAATCTTAGTCAACAGACCTTCCAACTTTTAGTTTTAGGTGATATTTTAAAGCGCCCCATAATATTTTTTCAATATTTAAAACACTTAATTTTTAGTCAACATTCATCCCGTACTTCATTTTGAAACAAAACAAGGAGACATAAAAAATGGTATGTTCCTCATTTAATTTTAGTCAAGGATTATGTGACATTTTGTTTCAGACAAAAATGAAACAATTCATTTTAGTGTTATAGTAATTTTTAATTAACGTCGTACTAAAGCAACACGACGGTCCGGTAATAATACCCAAAGGTAAATATCCGAGGACAACACCACGTAATTTTGAACCACGGTCAGATGACGAGGCAACACCTGAGCTGGAACCCACTCTCAAAACTTCCATACCAACCCAACGTGAGGACTTTCGGCCACGACAGATTTAATATGCACCAACTGGCTTCTACATCATACATTTACAAATATCCATGCACTGACACGGATTCGAACCAGGATCCTTCCGATCTAGAGGCTAACACCTTAACCACCAGACTGGTTGGTCGACCGAAATCGTATTCGAAAACCAAGTCAACTGTCGTCACTTTCAGGTCATACACCGCCTCTTACATATAGCTTGACAGAAAATGTCTCTCATACACAGAAAGTAGTTCATTTCAAGTAATATTCACGAAGATCATATCGCTTTTGTCATTATTCACAGAAAACGTCTATAGAAAATCATGCAAAACACAGTACACTGCAATGAAAAATTTTAAATAAAAACATGGTCACTGCACCATAAGGAAGAGTAATGGATTACCAGCCAGAGGGTTGTGAGTTCGAACATAGCTCCAATCAAAGAATGTCACTTGTGGGAGCTGGTGCTCCTTAAATCTACCGTGGCAAATGTCCTCAATTTAACATGGTGTGGAATTTTGGAGAATTTAGGTCCCTGCTCAGGTGTTGACCTCGTCATCCGACCGTAGTTAAAAATTACGAGGCGTTGTACTCGAATATTTCCCACAAGGGATTGATCCCGGACCGTCGTCAATAGCCCGTTGTGTTGCTCTAGTACGACGTTAATTAAAAAAAATTACCCGGAACGTTATCAGTAGCCCGTTGTGTTGTTAACTGCCCTCCTACCAAATTGAAATACAAAGAGTCAGGTAGGTATTTAATTAACGTCGCAGTGGAGCATCACAGCAGGCTATTGGCGACGGTCCGGGATCAAACCCGAAGGATAAGATTAAGAGATTTATTTGGTTCTAAATTTATCGCTCGCGAAATCCAGTCCCACGAGTTCGTTTTTCGGAAACCCGTCACAACTTTAAAGAAAAAGATAAGACGCGTGATTACAGCGTTCAGCCAAGCGTAGAAGGTTGCTTGTGATGAAACGACAGATATCCCACCATTCGGTAGGTATTGGTAGCTAACTGCGGATAAACCGTACGACATTGATCAATGGGTGTTTTTTGCTAATGATTTTTAAATAACGTGTAAGCTTGACGTCATTGATGCAGTTTGTCCTGGTTGTACGCATTCATCTGATGACGGAAACTGACGGTAGTGCGTGCGAAGAAATGATTTTTAAATTGCTCGCACGTGACTTATGTATGAACCGTTACGGTAATACCATAGCAGGAATTTGAATAAAATTGTAATTCAGGTAGAAAAATCCTATAGATTAGCGGCTTTCCATCGTATTCATCTTATGATACCCATCGCTGCCGCGGTTGCCTGGTTGAAAGAGTAGCAACAGTAACAGTGCGAGTTCGAAATTCGATCCAACCAAAGACCAGATTCACGCACTACCGTCCAGCCTGCCGTGGCCTCAAATGTCACTTTGGGATGGGGTGGAAATTTGGAGAGTGGAGTGTCAGATATCAGGTGCCGACATTGTTATCTGACCGTGGTTCTAAATTACCAGGGGCTGTCCTCGGATCTGATCCCGGACCGTCGCCAATAACCCTTTATGTGACTTTGATTTTTAAAATAAAGGATTTCTTTATTTAAGAAGTGAAACTTTAGGGGTTCCGTCCCCTTAAGTCTCCATGTTGCTGACATTGTCATCTGACGTGGTTTAAAATTACGAGGTGCTGCCCTCTGATATTACACTTCAGAACTGATCCCGGACCGTCGCCAATAGCCCGTTGTGTGGCTTTGATTTTTAAAATAAAGGATTTCTTTATATAAGGAGTGAAACATTAGGGGTTCCGTCCACTTAAGCCTCCATGTTGCTGACATTGTCATCTGACGTAGTTCAAAATTATGAGGTGCTTGTCCTCGGATTTTGCCTATCAGAACTGAACCCATACCGTCGCCAATATCCCGTTGCGTTGATTTGATTTTGAAAATAAAGGATTTCTTTATATAAGTGAAACATTAGGGGTTCCGTCCCCTTAAGCCTCCATGTTGTTTCGACGAGATATCTCGTCCATCAAGATCTGACATATTTCGCTCATGACGAGATACCTCGTCATCAAGATATTGCTTTATGATGACAAGATCAAGATCTGGTTAGTTTTTTTTCCAATGACGAAAATCCCTTGCATACAAACCGTAGTACAATACAATGAAAATTCCGAATTAAAATAGGGTTACGGTAGCCTAGTTGGAGGAGTAATGAATTAGCAACCGTGAGTTGAAACAGATACAACCAAAGACCGTTATGTACGTAGGGCTGGTTCACGTTAGATCTGTCTTGGGGTTCAAATGGCCTCGGTAGAAGTTTGCAAAGTGAGCTGTCAACTCAGGCGTGACCTGATTCAAAATTACGTGGTGATATCCTCGAATCTTTCCCTTTTTGATTGACCTCGGATCACCGGCCCGCCAACAGCCCGTTGTGTTGCTCCAGTGCAAAGTTAATAAGCTTACCTATAACACATCAAATAATAACCAGATTTCTACAAGGCGTACAAATTGTTTTGGAAAAAATACGTATAATTTTATTGACTTGAAAAAAGTCTTGTTACCTACCCGTTTTGCTTGAAAGAGATTTAAAAAAATCTTTCTGAAACAATTTATATATTATTCTTCATTTTATAAAGAAGGTGGTTGAATTTACGCAGGAGATAAGATGCCAACATTTAATGGTAATGCTTAATGAATATTTTGACCTGAAAAAAGGTATTTTTTTAAAATAACATATCGTATAGATATTTTTTGAGAAGTTCTTCCGAATGTCCCTCTTCCGCCGGATACCATTATTGCTCAGTGAAAGGACGGAGCTGTTTCCTGGAATAAAATACAATACAATGCAATAAAATACAATGACTTTTAATAGCGTATTGGAGTCACTCCCTAGGAAGATGCAATCCTTGTTGCAAAAGAGGCTTAGATGTCTCTTCTACCGTTGATGCGATAGCTTTCACGAAAGCGGCAACTTAGACTGGAGCAAGCATCAATTATCCAGAGCGACGTAAATTCAACTATCAACCACCCAACCTTGAGCAGTCTGCCATTTTCTCCTCATTCATTGACTTTGCAAACGACTGTCTCTAAGTTGTAAGACAGAGTGTGTATCATCCAATAGAGTTATAAAGATTGGGTGCAACTGTATCTCTTGTGCTCCTTTATAAGTGGCGGAAAAGAACCAACGGTGAATTCAATTGATTCACAAGGTTGTCTTTTGCTTTCTTTTCAATCTCGGCATCGCCAGATATCAATATTCTATTCTAAGGAAAGGAAGGACAAAAACACACACACGCAGAGAGAGAGAGAGAGAGAGAGAGAGAGAGAGAGAGAGAACAGAGAGAGAGAGAGAGAACAGAGAAAGATATTATCATTCCAAGGAATTCTATTCTAAGGAAAGAACCAACGGAATCGCATTCCAAAAGATTCTATTCTAAGGAATGGAAGGACCAACAGAATCATTCCAAGGAATTGTATTTTTAGGAAACTACCAACACAATCTTTACTATGCATTCTATTCTAAGGAAAGGAACAATATGATCACATACCAAGATATTGTATTCTAATGAAGGGCCCAACAGAATCATACCATGTGATGGTAGTATAACGAAAGGATCAATGGTATCTCATTCATTGGAATTCTATTATAAGAAAAGGGCCGGTAGAGAATCATTTCATGGAATTCTATTCTAAGGAAAGGATCGATAGAGAATCATTTCGTGAAATTCTATTCTAAGGAAATGAGAATATAATATTTCTAAGGGTTAAAAGAATCCGTGACTTCTTTCAACCAATAGCTGTGTTTATTTTGTAATTAAGTGCGTTGTAAGGTAAAAGCAATACTACACCACTCGGAAATCTGACGACTCTCAAAGGCTTTCAAAGATCGTGAGCATGAAATTAAAATTGAGCGGTCTTCGAAACATTTAGAGATTAGACATTGAAACCGTTGCAATAATCTTTAGAGAAAAGTTTGGGAGAAGAAAAATTATACGCGTTTCAGCTAGTGGGTTACGGAGCCTAAAGTATTTTGCTTTAATTGCCAGAGCATAAATAGCTGTGATGGGCGGGCCTCTGTCAAGAAGCAACACTTAATTGCATTATCAGATGACGAGATCGATTAATTGCTCGTACAATTAAGGAGCGTTTCCGATACTCTAGGGCCGGCCTTGTTTCTTCTTGGAAAAGAATCACTACAATGCGAGCGAAGAGGAAATTAAAAAGTTTGTTCGCTCTTTTAAGATTCGGAAAAGTTCCTGCTTCATCTCCGGTAGAGTGCTTGTTTTCTTTCGCGATTTTTCTTTCGACTCACACTCGGCTCAGTTTATCAGCTCGCGAACTGATCTGCCGTTTTATTTAGGTGCGTGAGCTCATTTATCAACTTACGTACCATTGGTGCAGCTAATCACAAATGCAGGCGGGGATAAATGCTTCGAAAATGCGTTTCATTCGTAATTGATGGTTTTTAAAATATTTGGAAACATATAAAGGTTTTTATTAATTCGTTGGAAAGGTAATTATAGAAATTACACTAATGAAATCTTTCCTTAATAACATTTTTTGACTGTTAGATACAAATAATTTTATCAACTCACTAACTGATCTGGCTGTTTATTTGCATACGTAAACTCATTTATCAACATACTTACCATTGGTACTTATAATCAAAAATGCAGGCATGGATTAATATTTCGAAATAGAAAAAATTTTCGGATAAAAAATCGAAAAGGCGCTTTAATCATAATTTTCGGTTTTAAAATACACGTATTTAGAAACGTATTGCACAGATTATTAATTTGATAGAAATTTAGTTGTCAAAATAATAATAATAAACTCATTCTTGAACAATATTTTTTGTCAAAGTCATAATCAGTTTATCATATCACGAACTGATCTGGTGTATTTTCGGGTGCGTGAACTCATTTAACAACATACGTATGGTGTGTATCATTTATCAACAACCTATATACAACTCTTTATCAACCTACTTACCATTGGCGCAACTAATCAACATTACAGGCAGGAATAAATCTGTCGAAACAGCGTTTTATTCGTATTTGGTGATTTTTAAAATGCTCGTGTATAAGTATTTAGAAACATATTGAACGTGTCAATTAATTTTTTAGAAATGTAATTGTCAAAATAACAGTAGTGAACACACATTCTTAGACAATATTTCTTGTGAAACTCTACTCAGTCTATCAGCTCATGAACTGATCTGGCGTTTATTTGAATATGTAAACTTGTATATCAAAAATGCAGGGATGATTTCTACCTAAAAGAGTTTCATTCGTAATTGGTGGGTTTTTAAAATACACTGTTTTTATTTGTTACAAACATAATTATTAAAATAACTAATAAACACATTTTCAAACAATGTTATCTGACTGTCAAACTCAATTCATTTGATCAGTTCAGACTGATCTAGCGTTCTGTTTGGGTGCGTGAACTCATCTATCAATTTACTTGCTATTGATGTAGTATGTAAAAAATACAGGCAGGGATAAATTTTTCGAAAAAAAAAAGCACTTCATTCTTAATTGGTGGCTTTAAAAATACATTTATGTATGATATGGGCAAATTATGTGTATTGAATACTTATTAATTTCTAGGACCGTAATTAATATCAAAATTACAGTAGTGATATTATTTGATGGTCAAACTCAAGTCATTCTGTCAGCTTACGAACTGATATAGCATTTTATTTAGGTAGGTAAGATCATTTATCAACCTTCTCTTACCAATGGTACAACTATTCTAAAATACAGAAAGAGAAGCTTTCTAAATGCGCTTCATTCGAATTCGTGGTTTTTAATATTTTTAATATGCATTTGTAGGAAAAAGTATTTATGGATTCCATTACTACTGTCAAAACAACCGTAGGGAATTCATTCTTTTTCAATAAACAATTAATTAATTAATTACGAGGCTGAGTCAAATATAAACCGGACTTTTGCTGCAGCACTATCATCTATTCTTGTAAACATCTCGAGCTAGAATGCCCCAAAGGTTTTTCACTGGATTCAGGTCGGGACTCCGAGATGGCCATTGAAAAGTTTTTACCTCGTTTACTTTCATCCAGGATTTTCTGGAGCTCGAAGTATACACTGTTGCATTGTCTTGTTGAAATGTCCAATCGGCTGATGTAATCAGAGGAGCAACTGGCAACAAAATATCTTCCAGCATGTCCTGATATAACATTGAATTAATTTTACTGTCGAAAAACACAATTTCAGTTAAATCCCCGGCTGCAAATGCGGCCCAAATCATGAGCGATACCTCTCCGAATTGGCATTTTGAAAAAAGTTGTTCTTTACGTAGGTCATATCAGTAAAACTTAAATCCGTCTGGGCCAAATAAATTAACCTATTTTCGTCCGAAAACATCACAAAATTCCAGTTGGTGCCAGCAGTTAAATGTTTCCGCGCAAACTTTAAACGTGAATCAATATGCTGCTCAGAAAGTAGAGGTTATCCTTTCAATTTCTTTTACACAACATTATGATTTCTATGCAGTGCATTTTTTATTGTTCGGCTGGTTCACGGCAACTGCATCTCATCTTTAATTTGTGATGAATAACATTTTTTACTTGCAGGCGAACTTTTAGATCTGCCTCTCTTGCCTTGAAGAAATTATCTTTGGCCTTCCTGTTCGCTGTTTAGTGCCATAGCTACCAGAATTAATGAGAAAGTAGTTAACTATAGCCTTCGATCTTCTAATTTTTCATGCAATTTCAGCACGTACTGAAACCAGCACCTTTAAAAGCTACTATTTTGCCTTGTTTAGTTTCTGATAAGTGTAATCCTCTCGACATTGTATTAAAATACACAAGTTTAAAGAATTATGTATCCACAAAACTTAGATTCGTTTCTAGAATCGGAGAGAAATGCTTTCTCAGTTTATTTATTCTTTCAGATGACGTAATCAGCAGACGACTTTATACTTTTTTTCAAACGGCCATCCGCCGATTTTTCTAATTTTTTTACATAATCCAAAAGAGATCAGGATTTCTTACAAATGTATTTTAGTTTTTTATTCGGTAGCATTAATTTGAGTCGCAAAAAATTTGCAGTTTGAAATCGTAATCGTTTTCCATGTTTGGCGATTTTTCGCCCGACGATATATATTTTTTTCCAGGGCTGTATATACACTATATGGATAAAAGTATTTGGACACTGCATGTTTTTCAGAAAAAGTGCTTTAACATTCTATTTAGTAACGGGTTGGCACTCTTTTGTTTGTATTACAGTTGCAACACATCGAGGCATACTTTCCACAAGTTCTCTGTAAGTCTGGGCGTGAATAGCTCGCCTGACTCTAGCAAGGCTGTGATAAGAGAATGTCGTGAATATGGGCGTGCGTGGCGTTGTCGTGCTCGTCTCCCCAGTTTGTACCGCAAATGCTGGATTGGATTGAGATCGGGGTTCTAAACAGGCCAGTCAAGCAAAATCACCTCATTTTCAGGAAACCAGTCTAGCACACGTTTTGCAGTATGACATGGAGCTCGATTCTGTTGGAAGAAACAACCATCATCGCCGTAGTATTGTCATAATGTTGGCAAGGCTGAATTATCCAGAACGTTGAGGTACATAAACCAATGGGCCGAGTCATAATCAGGAAAAACAACTCCACACTAAGATGTATCCTCCTCCGAATTTCCGCAGTGTCCAAATATTTTTGTCCATATAATGTATATACTCTTTCTGTATTATAATTCTCTTTTAAAGTCATTACATATACTAAAATTTAGAAATAAAAGGTTTGAAAAAGCATCAATTGTAAAAAAAGTATATTGAAACAATTTGTAAAGAATTTTTTAAATATTATACCAAGAAAATTTCAAGTCATTCTGTACAAGCAAACTGGAAAAAGTCAGAACACAGTGGTGACTTCGAAATACTACATTTGAAAATGAATCGATTCTAGAAAGATCGATTTGTAGCTCCCCTCATTCGTACGTGATAATACATTCCTCTTTCTTTACGGAAACTCCACAGTTCTTATCAACAGTATAAAACACAAACAAAATGTTTTCGTTTTTATTTTCATCCGTGTCAGCATATTCGTCGTGAACCATATTTTCCTTCTTATTTCTCAGTGACTTTCCCTTTCGCCAAGCAAACAATCTTGGGAATTTTTTGTAACTCATCAAAGGGGTTTCTCGAAGGTCATTTAGGCAAGTTCGCTGCACGTGGCTATTTAACGCATTCACTGCCAATCACGAGCTACGTATGGTTGGTAGAATGTTGAGAGTTGTCACTACGAGTATACTCGTGGTGTTAATGGCATTAGACATACATGCGATGTAGTAACTTGAAAACAATACTACAGACGCAATTTATGAGCTTTTATTTGTAATTTTTTTTTTATGAAATTCAAACTTCGAACTGATTTGAACTGATACACTTTCGAAAAAGAACAAGCTTAAACTTAAGAATAAATCTTAAACTTTCGAAAAAGAATAAACTCAAAATAAATTAAAAATAAACAAAGCACTACAAAAAACATTCAGGTACGGTGTTTTTCATGGTACATTTTGTAACACAAATAATTCTGCTGACAAAATTGAATTGAAAAATTCAATTTTGTTTAGAGCTTTTTTACATGAAAAATTCCCCTCAGAAAAAGAATAATCTTGTGTGGAAACCAAGACATAAAAAAAAATAATAATAAATAAATAAACAAAATCTATTGTAAAAAAACTCAAATGCTATCTTCTTCATGGTACAGTTTGGAATAAATTCAAATGCGGTTTTTCAGAATAAATAAGACATTAGTATCGAGTTTCTTACAAAAAAAAACCCTTCTCGTTTTACCAACAGACATGGAATTTTTTAGTGTCTCATCAAAGGGTTTCTCGAAGGTCATTCAGCCAAGCTGACCGCACATGGCTATTTAATAAATTCACTACCAATCACGAATGGTAAAGCGTTGTAGAGTAAATGTGGTTAGTAGTGTTTAGGTTTGCCACAGTGTATGTAATCGTGGTGGTTTTGACAACATGATGTGTGGTTAAAATACTAGACAATATTTATAAGAAAAATTCAGCTTTTTTATTTGGAACCTTTTTTTTATGGAACTCAAAACAAATTAAAAAAAAAAAATCCAACAAAAATTCAAAGTGGTGAGAACTAGTCATCTCGAACCGTCGCCAATAACCTGTTCTGTTGCTCCTGTGCGACGCTAATTAAATATCTACCTACCTTAATATAATAATTTCACTTACGTTGCAGATATTGAATGCATCATTCCAGTTGTCAATCCTTTTTTCAAAAGTTAACCCTCTGAGAGGTTCACGCAAATAATTCCCCCTTGCAAACTGCAGTCTTCCCTGCATGTCTTTTAACCAGTTTTGACTTTCGTGACGAATATAATCTTTTCAAAGGATTATATAAAGATAGGAGAAACACAGAATCTGTTCAAATGATTCTATTCTAAGCCAAGGACCAATGGAATCTTCCCAAAAGATTATATAAGTAAAGAAGAAATAGAATATGTCCGAGGGATTCTATTCTAAGGAAAAGAACAATATATTTTTTCCCAAACTATTCTAATCTAGGAAAATGATTAATAGGATCTCTTAAACCATCGATTATATTCTAAGGAGAGAAGCAATGGAATCTTTCCAAATAATTCTATTGTAAGAAAGTTGGAATAAAACTTTGTTTAGAAAATTAAACACCAACTTGCATGTGATCAGTTGGTCAGTTCAGACTTAAGTATAAACACATTTTATTTGCGTTTAACCTGAACGTTGATTACGAAATAGACTCATTCAAAATCACGAGATTCAAATGTCTGTTCGACAGAAACGGACTATATGATTACGGAAAGGACATATTTATATAGTACACTCATGTCCATATATTAAGGATAATTCAGAATCACACGGAAATCGAACTCTAAAGTAAAAATTTCACCTGTAGAATTATCACACACATCTTCAAGAATAATATAAAAATTACAGAAAGCCATCAGATGACGCCGATAGTACGTCACAATGACGAGAGTGTAAGAGAGGTGTATATGAGGAATGATAGCAAAGAAGTAAAATTGTTCACAAGCGTTCGGTAAGCCGTTCAGTGCCACAACCGAATAGTTACGGCACAGAGGACACATGTCAATGATTTTTTTACGTAGTAGAATTATCGGCCGCCTGTAATGTGGGCGTACTCAGAATGAAGTTTCAGTGGAAATTGGAATCGCCCAAAGTGTATTCTCTAGGCTTTGGCAACGATTCCAAAATGATGGAAATGTCGGTAGACGTTACAGTACAGGTTTTCCCCCGATATACAACGCCGAATGACGACTGGTATTTGGCAGTTACTGCAAAAAGAAGCAGACGGAGCACAACATCCGACCTTTCTCGTCAGCTATCTTCAGCCATGGGTACGACAGTTTCAAGGCAAAACGTTTACAGACGTTTGGGACATGTTGGTCTATATGCTCGCAGGTCTGTCAGATGTGTTCCTGTCACGGCAACTCACTGTCGCCAGCGGTTAGCCAGGAGAAGAGAACATGCAATGTAGACATCGTCACAGTGGGCTTGTGTGATGTTTTCCAACGAGTCCAGGTTTAGCTTGCAGTCTGATTCACGGAGGACGTTCATATAGAGAACGCCAGTTACCGGCTACCACCAAGACAACATCATTGAACGTCACCGTTACGGTGGTTCAGGATTGCTCGTTTGGGACGGAATTATACTGGGCTCCAGAACAGATCTACATGTTCAAATCGGAACCATGAGAGGCCAAATTTATCGGGACATCATTTTGGAACAACATGTACGTTTGTTTAGGGGTGCCATGGCCGCAGAAGTTGTGTCTATGGATGACAACGCCCGTCCTCACCGTGTAAATATTATAAACGAATACCTTGAATCTGAGGATATCACCCGAATGGAATGGCCACCTGACTTGAATCCGATAGTGAATGTGTGGGATATGCTTGCCCGACGAGTTGCAGTCCGTCAATCACCTCCTACATGTGTACCGGAACTTCGGAGAGCATTGCTTGCCGAGTAAAGTGATCTTCCACAAGATCTGCTCGATAATTTGATTCTCAGCATGCCTATGCGTTGTACGGACTGTATTTCATCGTCTGAGACACATACAATGTATTAACCATCATACCAATCATGTCATGTTAAGTTTTTGTTAGGTCGATATTTTTTGTAATTGCTACTGTGAGCAAAAATCATAGTTTTTATGAATGGTATCATACATTCATCATCTTTTTTTATCTTTATCTTTTGTTTAATAAATAGGCTTTATATATAAGTCACGCTTGTTTTGTTTCTGAATTTTATTTACCGGAGCTGTTATTATCCTTAATTTATGGACATGAGTGTATTTAAAAAACCTGTACAAAAATTTTATCCCCTCGTAAAACCCATTTGGAGGATTAAAAATACTACTCATACCTTAAAAGAGAAAGCGTGGTTTTAAATCCAGAAAACTGATTGAAAATACCCCTGTTAACAAACGCAAGGTTAAAAAAATATACCCGAACCTATCTCGACCTTTGCCGCTTCTCCGATAACTGGTAGAAGTAATATTTTCCACCAAAGCTGATTCCAATACCGGAGCTGGCTGCAAAAGCGACACCAAAAGGCCAGAGTAACAGTAAAGATTATACTATCAAGGTGTAAAGAGGATCGAAAAGTTCGGGGGAAATAAAGTAGAATCCCCAGTGGCTTATGCAGTGAGACCTCTTCGATTTAATGAAAGTGATAAATTGGATTTCGCCCTTCGAGCTGGAAATATATCGATTCGTATTCGGAAAATCACTCGTGTTTATCGGGAAACATTTCTTTCATAGGGATATTTCCATTTAGTTTCGATTCTTGATCCCAGAGGAAAACTCAAAGTATGAGATAATATCTAACTGTGCACATTAGAGGAACGGAGTAAACTGGAAAAGAATTCTCCACGCTCATTAGCGAACGGCTTTTACTCACAGGGCAATCCGGTTTCTTTAAGTAAGACAGTCCGTTACTGAAATGTTTTTTGGGATAAGGTGAACATTTATCACGAATGTGGCTCAGTTTCTGTGTCTGATGCTTCGGGTTTATGGATTCCTAAGAGGGAGGTAAACAAAGCTTTGGGAATTGTATTTTATAAAGCATGTATGTGTTTTAACTAGAGCTCGGATCGATATGCAAAAATTTGACCTGAAATATGCATTTCAAAATCCTAAAATATGCACTAAAACCCCAAAATATGCAAAATTGCAAAGCAAAATTTCATTCCACACTTTCATTCAATTAATTCACAATTTTATTTTTTTAGCGCAATGATGCAAAGATAAATAAAAAATATACAAAGCAACAAATATACAAATTAATAAATATAACATAATTGAAAAATGTAGATTAAAATGAAAGCATTTCAAATGCCTCAGGGACGTAACTAGGGGGTAGATGAGGCATGTGCCCGGGTGCCGGATTGGGAAGTGGTGCTATACAAGCACAGTATTTTTTTATTAGTATATATACACAGTCCAGTCACATTAATGTGACCACCACCTACTTTCGACGTCAATGTGAAATAACCAAACACAAAAGGTAGGTGGCAGCCCATTGCAGTGGAGTGTATATAAAGGATGTCCTAGGGCATCGGAAAGCATTTCAATCGTTGGCGTAATGCAGAAACGTAGCGATTTACCCGACGGCCAAAATGGCATGATTATTGGCTTTCGGGCCAAAGGTGGAAGCATTTCGGGAACGGCTAATTTTGTGAACTGCCGCCGTGGTAAAAGTATACCATGCATGGCAAAATGGCACTATCCAAAATCAGCGGCGTGGCACATGTGGTGCACCACAGGCTATATTTGATAGAGGCCAACGAAGGCTACGGAGATCCGTTCGGGCGAATAGACGTGCAGCTGTTGAGCAACTGACCGCCCAGATGAACCAAGGGGCTACCAAGAGTGTATCCTCAACAACGGTTCAGCGAACGTTGCTGCGCATGGGCCTCCGCAGCAGACGCCTGGTTAATACACCTATGCTAACTGCTGTTCATCGGCGACGAAGGCTGGAATTTGCACGCCAGTACCGCAACTTGACGTCCTCAGAGTGGCGACAGGTGACTTTTTCCGATGAATCACGTTTTATGCTTCATCGGACAGATGGACGTTGGCGTATACGGCGTGAAACGTCTGAAAGCAGACACCCTGCGACAATTGCCGGAAGGATCCAGGCTGAAGGAGGGAGCATTATGGTTTGGGGAATGTTTTCCTGGCATTAACTGGGTGCACTCATAATTGTGGAAGGCACGATGGATCAGCACAAGTACGCATCTGTCCTTGCGGACCAGGTCCACCCCTACATGCGAATTATTTTTCCTCAGAATGATGGCATCTACCAGCAGGACAATGCGAGGAGTCATACAGCTCGCAGTGTATGTGCGTGGTTCGAAGAGCACCAGGATGAGTTTACCGTACTCCCCTGGCCAGAAAACTCACCGGATTTAAACCCAATCGAGAATCTGTGGGACCACCTCGATCGGGTTGTTCGCGCAATGGATCCTCAACCGCGTAATCTAGTGCAGCTGGCCACGGCACAGGAGTAGGCATGGCTCAACATCCCAGTGAACACCTTCAGTCACCTAATTGACTCTCTTCCCGCACGTCTCGCAGCGGTCCGCTCTGCCAAAGGTGGTTATTCTGGCTTTTGACAGGTGGTCACATTAATGTGACTGGATTGTGTATTTACGATCATAAAAAGTGAAGAGGAAAACTTATTAGTTGACTACAAAAGCCTAAAACTTTAAAAGGAGCTAAATGCAGAATGTGTGGAGTGTTGCGTGAGTTTGATCTGAGTAAAGGGGATGTTATGTCGTAGCGCCTGAGTGTTTAGGATAACGGGCTCGTGTCTCGGAAGTTTAGTGTCACCCAAGTGGTTGTGATGCTCCGGGAAACGATACTGAACTCGGTTAGCTTTTAGAGTGTCCAGTTGAGACGTCAGTTTTGCGATCCTATTATTTGTCAATGAAATATCTTGGAATTAATTTTTTTGTTATCGTATAATAAAAATGGAATTGCTGCAAATTATTCTATTTACCTTTGAAATCAAGTTCTTTTCCCATCTAAGTTGAATTGAAAATATTTGGAATTTTGGAATGAATGTGTGATGGCGATTTCAGGTGTTATCGGGGAGGGTTTGTGTTTGCTTGGTCGGTGAGGGGTGCCAAGACTTTTTTCTGAAAATCTTCCTTTCCAACGCACTAAACACTTTTAAAAAATTGAATTTGTTTTTCGAAAATATTTTTGAAAATAGAAAAAATTGTCCAAATATGCAGGTTATCTATCCGAGGTCTAGTTATAACCATACTGATCGGCATTGACAAACATCTGAGGAAACGTGTCAGTTGTCTGTACCTTAAAGCATCAGCCAGTAAACCTGTATTATTCAACTGGATCGCAATTTCCAGAATATTGGAATCATCCCTTGTGCAAGGTAGGGATGCGACATCGATAGCAAAACATCGATGTTTTGAAACATCGATGTTCAAAATTAAAACATCGATGTTGATAATACATCGACCCAAAAACATCGAGGTTTTTAAACATCGATGTTTTTAAAATTCAGTGTATTTAAACTCTTTCCACTCATTTCTTAAAACTGGTTTAGCAACTTGTGATGCTACATCGACAGCAAAACATCGATGTTTTTAAAATTCAGTGTATTTAAACTTGTTTCCCCATTTCTTAAAACTGGTTTTCCAACTATTGATGCGACATCGACAGCAAAACATCGATGTTGAAAATTATAACATCGATGTTGATAATACATATAGTCAACAAACCATCGATGTTTTTAAAATTCAGTGTATTTAAACTTGTTTCCCCATTTCTTAAAACTGGTTTAGCAACTAGTGATGGGACATCGGCTCCAATACATCGATGTTTTTTTCTAAAACATCAATGTTTAGAAGACATCGATGTCGCATCCCTACTTTTCAGACCCTTCATCCTTGGTCATTTTGGTCTAAAAGTATGTTCGATTTGCTGAATTTAAAAATTATGGTGCTTGGTTAGTTTTTAAATTTTTAAAACGGTATTTTTTCATTCAAAAATAAAAAATCGACAACGTAAAAACATCGACAAGTATAACATCGATGTTACAAAAACATCGACTTCAATACATCGATGTTAAATACATCGATGTTTTTAAAAAAACATCGATGTTTTGAAAACATCGATGTTTTGAAAACATCGACATCGATGTCGCATCCCTAGTGCAAGGTCGATATGAAGTGCATAATAATTGAAATTTCATGGATTCGGTAAGAAATGATTTCATATCTCCAAGCTGTTTTTGGTAATCTGTTCAAATAATCTGTGCATGACATTCTGATTGAGACTGAAATTTTTTTCAAGATAAACTGCCCACTGGGCCTTGAGCAACGGCACAGTGTGGTCCCTCCAGTATCTACACAGACGTCCCCAGTTCCTTTGTTTTATTATAAACACAACTCTAAATTTCCCAGACCTCAGGACCCATTTTCATGATACCGGAAACTTATCAAGAGGGAGTCCATGCTTGAAGACGGTACTTGTTATTCAGTGGCACCAGGAGAGAGAAAAACAGCAATGTAAATAGATTTACAGTGCAAAACTTTCCACATTTCCCTGGGTCTCCCATAGACCTTGTGTCCCAGTACAATGGTACCAAAGATACACTATGGGAGTCATGAGTGTGACCATGTGTTAAGACAATACCAGTGACTCATTGGCACTAAAAAGAAGCTGCATGTTACAGAGCAAAATTCCACATTTTCCGAGTCGTCCCTAGACTTCAGGACCCAGAACTGTGACACCAAAGATCCAGTATCTCCCATATTGGGTCTCTAGTGTTATACTAAAAATCCTGTGTGTGCCCAAGTATTACAACTGTTACAGTGTTGCCAAAGTACCGAAATGATAGGTCCACCAGTAAAAACGAAAGTTATGTTGGGAAAACATTTTTTATATTGTGTACAAAGTACTACTTTATAAACTACATTAGTTCCTACAATGAAAAAATAATTCATTAATAGTATACAATCATAGGAATTGTTTGAAAAACAAAAAATATGTGAAACAGCTGTTTCAAAAAGATAGGTCCACTGAACCAAACCTCAAATTAGTGTTGAATTAATAAGACATTTTTCCACCGTTTTTCGGAATGAGCTCATAAATTCTATTTGGCATGGTTTCTACAAGTTTTTACAAACAGATTGTCTCGATTTTTGCTCATTCGGAGGAAATAGCTTTTTTCAAGTCTGTAGTACAGTTGTACTGCCTTCCGCCTGCATACACTGCTCTTGCGAGTATGCCCCACATGTTTTCTACCGGATTCAGGTCGGGGCTGCAAGGTGACCAATCAATAATATGTACACCATTATCCAGAAACCATTCAAAAGGGGACTTTGCAGTATGAAAAGGAGCATTGTCCTATTGGAACATGAAGAACAGGTTTCCAATGTGCTCTGATTGTGGAAGAAAGTATTGTTCAAGCAGCTGTTGATAGCCTGCAGCATTCAAACGATTGTTTACAAATGTTATATCAGTTTTTGGTGCACGTCCGAATCCGGCCCATACCATAACGGAACCACCACCAGCTTGCCTCTTCGAGAATCTCTATTCGCCTCTCTCTATATCGTTTCGCAGATCGTGCCAGTAATACTACCAACCATCTGGACCATACAGGTTGAATTTTTGTCATTACTGAATATCACTCGATGCCAGTCTTCTTTCCTTTATCACTTCATGTGCGAATTTCCATCGCTTTTCTTTGTGTGGAGTTTTCTTAATTTCGGAACCGCTTTCCTCTTCCAGTAAACTAAATTGCCGAACTTCTTTATCACTCTATGGACCGTAGATTTTGATATCGGAGGGTTTTGTTGCTTCGCCAAAGTCGATAAGCTCGTATTTCTAGATTTTAACTCCTTTACGATAGTCCTTCTTTGTCGGGGGTATCACTCTTGATGGCCTCCAAGATGATTTTTTATTGCCATAAGTATATATAAGTCGCAAAAAATTGTTTACAGCATTATGCGATCTGTTTAAAAGTTTAGGTATTTCTCTATTCGATTTTCCATACTTCTTAAATGCATCAAATTTCCCTCCTCAACCAGCGAAAGACTGCAACGACGACCCATTTCGTTTGATTACAAAGTGATGTTCAAATCTGTTTAAATACCTCCATAACAGCCAGCGTAATCCCACAGTAAGACAAAACTATGATATTTATGCAAATTTTCTGGAAATAAACGTTTTGGTGCAAAGATTTATAAAAGCGGACCTATCATTTCAAAATGGTCTCAAAATAAAAATTTACATAAAATAAAAATTTATTATTTAATTTTAAGAAATTGCTTCCTAAATAGTTATAAAGATTATTGTATAATTATCTCTACCAAAAAAGTGATTATTATTCTCAATTAAGAGTCGAAACTTTGAAAAATGCGGGTGGACCTATCATTTCGATACACACTGTATACGTAATATGTATCATCTTTCGAGCCATCTCGTCATGTGAAAAAACTTACCAGATCTTGGTCCATCGTCAACCTTGAAGACGAGATACCTCGCCATTAACAAAATTGGTTCGATCGTGATGGACGAAATATCTCGTCGAATCCATTTGGAAGGGTTAAATAAAATGTTGCGGATATAGCGATAAAAAAAATAAGAACCAAGCACAAAAGCATTGTTTACCCGTCTCTTGAGATAAAGTTAAAATATATTTCTTTCTCAAACTTACCTGCAGGGTAGAAAGAGCACCTGACGGAAGGAGCATTTCTCATCGCTTATCCATTACCATGACGACTATCGCTAAGTCGGCGAATGTTGCATATATTGAGCATACCTTCTTTTTTCTCCGGGAAATATTTGCTGCTGATATTTTCTTAAGCTCCAGGGCTTTCAGAGTTGCGAATATCTTCACGGATTGTTTTTTGCGACGAACGTACTTCTCAGTTGTATCTCATTCTTTTCTTAAACGGGAGAAATCGGTTGCTTTTTTTCTTCACCTATGGAAAATTTTCATTTGTGGGTGTACCAGAGTGTTTGAAAATTATTGTCATTCTCCTATCCAGAATACTATAACAAAGGTAGTTGAATTAGCGTCGCACTGAACCAGCACTACGGGCTGTTAGTAGGAAGCAATCCCTTAGGGATAATACAATTCGTAACTTTGAACCACGGTCAGATGAAGGTAGGTATCTTAATTACCCCGCACTGGTGGAACACAATGGTCTATTGGCGCCGGAATCAATCTAGAAGGGAAAGATCATAGGACAATACTTCGAATTTTTGAACCACGGTCATAAGACGAGGTCAACACCTGAGTTGGCACGCCTTTCTCTAAATTACCACACCACGACGACGCGAGGACATCTGTGGGTTTGACAGATTTAACGAGAACCATCCCACATAGGGATGCGACATCGATGTCGATGTTTTCAAAACATCGATGTATTTAACATCGATGTATTGGGGTCGATGTTTTGGTAACATCGATGTTTATACTTGTCAATGTTTTTACGTTGTCGATGTTTTATTTTTAAATGAAAAAAGTACCGTTATAAAAATTTTAAAAATAACCAAGTAGCACAATTTTTATAATCAGCAAATTGAACATACTTTTAGACCAAAATGACCAAGGATGAAGGGTCTGAAAAGTAGGGATGCGACATCGATGTCTTCTAAACATTGATGTTTTAGAAAAAAACATCGATGTATTGGAGCCGATGTCGCATCACTAGTTGTTAAACCAGTTTTAAGAAATGGGGAAACTAGTTTAAATACACTGAATTTTAAAAAAAATCGATGGTTTTGTGGGCGATGTATTATTAACATCGATGTTTTAATTTTGAGCATCGATGTTTTGCTGTCGATGTCGCATCAATAGTTGGTAAACCAGTTTTAAAAAACGAGGAAAAAAAGTTTAAATACACTGAATTTTAAAAAGATCGATGTTTTTGGGTCGATGTATTATCAACATCGATGTTTAAATTTGAACATCGATGTTTCAAAACATCGATGTTTTGCTATCGATGACGCATCTCTAATCCCACACTATACGACGGTCATTGGATGGATACATAAAGACTTGGTCAGTTTTCTTCTAATGACGAGGTATCTCGTTCATCAAGATGTCGTCAGATTTGCTAATGACAAGGTACCTCGTCGAGACAACCACCAGGAGGGTTAAAGTGGGTACGTAGTACAACATTCATTACGAAAAACCCTTTCAAATCTGTTCTGAGATAGTTACATCGATACTAAGAAACAATTTCATTCCGTAGGAGATATGGGGCGCAGAGGGTTCCCACTGCACTAGCAACCT
This sequence comes from Metellina segmentata, assembly GCA_947359465.1. Taxonomy (NCBI): domain Eukaryota; kingdom Metazoa; phylum Arthropoda; class Arachnida; order Araneae; family Tetragnathidae; genus Metellina; species Metellina segmentata. The sequence goes on from OX375872.1 coordinate 29,972,489, forward strand.
GAGAGTTGCTGGTGGCGCATGTTCGATTCCTGTCAAGTACATTCCTACCTGGGTGTATTTTTATTTTCTGTGTCAGTAAAACTGTCTTTGTTTATGTATGTCCGCTACTTTGTCGTGTGTCTGGCGCTGAAAGACCAAATCTAGACTTTGATTCATAAAACCCTCAAACCAACCGCATCAGAAGTATTTTCTTTCCATCTAAATGTAGATGGCGGTGTGCTTCTACAGCGTAACGTTTTTTCTGTACATATTCCGAAGGTGACGTCACTTGTGTTGTTTTTTGAAAACGACTTAAGCACGTCACACAGTGTGGACAATGTAGATAAATGAATTTGGCAAATAACTGAGGTTGTTCATTATCAGAACTGTTTCCGTTATGAGTAAAATGCACCAGATGGCTTATCCTTTTCCACTCCATTAGAGTATATGATTTTTTTTTACTTGGTGTTAGAGCTCCTACGGGCTTTGTACCTGAAAATAATCTTTAGACAATTTTGAGCTCGTATAATCTTAAAACTACATTTTTAAAGGTAAAGTTTCTAATTAAATTAAATGTAAGACTCTTTTTTGTGTGTTTTAAGATTTTCCTAGCATTAATTGTTTAAAAAATAAATTAAATTTTCGTATAGAATAACTTGAACTTAAGTGGGCTTAAAAGTTAACTAGTCAACAAAATATAACATAAAGCTTCAGGATGATTTAGCGTTCATTGGGCAAATTTCAGAGGGTGTTAAGGCACACTAGAACAATAGTTCTTTAGTATAGCAATGTACGGGCGCAAGTGACGTATTTAGAAACACAAGAGTTGAATATGAAATGAAACAAAATGCTTATTTACATCATTATTTTATAATTATATGCGGCGATTTTTTAAAATGACTGCCTAAAAGTGATACCACTAACATTAATGCAAGCTTGGCAACTTGGTGCGCCTTAGAAAACCGCCTTTCGACTTATGTTAAAGTGCGACAAACCAAACAGTGCACTCTAGCGACGAAGTCCGTCAATCCATGCATCGACGCTGCCACGCTTGCATTGATATTGGTCATTGAGCAGTTATCGTTAAAAACATTGTAAATAAGTAATTATAAAATAACTAGGTAAATAAACATTTTGTTTCATTTTCTGTGGGATATTCATGTTTGCACCTACCTAAACGCGTTGCTATAAATAATGATGGTTTTAGTGTGCTATATCAGCACTTGCAGTTAGTCCCATAAGTTCCGAATTAAACTGTATGTGCTGAAAATACGGTTATTTAATTACAAGAATCTGTAATAATCACTGTAAATTTTCAATCTTTCGAGTAATCGAATTTTTTAACATTCATAATAGAATATTTTCATCTGAACATTTTTAGTATACGGGGGCCGCGTTAGCTTGGTTGGAATAGTAACGGATTAACAACCGGAGGGTTGCAAGTTTGGATCCTACAAAACACCGGGTGTTGGTGCATGTGTCATGGTCTCAAATGTCCTCATGTTGGCGTTGCGTGGAAGTTTGGAAAGTGAGGTGCCAGCTCAGGTGTGTCACCTGACCGTGTTTCAAAATTTCGTGGTGTAGTCCTCGAATCTTTCCCTTTGTGTTTGATCCCGGACCTTCGATAACTGCCCGTTGTGTTGCTCCAGTGAGAAGTTAACTAAAATACTTACCTTCCAGTATATGGTTGAAAACTGATCAAAAATTTCTCTTTCGATGCGTTTTTTACATGTTTTACGTAGTTTTTGACTGCCATATCTTCCGGTAAATGTGGTAACCCTCTTGGTGACTTTTATTTGTATCAATAACAATTTCGGGGCAAAGGACGGTCTGTTTTCCATCGATCTCCTTCCCGTTCCCTACTCGGAGAGGTATCTTCATTTCTAAAATTGAAAAATCAGATCCCGATGGACTAGATATCGGGTCATTAAGGGAAATGACAGGTTCTTGATGGATGAGATAGCTCGCTGGAACCGCTTTGGAAGGTTAAAGCAACTTTTAGGTCTTGTTTCAATGAATGGAAAGGACATGGGAACTCTGCACTCGGGCATTGAGATAAGTTTTTCAAGATAGCGTAGAATGTTGACAGGAATCGGTTCATGTTCCAGATTCTGTAACTCGGTACCTCACGAGATCATCGAAAATCGATCTAGCGTGACGGATTGGAGGGCCTCGAAGAAGAATTTGATGATTGCATCGGAAAAACAAGGTGTGGGGTACAGGCTATTAACGCAAGAAACATGCAACGAACTGTTTGCTGCAGTGGAAGGTTAGTATTTAATCAACGTCGGGCAACGCAACGGACTATTGGCGACGGTTCGGGATGAAACACTAGATTTCCTTTAGAGTTTCATCATGAGGACAACACCACGATCAGTGGAATTAAAGCTTTGATACAACGGACAGCGTGGTTCTGCCAATATTAATAAACAACTTTGTCCCATTTCCATCACATGAAGCCGCCGAGGCAGTGGGGTCGGAAGATTTAACAAATTCACAACAGGAGGGTTGCGGGTTCGAATCCTACCAAAGATCGTCGTGTACAAAGGCGGCTGGCACTCGTTTAATTTGCCGTGGCCTCAAAGACCCTCACGTTGGTGTGGCATGGAATTTTGGAGAGTGGAGTGCCAGTATAGGTGTGACCACGTAATCTGACCATGGTTCAAAATTACGTGGTCAACACATGTGTGTGTGTGTGATCTGGAACACCTACACACACACACACACACACACACACACACACACACACACACACACACACACACACACACACACACACACACACACACACACACACACACACACACACACACACACACACACACACACACACACACACACACACACACACACACACACACACACACACACACACACACACACACACACACACACACACACACACACACACACACACACACACACACACACACACACACACACACACACACACACACACACACACACACACACACACACACACACACACACACACACACACACACACACACAATCTCCAGATTTCCATACAATACCAACGTGAGGACATCTGAGGAAACGACAGATTTAACGTGCAGCAGCTCCAGCGTACACGACGATCTGGCTGGACTGAGTTTCAAACTACTCACAATTCCCCGATTGCTAACCTGCTATTCTTCGAGCCTAGATAGAACGACCACAAAAATTATGACCACACTAATATCATAGATTCTCAGGTTATTATCTGGATGGTAACCTTTCCATGCATCAATCAGAACGAGACAATACGGACACATGCGAACAGTGGCTATAAAACAATATGTCCTCCATAATATGCAGTAAAAATTGTGCTATCCAAAGGACATTCGAAATTTACTATTCATGTGATTTCGACGAGATTTTTCGTCCATCTAGACCATGTTTTGACTACGACTAGATCAGGTAGTCCTACAGTGCCCCTGGAAGCCCCAATTTTAAAATCTATAGTTTGTTTTTCTGCAATAATTGGATAAGTACAAGGAAACAAGTTCTAAAGGGTTTGCGTATTGGAGTTAAGGGGTCTCATACCTTTTAAGGCATCAAAAAATCGATGTTTTTAAAAATTCTTTTATAAAATTATTTCAACAATTCTGAGGTAATTAAAAAAAAAACGCGTTCAAAAATTTCTATTAGAACCGATGTTATAGGGAAAATAAAAATAGTCCGCGTCACGATTTTGGGTTTGTTTACATTTTGGCAATCAGCTGCTTGCTGTCAGACTACGAGCAGATGGTTTGGGTTTGCTATAAATTCGAGTGTTATTAGCAGAGCCTTAAATAATTATACCTTTTTCTGACTCAAACAATTTTAACTGTAACTTCTACTTTCTATTAATAACTTTAACTTGTATTTTATTTACTTTTGGTACATTCTCACGTTGTTTTTGACCGTGCAGAACGATAACTTTTTTTCTGATTATATTTTGAAATCAGAAGCGCATTTATTTTAGATTTTCTAATATTCTTGATTTATTAGTTGATATGAGTGCTTCAGCCAAACGTCCATCTGGTCAACGGCCCAAAAAACGGAAGTTTACTGGCAATATACACACCAGAAGCAAAATTGAAAGCGTTTCTGGTGCTCTCAACCACAGTGCCTCGGGAAGAAAAATCCAGCTATTAGATTCCTCGCTGGAAAGCAACAACTGCTTTGATGGCTACCGAATCTTTGATAAACAGATATTGTTTTCAAATATTCAAAATAATCTGTCGTGTAAAAAGTGTGGTGGCGATGTCACAGTTTCGGAAAACAGTACCAGTGGCCTTTCAAGCAAATTTTCTTTTGACTGTAAGAACTGTAGTCTTCTGTGCTGTTTTCGTAACTCTGAAATGTTAGGGAAAAGGAAGAATATTCCTGAAATTAACAGGCGTTTCACGTATGCTATGAGAAGCATTGGACGAGGCCACACAGCCACTGAAACCTTCTGCGGTGTTATGGACTTTCCTCCACCTATTTCTGTGAAGTCCTACAATCCCATATTAAACACACAATACTCTCGTGCTCAAGGGAAGTTGCAGAAGCTTCAATGATGAGGGCTACTTCAGAGGAAATTGCTCTGACTCATTCATCTGACATAGTGGTCAGTGGAGATGGAACGTGGAAAACACGTGGCCATACATCTCGTGTCGGTGTTTGCACTATTGTCGGTGATAAGTGTGGCAAAGTCATCGATACTGAAGTTTTGTCTTCATATTGTAAAGGCTGTGATTCCTGGAAGCGTAGGAAAGGATCCCTTGCTTATAAAAATTGGCGTGTGCAGCACGAGGGTTTGTGTCTGAGAAACCATACTGGTTCCGCAGGAAAAATGGAAACGGTTGGGATGGTGCGAATATTTCAACGCTCTGAAGATAGACGTGAAGAAACGTTCTGCAAGGTACATTTCTTACATTGGTGATGGGGACGCGAAAACCTTTCTTGCTGTTATAGAATCGCAACCGTATGACGACATTTCCATAACCAAATTGGAGTGCGTTGGTCACATCCAAAAGAGAATGGGCACTCGGTTGCGGAAATTAAAGCAAACGTGTCCAAAACTGAGTGATGGGAAATCTATCAGTGGAAGAGGGAGACTGACAGATAAAGTTATAGATCTGATGTCCAATTACTATGGAAATGCCATCAGATCTAACAAAGATAATTTATCTGCAATGCGAAAGGCTGTTTGGGCAGTGTTTTTTCATACAAGTTCAACTGAAGAAGAACCATTGCACAGTTTTTGCCCCATGGGATCTGATTCATGGTGCAAATATCAAAGAAAAGTTGCAGAAAACAGTGTCGAGACCTTCAAACATGAAAAGAAACTTCCAGCGGTTGTGATGCAAGCCATAAAGCCCATCTTTAATGATTTGTCGCAACCAAAACTTCTGCAAAGATGTCTTGGAGGAAAAACGCAAAACAATAATGAGTCTATAAATTCGCTCATATGGAAATTATGTCCAAAAACTCTTGGTTGTGGCAGAAAAATTGTCGAGATTGCTACAAATGAAGCAATTGTACTGTTTAATGAGGGAAACTCGGGTCGATGATGGAAACTTTTGGCTTGACTATTGGATCGAATGCCAGGAATTTTACTTCAGAAATGGACAGGAAAAGAGTTGAAACTGCAGAGTGACATTTTAACATGAATACTAGGGAGGTACGTCAAGCCAAACGAATGAGAATGAGGGACGAGAACAATACTTTGATTGTACAGGAGGGGACCACATATGCGGCAGGAGAATTTTAGGGTAAATTTTATTAATTAAACTATTTTTAATTAAAATTTAATTTGTAATATTTTTAATAAATAACATAGAAAGACTGTACTGTGTATGTACATGTTACTAAATTACTAACCATTGTGCTACTAACCATGCAAACACAATTTGAGAATTTTTCACATGCTTCTAACCGTGATTTTCTCTAATATATTAGGTTTTAATAATTAAAAAAAACTTAATTGTATTTATATATTTACCAAAGTATTTTATTATATTTATTTTATTATTTCTGATCATTTTCTGAACCAAAATTGCTTGTATATTGTATTCTGATAAATTTTTATGTTTGACATCATTTTTCTCAAAACATCATTTTCTTGCATTACGCGCATGATTTCTCCAAAACCGTTTCATAGAAATGCATGAAATTTTTACTGTATGTTCTCACTATGTATCTATGTATCTAGATTTAATGACGAACATTTATGAATTTCTGTCAAAACCAATTAAAATGATTACAAATTAATTGAAATTTTTTTTTTAATTTTGAATGTGGAAATTAAAATTTTTTTAATTATATAAAGACTTTGAATGGAGATTTTATTCTTCATCATTTCAAAGAGACAATACTATTCTGTGCTTAAAAAAATATTTGAGCAAAAATATTGAAATCTTTTTGAAAAAAGCTGCGAGTAGCAAAAGTCACTCAGAAATCAAAAATTTTTTTTTTTAATTAAATTTGTTATAAAATTTTATTTTAAAATATTTAGTTCAAATTTGAACGTGATTTTACTAGTTCCATATGTTTTCTTTCATATCCTCAAATTTCCCATTCTTATGAACTATATTTCAAAAAATACAGAAGTTCGCAAAATGTATGTTTTTCCAGCATTTTGCAGCCTTTAAAAGGTACGAGACCCCTTAACACCGGGAAATTTCGTGGTAGGAAACAAGTTCCATAGGGATTGTGTACTTGAGTTAGCACATGGAAATGTCGCGGTCCTAGTTTAGCAGTCGCGGTCCTAATTTAAAACCGAACAACGCCGGGTTATTCAGCTAGTTGTACATAAAAGGCGTTTTCATGAAGTTGATATTTATTTTCTCCTTTTATACTCTTCCAATAGGTCGAAAAAATGGTGATATCATCAAAGTCTACAACTATGTCGCCCGGACCAATCACGTTGAATAATTGAGAAGGCCAAGAGACTTTAAAAAATACCAGAGAAAATATCGCAAACTGCTTACAAGGAAAGCTTCTGGAACGAAAGCGAACGCTGACTTGTTAAATATATTATAGTAACTCAGGGGAGGGGTACCCACTTATATCAAGTTTAAGAATTCATACTAAATCAAGGGAAGCGGAAGTAAAATATTGGGTTTTCGTCAGATTTGTTTATTTTTACTGATAATTCCTCTCATGCAAAACACGTACAGCATAGTGGTCACATTTTCGTGTCTATACGTAGCTTCGACAATTGACCTGATGTTAACTCTCTGAGAGGTTCACACGCATAATTCCCCATAACGACCTGTAGTCTACCTCGCATGACCAATTTCGACCATTTTGATCAAAAGAATTTTTCCAAAGCACTCTTTTCTAAGGAAATGAGCAAGACTATTCAAAGAATTCTATTCGACGAAAATGAGCAATAGAATCGTTTAAAAGGATTCTAATCCAAAAAAAGAACAAATTGAATATTTCCAAAGAATTATATTCTGCAGAATGAGCCAATTGAATCGTTACAAAAATATTCTATTTCAAAGAAACAAGGAATAGAATCTCTCTAAAGATTGAAAAAGAATCCATCTATTTTCTAGGAAGATATGACTATTTAAAAGTCATTAAGTCTGATGTAGACTACAAGCAACACTAAACAATATTCGTAAATCTTGCGACGCTCGGAGAGGTTAAGAAAAGTGCAATTATTTTGATCTCTTGTATTTCCAAACATAATAGATAAGCGAAATATTTTATACTTTTCAGTAACGGGGATAAATTTATGAATACGTGAAAATATTCTCGTAATTTGGTTATTTTTTAAATTAACGTCATACTATAGCATAATATATATATATTGCAGGCCAATTAGGCGTTGCGCCTAATTGGCCTGCAAAACAGCTGAACTCGCCTGGTCGAGATATTCGGACATGGTGGTGTTTGAGCTCTGAGCTGCCGCTCCATGATACCCCAAATGTGCTCTATCAGGCGAGTTTGGTGGCCAGGATGACGATGACGCTTGGTCAACAGAGGCACACGAGTGGGACGTCTGATGCACAGTCCCATATCCAACAGTGTCCGATGAACTGTGTATTCCGAAACACTTGCGCTTGGACCTGCATTGTATTGGGCTGTCAGCATGCAGGCTCTGAATCCATAGGAGACGAAAGGTGGTTCATGCATAATGGTGCCCCTGCACATTTTCCCCTCCATGTGCGTGATCATCTCGATGTTATATACCCAAGGAAGTGGATTGGACGCGCGGGATCCGTTGCATGGCCTCCGCGTTCGTCGGATCTTAATCCGTGTGACTTTCTCCTATGGGGTCACCTTAGATCACGCGTTAATGCGACGCCTGTGGACACACCGTAGGATCTGTTAGCGCAGATTGTCGTTGCTGCGGGAGACATCAAAAGCATACCTGGCATCTTTGAGCGCGTCCGGGAATCGTTTTTACGACGTTGTAGACTGTGCAATGACGTCAGCGGGCGCCACTTCCAACAACTCTTGTAATAATTAATAAAATAAATATTTTTGTAGTTAGTATTGTACTTCTGACGTTCCAGCCTGACGTCGAAACCCGCATGCTATTTTCGCAATTTTCACCCTCTCAACGTGGTTTGCGATCCCATGTTCTTGGTAAGTTTTCATCCTCTTGATGCCTTCTATCACCCCTCTTAATTTGTCGGTCGAATTTTGGAACACCCTATATATATATATATATATATATATATATATATATATAGGAAAGGGGAGGGGGAGAGAGATAGGGAGAGGGAGAGAGGGATATTTAATTTTGTTTGTATGTAAATATTTGCAAAAATGTGCTGCGTCCAAAATTCCATTTGAATGTCCATTCCATGTCCAAAATTCCATTTGAATATGGGAGACAATTTTTAATTTTACACAGGATGCCAAAGTGATGAACTAGACAAATGATTTCTTAAGGTACCTACCGAGGGCCCAAATTCTACTTTGACAATGACTATGCGGACATTATCGGAAAAGATATGTGCATTGTAATCTCTCGTTATATTGATCCTCGAAGTGTCGTGCATTCAACTACATCACTTTGTACTTGTCTCCGATGAATTTTAGATTTATGAACAGCAAATCTGTTGTTGGAATGTATTTCATGCACCATCAAAATCCCCAGTTTCCCAAAGTAGACGCTATCGCCCTCCTTTGGGCATTGAAAGATTCTCGAGGAAAAATGCTGGCCCCAGGGAAAATAGGAGGAGCTTTGAAGTAAAAGCAAAAACAATTTGGAATCCTGGAAATCTTAAAGGGGACAATGGACTTTCAAAACATGTTTTAGCAGTTATGATCCGATTGTTATGAAATTTGCAGGCTGTTTTCTACTAAAAAACTTGTGCATGCAGTTTGATACAAAAATATTCGGAAGTTATTACATGAAATGCGGTCAAAATTTTTTATAAATTAATTTGTACATATATAAATCAAATGAACTGTATTTGGTAAGTCTATCTCAAAATTGTTCAGCAAAAACTATTGTATTGTATGAAAAAACACATAGATTGTCATTTTAATTAACGTCGCATTGGGGCAACACAGCGGGCTAGAGGCGAAGGTCCTAAAAATATTGTTGTTACAAATAATATATTTTTGGGTAGTTTATTGCTAAAAAATTACAAATTCATGTACTTTGAGTGGGATGATATTGACAGAAGTTTCGAGGTTTTTTCAGAGCAATGTCCAAATGGTTAATACGATAGATATAGTTCTATTTTTTATCGACAGCTCTACATCTCAGCTTTTGAATTGGTACATGTTATTTTATAATTAACGTCGCATTGGAGGAACACAACGGGCTATTGCCGACAGTCCGGGTAATGGTAATTTTTAGTTAACGTCGTACTAGAGCAACACAACGGGCTATTGACGACGGTCCGGGATCAGTCCCTTGAGGGAAAGATCCGAGGAAAACACCTCGTAATTTTGAACCACGGTCAGATCTGAGCTGGCACCGCACTCTCCAAACTTCGACACAACGCCAACAAGAGGACAGATTTAACATGCACCAAACTCCCTGTGTGAACGACGGTCTTTGGTTGGATTCGAACACGCAACCCTTCTGTTGCTAACCCGTTACTCTTGCAATCGGGTTACCGCGATCGGTAAAAGAAGCATGGGTTAACTTTTAAAACTAAGTTTCGAAATTTGGAAGCATAATGAATTTTGAAATTTGTATTTAGATCTATGCAACATATTTCAAGGATTATCGAAAAAAATGTTTCCTTCTTCTTTCTAATCCCATTGATCTGGATCAGATCAGGTCCATGAGTCCCTCCGCCCTCAATCTCCCTAGAACCACACCAGGGCTACGCAGTAGGTCCTCCCGCGATAACGCAATACATCCTAGCAAATGCTCGGCGGTGGCCTCACTTGTGTTGCACTTTGTACAAGTGGGGAAGATTTTGTTTCCCCGGGAGAACCTTAGTGTCCTAAGGTGTCCAGTTTTGACCCTAGATAAAGCTGTTTGGTCCCGCCTTTCACCACCAAAGCTCAAAGCACCACCAGGGACAGGGCTACAGTACCAATGATGGGGCGGCGGAAGTTTCCAAGACGAGTTGACAAGAGCCTTACTTCTGGAGCATATTTCATTCCTTTTAATCAATTAAAACTAGATGCACAGGGAACGATTTGAAAATCAGAAAAATACAAAATATGGGAATCGGAGAAAAACATGCTATGTGTGGACTTACTATGTAACATATTTGTACTTAGTTATTAAATTTTTATGTAATGCAATTATTTCATTAAATTCATTTAAAAATGTTCTAGCTTAAATTTTAAAATTCGAATTGGACTATAAAATTACAGAAAATTTACACTACTTGTGTGCCAAATTTCCTTATTGTAAGTGCCATAGATTCGTCAGGACACGGCGAACACCAAATACACGAACTTAATTTTATAATAGTAGAGGTATATTTAATGTTGTATATGTACAGGTGGTGGACAAAATAATAGGGACACCCATTTCTATTCGAACCTCGAATACAGCCATGCCACGGATCGCAGCTGTCTTTCATCTAGTGGCGGCGAAAGCGTAGGTATCAGTCGATCATTGGCCAGTGTGAAAGTTGTATAAGAATATTATCGTACCAGCAAAGCGCCGTTATGTACGACCTCTCCGACATGTAAAAATATATGATCATTGGAGCTCTCCTCGCTGGAGCGTCTGTGACGCCAACCTTGGGTGTTACATGTACCACTGTGTCAAGGTTTACGACAGCCTACACAAAACTTGGAAAGATTTCATCTGCGAAGCAGAACAGTGGGCTAAAGTCGAAGTTGACCGACAGGGATAAACGAGTGTTGAAGAGGATAGTCGGCCGAAAACGAAGATTAAACTGCCGCAGATAACCTCCGAAAGGAACACCCATCTCCAGAATCTCCAACCAAAACTATTCAACGGGAGATGCGTGCTGAGAACATTCATGGCAAAGTGGCTATTCCAAAGTCGTTAGTGTCGTCGCGTAATGGTATTGACAGTGGTGCCGAGACCACCAAAACTGGACACAATAGCAATGGGAACAGGTCATCCGTTGTGACAAATCATCATTTACATTATTTCAGACCATCGGACGTGTGTACCTCTGGCGTATACCGACGGAAGCATTTCATTTTGACTGTCTGGTTCCAAGCATGGAGGTGGCTCTTTGATGGTGTGGGGCACGATATCTAGGCGGGGCCACTTGTTGTCCCGAAAGGGGAAGATCAAAACCGAGTATTTTCGCAGTATTCTCTCAGATCATTTTCAACCTATGCTTCAGATACTGTTTCCTGGAGAAAGACTTGTGTTCCGACAACGCCCCTTGTGTTCAAACATGGTTTGATGAGCATAATGATGAAATGCTACATCTCATGTAGTGTCCTCAGTATCCTGATCTCAACATCATTGAGCATTTATGAAGTTTTTCGGAGAACAAAGTCCAAGCACGGTTTCCACTTCCATGCACAGTATCTGAACTTGAGAGCGCTCTGAATGAAGAATGGGTGTGTATTCCTTTGAGCATCATGCAACACCTTTATTTGTCAATCCTACGTCGGATGCAAGCTGTAATTCAGGTCAAGAGTGGCCCAACTCCTTACTAATAACCATTTTGCGTTCTTTCACAGCTGTTCCTATTATTTTATCCACCACCTGTAACTCCACCAAAAGTAATCGTAATTGTAACTTAAAAATACTTTATGCTGTCTACAGAGTTTTATATGAATTGATTTTTAACGCTAAAATAAAAAAAATCGACGGATTTTAGTGATTTTGAAAGTTTACTGTTCCTTTAAACGCAAACATCCATTTGACCATATGGACATACTCATTGCAGTCTTTTGGGCTGTAGTAGCCCGGTTGGAAGAGTAACGAATTAGAAACCGGATGGTTGTGAGTTTGAATCCAACTAAAGGACCGTCTTGTACAAATCGGGCTGGTGTACCATAAATGTGTCGTAGCCTTAAGTTGGCATGATGTGGAAGTTTGAAGAGTGGGATTCCAGCTCAAGTGTGACTAGCCATATGACCGTAGTTCAAAATTACGGGGTGTTGTCCTCGGACCTTTTCCTTTGGAATGGATCCCGAACCATTGCCTGTTGTGTGGCTCCAGTGTGACCTATCTACACTGCAGTGATTGGCTGTTGCAAGTACAGTACATACCAAAATGAAAGTTAGAACTGAATCCGTCTAAAAACAAGACGACGGGTTGTAACAAGCGAGTATTATGTATGTATTTGCACATACACCCTGCTTACATAGGTTATTACAAGTGAAGCAGCAGGAATCTGTCAAAGTCAAGTTTACTGTACAGTGCTGCAAATAGGTGAGAAAACTTAAATCAGTATTAGACTGTATCTGAATTGTGTGACGAACTGTTATCAGTTTGGTACTCTGCAAGTGAAATACCTAACACTCTTAGTGTTTAATCAAGGACCTTTACTGGTGATATATGAAAGTTATTATTCAATTAGACTGCGGTTTTAAAGTGAATATTTTTTATTATGCTAGACATTATCTGTTTTTCTTGTACCAATAAGTTAGTGAACTCTGTATTTAGCTTTACACAGCCCATTCATCCGAATTAAAATAGTTTAGCAAGTCAGGTCAATGAACAGTTCAGTATATGAACTCATTCGAATTTGCCAATTTCTCTTTCTATCTATAAATAATAGGCATATTTAACGTTTAAAAACATTTGACAAAAAACTGTCACAAGCTTCTTATGAATGTTCTTCGGCAATATTTTTAAAACTTTAAGCTTAAAAATAATAAAGCACAAACTACCAGAGATAAATCTGTCACAAGCTTCATTCTGCGAATATTCTTCGAGAATTTAAAGCTTAAGACAGTTAAAACTTAAGAAATTATGAATCTACAAGAAGCAAATCCGTCACAAGTAAAAAAAAAATAGACTTAAAATATTATAAAGCAAACTACCAGAAAGAAATGCGTAACAAGCTCATTATACGAATGTTCTTCGAGAATAATTTTAAAAGGTGAAAAAAATAATAAAACTTAAAGAATTGTAGAACTAATTAATAGAAGCAAATCTCACAAGATTTGTATGAATGCCTATTGATAATATAGTTAAAAAATAACTTCAAAATTATGAAGCAAACAACCAGAAACAAATCTTTCGCAAGCTTTATTCAACGAATGATCTTCGAGAGCAACTTTAAAAGTTTAAAACAAGTAACACTCATGTAAACATAGCGCAAACCACCAGAAATCTCCAGCTTCTTTCTATTAATATTCTTTACGAATAACTTGAAAACTAGGAGAGATCCTTCACCAATCGATTCATCAAGGCATCTAGACATTGTAAGGACTTCCGAGGACCGATAAATTACAATAACAGCCCTCGTTTCTTTTTTCATCCATCCAAGCAGATAATTCGCTGAGAAATAAGATACTCAAAAATAAACTCGATTAAAACCCTTATAATAGCCATCTGGATAATGAATGCAATGACATCAAACGTTTCATTCTTTTCCAAACTTGTTTCAAGAGGAAAGAATCAAGTGCCATGTATTAAAGTATCATTAACAAATGCTCGAGTTGATCAAAATTTATGAGCACTGCTTGTCTTTCTGTACCTGAAGATTCCTTTGTCTACGTTGTATGTCAGGGACGAATGAATGTGTAAGGTTTGAGTAGTTAGCGATATTGATTATGCGTATTTGTTTCTTCAAAAAAATCTCCTCTTATGGTTAATTTCTTTCACTTGGTACTTTTATGACTGAGTGATAAAAATAAAGTCTAGTAATTAAAATACACACTATTTTCGATAGTATCTTACTAGTGATGAAAAGTTCAAGCTGGCTAATAATTGAAAACCTATGAGGACTAAAAATTTAATCCTGTCCTTGAGAATTTGTTAATTTTAGATATTTTACATTGAACAATGATTGATTTAGTTTAAATAAAGTATAATCGTGACCAAAAATTGTGATTGACATTGTGTCTCCGTTCAACATTCTGAATCCAGTAAAAGTAGAATATCGGAAGTTATGCATTCGAAAATACCTTCCTACCCTTATGTTAAAGAAAAATTGCAATAAAATTAAAGAGAGGATAACACATGTTGGACTTATTTATATTTTTGTATTTTAAGCATACCAAAATTCACGCTACATAACAAAAAATTAAATTGCTAAAAACGAATCACATATGTTGATTAAATGGGCTTGCCTTGCAGTAATGAAATTAATTAAAAAATTTTAAAATCATTTTCAATTGATATTCATAATTACTCATTTCTCAAACATATCGTAGGATAATTTATAATATTACGGTGGATTGTGGTCACTGTTACAAAGGAAAACATTCTTCTACGGATCTAGATAGTGGCATTGACGATTCACGGCTTGGAGGAAAATTGAGAGAAACACTATCACCAAAGAAATTTTGCAACCATCTATTATAAGAATTCAGTTAACTTATTAATGACTAAAACTTATGGTACTGTGCTTTCTTAACCCTCCAAGTGGTTTCGACGAGATATTTCGTCAATCAAGACATTGCCGATTTTTTTATGATTGCCAAATCATGATCTGGTGCATTTTTTTATGATAGCGAGATATCTTGTCTATCAAGATCTGATCCAATTTTCTAATGACTAGGTGTCTCGTTATCAAGATATTGCCGACTTATTTAGTATGACGAATCAATTTTCTTAAATTTTCTTCCAATGACGAGACATTATCCATCAAAATTTAGCCAGTCTTGCTAATGACGAGACATATAATCCATGGAGATCTGGTCAGTTTTGCTTATGACGAGACACTTCCTCGCGATGACCGTTAGGAGGATTGAGATAAAAAAGGAGTAAGAATTTTCTTCAGAATCAACCCGTCAAGTGGTTTCGTCGAGATATCTAGTCAAAGATCTGGTCAATTTTGTTCGAGACAAAATTGTATTTATAGAAACATTGCGCGCCCAATGTGGACGGTGAACTGCGCAGCGCTGTGCAGTTTTGACCACGCGAAAGCGTGATGCAACTTCGTGTCGGTACATCAAAGGAAAGTGAGTGTTTGTGCTCGCTGAATTTGGACGACGTTTCTTAGTTCACTTCCGCACACCGTACAATCAATCACCGGAGCCATCGTTAAGAAACTGGCCCGCGCTCGGAACATAGAAATATTTATTTTCTTCAGATTGTTAAGTGATAATTGATTCAGATAGTTCCTGAACGGTATGATGGGTGTATATAGTAAAAGAAAAAGTGGATGGGCTTCTATTTGAATTCACGGTATATGAGTTTTAATTACTTTTATGGGGATTCATTAGACGTTTTCTTCTTGTCCCGCAACTGCACATTTTTTTAACAGTTCGAGTTTGTTGTTTTTTAGTTTAACAGTTCTACATTATTTATTTCGGGTTAAAAGGTAAGCTTTACTTTAATATATTTTATACTACCATTTAAGTAGTCTATTTGTAAGCATTGTTTTGCCATACATCGTTGACGATTAAATCTTATCAGATGTGAAAATATGTGTGGGTAATATGCCCATATTATTGTCAAAATTGATGTGTCCATCCATGTATATTTAAACGAATAGTAATACTGGGTAGGTAGGTAAGTAGGTAATTTTAGTTAACGTCGTACTAGAGCAACACAACGGGCTATTGACGACGGTCCGGGATCAGTCCCTTAAGGGAAAGATCGAGGACAACACCTCGTAATTTTGAACCACGGTCAGTAATACTGGGAAAGCATTGCACTTCTAATTTTAAGATAAAGGAGAGGGGATTATTTAATGTCTTTCGACTATTTTGCCCCCTAATTGATGAAGATTTAAAATTGTCTTATTGCAATGTTAATACGCTTTATCGAAATAAGCAGAATTTTTTTAAAGAAACATTCAATATTATATAACACTAGCAAAATACCCGACCTTACTAGGTTTGAATTGGTTTACTCTAGATTGAAGAGATAATCAAAATATATAATGACTTATGTTTTTTGTAGAATAAAAATTTATTTTAACATCTTTCGCCATCTTTATATTTTCTACAACTTACTTTGGACACAAATCCTACACATGCATATCCATTCATGTAATACATTTCACATACATCGCACAATTGCTGTATGACAAAGCTACAAAATGACGAAAGGTGATAATAAGGTTACTACTATCCAAAAACCCAAAAAATTGCGACCCAAAAAAATTACAAAAAATTTGAACTAACTGTGTGCCAAATCTCATTATTGTAATTTCTGTAGATTCGTCACGAGAAAAACAAGCACTTACTTTCATAATAGTAGAGACTAGCCACTGCGTGGCTAGCTCGGCGTTGCCCGTGCCAGATGCTTTTGTGGGATTATTGGTTTGCTTCGCAAACCAAATAGGAGTTCGTAGCCTATTGGATAACAGCCATAACGGAGTTATCCGTGGTGTTGGTTTGCTTCGCAAACCAAATGGGCTTTGCCCGTGACAGTTCTTTTCGTGGAGGTCACATTGCCCGTGTGGTGGTTTGCTTGGCAAACCAAAAAATATAAATATTTAAATGAAAAATTATTTATTAAAACAAAATCAAACGTTGCGAAGAGATCCAATCGGCGTGACGTCACGATCTCTTGCGAAAATATATAAATGTTTAACTGAAAAATTATTTATTAAAATAAAATCAAGGTAACTCTAATTGGAGTACAATTTTCCGCAGATTTCTAATCCGTTGAAATTTTTAATCTATCTTTAAAAATCCCGGTTTTACAAGAAAGAACTAAAGAATGACAGTCTTAATGTTCGCTGTGGAATCGTTTGAGCGGAGATTACGCATTCTCATTTAATTGAGGTGAAAAATGTGTCATGGTTTCAAAGGCTGACGTTAATAGTGACGATTGTGACGTGACGTCATAGGGGAAATTCAAATTGCCGGAGCGGGACGTAAAGAAGATCTAAAGGAGAAAAAATTCTTAAAATAATTTTTAAATGTTCTAGTTTGAATTTTTAAATTCGCCTCGATCCCAAAATTGGAAAAAATTCGGACTTCCTGTGTGCCAAATCCCATTGCTGTAAGTGCCATAGATTCGTTAGTACTTTGCGTTCAAGAAACAAATAAAGAAACACTTCCTTTTAAAATATTAGAGATAAGTGCATATATATATATATATATATATATATTTAAATAGGGATTTTCAGAAGTGTTGATGAAAAGGTTATTCCCTATAACTTCATGTTACGTAATGTATTAGGGTGTGTTCAATGACTCTTATTGACTCAGTGCCCCTAGACAGAGGACGTTCAAAGTCTGACAGGGGATTTGATCAGTCTACAGGGGAAAGAAGAGATTAAGTATTACTTAATCTATGTATGTAATTAATCATGCCCATACTTCCAAAATTGAAATTGTCTAGCAGATTATTAATGGCGTTTTGTACTTATAAGCTGCAAAACACTAACAAATTGCAAACACTTTTATTATATTGTCAAATTATAATAAAAATAATTATATTATGACAAGCTACTACTTTTATATACTGAAAATTCCTTAAAATTCAATGCTTGAATTTCATTTGCCTCAGACAATCAAACATACTTTTGTTAAACTCGTCTCAAAACGAAAAGGATTTCAAAGCCCTAGGGGTTTGATAAGCGAACCGTCATATTAATAATCTATATAAATAAGAATGGAGTGTTTGTACATGGAATATTTTCGACCCACTTCAGGTTTTCTATCCGTTTTGGACCCTACTAATGCCAAATCCGCCTCATCCGCGTTTGGTTTCTGTCTGTATGTATTGTATGTCCGTTTTACACGTCCACACGATTTAATATATTTTCATAGAAATTTGCATGCAGTGAATACTTATCTTCATTTAGTGAGTGAAATTGATTGTGAAAGTCTGTCTGTCCGTCTTTCTGTTCTATGTTCGATTTTGTGTTCGTGTGTTTGTGTAATAATCACATGAATTTTATTCCAGATATTGCATTGAAATACATTTTATTTTATACATTATCTATTAATTAAGTGAAGGCAATATTAAACATTTCTTTACTGTTATATTTAGATGAGTTTATGCAAAAATACTTGAGTGAGTATACTTAAATCAATCATAATTTGGTAGTTTTGTAAAAATCGGAATATACAGAGGCTGTTCGCACATTTTTTAGACGATTTTGGTTAGCGGTAATAAAAAAATCGTTGGTTGCAAAAGAAATAACTGCAGTTGTACAATGTTTTTAAAAGTCAAAATTATCGTCTGCAGCTTGAGAGGTTTGTTTTTATTCAAAATGGCGTTTTTAACGAAGCAGTGGTTCGAAGGCTAGATTTATGCTCTTTCGGAAGAGAAATATTCATATTACGTTAGCCAAAAACGATGTGAGAGTCATGGTTTTGTGATATCTAAAGCGTCGATAGGTAATATCGTCAACAAGAAAGGAAAAAACCGTCAAATTGGAGCCTCAAGTGGGACAAAAATTCCAAACAAGTATCGAAGGAAGAAACGGACATCTTCGAATGTTAAAAGTTATATCTAGTTAAAACATCTTTTAATGTTAAAAGAAAATCCCTCTAGTCAAAGGACAGTTGCAAAATCATTAAAATGCTCGGTGTCCACTGTAAACAAAATGATAAACGTTGATTTAAATCTTAAGAAAGCGAAAAAACGCTATGTGCATCGTCTTTCTCCAAAGCATATCGCTGAACGCAGAACACGCTGCCGAATTCTATATGAGAAACACTTATCCAAAGAAAAATGGCAAAAAATTGTCACAATAGATGAATTATGGGTGTATTTAAATGATTGCAACAAAAAAAAAAAGAGCCATTTATTATCATAAAAGGGGAGAAAGAAATTTAAGTACATGGTTCACAGAATCGAAAGAAAGTTTTTCTAAGGGATTCATGATTGTTGCTGGTTTTTCATATAATGGCAAGTTAAAAATAAAGAGAGTGCAAAAAATGTCAAGATTAACTCCAAATACTATCAGAAACATATTTTATCGCCAATTTTTCTGAATGAAATACCATCACTTTACCCACAGTGCCATCAATCTGTGGAACTCCATCAAGACATAGCTAGCAGTCACACATCAAAATCCACTGTAAATTTCCTAAAAGAAATGGAACAAAAAACCGGTATCAAGGCCATACCCTTCACTGATATCCCTACTAAATCTCCCGATGTATCACCTATGGATTTTTGTGCTTTCGGACTTTTAAAATCTGCATTATCCAAACGTCGTCCCACAACCCTTACAGGACTCTGGAAAGCTGTTCAGGAGAAATGGGATAGAATACCTCTTCTGACGCTTCAAAAGGCATTATTATCCTTTAAATTACGGTGTCGAAAGATAGTTCAGAATAAGGGCTATCAACTAGAACATTTAAAACACAAGAATTTTATGTAATTTAGTTTTGTGAATACAATATACACTGTCTAAAAAATGTGTGAACAGCCTCTGTATATTGAGTATTACGATTACTTTAATTTGCTTTACCAGTACTTCTGAAAAAACAATTATTTTTCAAAAAAAATATTTTTTTATGGAATTTCAGCTTTTATACTTCATTTATTTCGAGTCTTAGTTTTGTTCTTTGCGCAATGCAAACGATTTCCGAATATTTGAGACAGACGACATTTGTCAACAAACGGCAATAAAACGGAAACTCGTGTTTCTTTCGCTCTAAATTACTATCGCATTTCTAAATTTTGTGCACTCTTTAGTTGTAAGTTGTGGCAAAACTGCGAAATCAAGAGATAAAAAGGAATCACAAATTAATATCGGTAGAACAACTTTTTCCTGTCATCTTTTATTTTGTTTTACTTCACTGTTTTCTGTTTTAAATGTTTGTTATTTTTCTTCTCATCACACGCAACATCACCACAAAATACTCGACTTAAAGTGTCGGGTAAGACAAAATAAAGCATATTTTAAGAGTAATTATGCCATTATTTGAAGAATAATGCCGTTATTGAAAGAATAATAATGTTTAAAAAATCCGAACTATAACTTTTCAAACATAAAAAAGTTCTTTGTCATAATAACAGGAGAAGATGGTGGCATGGCATGGCGAAATTTCACAATGTCGCACGCCAAATGTAAGAGCGCCACAAGTAAAAAATATTGTTTTGTTAATTATGCGTGCGAGAACACTCGCCGCAAATCGTCATTTTTATTAATTTAGTTTAACATGAAAAGAACTTATGAAAGGAAATTCCAAATATCCCTCCAAATAGTCTTTTGTAGTAGTAAATTTAGTGTCATATTTCGTCATTTTGTAGCTTTGTCATACATCAAGGATGCGTTGTATGTTAAATGTATTACGCTAATGGATATGCATGTGTAGGATTTGTGTCCAAACTAAGTTGTGAAATTATAAGGATGGCGAAAGCTGTTAGAATATTATTTTATTCTATACGAGAGAGAGATAAGTTATTTATATATATTTATTAAGTTATTTATATTATTATAAGTTATTTATATATATGATCATCTCTTCAATCTAGAGTAAACCAATTCAAACCGAGTAAGGTCGGATATTTTGCTAGTTATGAATAAAAATTGAACAGTCAGAAATGGAAGTTCTAACTGTTGTATAAGATTACTCACAAATAATATTGTAAGAATGGATTTGTTTCATTCTTTATATAAATAGAACTTCAGTTTGTTACTATTTTCTAAAATTTGTCAAGTTATCAAAAAAATTTGCGCACAAACTGTCAAATGGATCTTGACGCCGTGGTTAATCAATCTCCTCGATTTTGCGCAGCGCTGCACTTCCAGTGTGGACAGGACTTAAAGGAATAAAAATCCAAGAAGGAAAAACACTTTGTTCCTTGCCTAGAACTGGTGAGAGTGGAACAGGTTTTGCATCAGAGACTGGCCTTTACAGGTCAGTTTTCAACACGAAGATAAACCCCAAGAGGGTTAACCACATTACAAGTTTTCAGTAATTAATTATTAGCCGCTTTTAAAATGTGTTAAATGCGATAAAAAGGTTATTATTTTACACACACTCACATTTTAATATCTGATATTTAATATCTGAGTTAATAATGCGGTGTACTGCGAAACATTGCAATATTTTTAATCCGGTTTTATGTGTCAACTCGGTAATATTATTCCGCAATATTTATATTGCAATTTCTGCCATAAACCATCAGAATTAATTAAAGTGCAGAGTCAGATTTACTCTACTTTTTGTTTTTCGAAGGAACGACATTTCTACGAATAATCAGAGAATAAAGGCCACTTTTTCAGAAAAGCTTTGTTAAAAAGATTCCTCCTTATTACAAAATTCACCGGAAACCCGAAAAACAGTAAAACGAGTGAATTATGACCGTGAAGGTTTCCTCATTGTGCATTTGATGATTGCGAAAAGCAAGAAAATTAATTATGTACAGAGTAAAATTTCTTAGAAGTGAAAAACTCATTCGCTTAAAAATAGCGCATTTTCAATAGAGCTTTGAAAGTTAATTATTAATGTAATTATTTATTCTCAACTACTTTCTGCAGTTGACGCGAATATTTTTAATTTACCCCAACCGCGTTTAATATATTCGAAGAAAAATGCTCGATTTAACTTATTTGCAGAATATATTTATTAAATCCTAATGAGGTTGAGGCCCTAGTCTAAATTTCTTTATTCATTGACGTATAATTAGGCCCCCTTTAATTCCTAATTGGTCTCAAAAGGAGTTTGTTTACCTGATTACGTTTTTTGAAGTTTAATCAGCTTTAGTGATATTATTTGGGGAACTGATGATTTTCAAAGTGAGTATGCACGACTCGGTCTAGGGAAATCCGATTCATGCAGTGTTGGAGTAGACTGTTTTATATACTCATTTCAAAAGTTTGATTAAAAATGGCCCTGCGCGATATCTGTGTAGCTAAAAGCTTTCGTGTAACAAAAAATAACTTAAATGACAAAGGAAATCTTTTTAACCGTTTATCTATTAGCATTCTTGAAGCAAAAAATGACCGTTAAATGACAAACTAAATCGCTATTTACGTTTATCTCTCTTTTACCTTTCAGGTACCAAAAAATGACCTTAAGCGAGAAACCAAATATGTCTACCCATTTATCTACCTATTAGCATTCTTGTAGCAAAATATGACCGTTAAACGACAAACCAAATCTGTTTATCCGTTTATCAACCTATTACCTTTTGTGTAGCAAAAAATTACCGTTAACGGTTGTCGTTTAACGGTCATACCTGTCTATCCGTTTATATCTTTCGTTTAGCTTTTGATCGAAATTTGTATAAATATAGCTAATATATAAGCAATTGCATTTTTTAAATTGATAGAAAGCTGCTGAGCATTGCGACCTGCCCCTTTGCACTTGTATTCTTCTATCACTGGAAAGGGGGGGGGGAGTTCTCTCATACACAAAAGTTCATACACCAAGTTTGCGCCCACGCTTTGTCAACAAGAGATTCATTACAAGAAAACTCATTCCAGGGCTATGGATGTGACAAAATGGAAACTGACAAAGTGTTGGGCGAATAGGAAAAAAGATGCTACAAAGAGGATTAGACTCCTTGGAGGTTATCGCAGAATCCAAATATGCAATCTCTGTATACAGAATGCCATATCTGGTCTGCGCGTATGATTAAAATGTTTAGAGGGTCATATCTGGATTGTTCGGGTCTGAGATCAATCTATTCTCTGCAACTTATTCATCTTACGTGTTCGTTTCTATTGTGTACAGATTGGTTAAACCTAAAGTTTCGTTTAAACCTACAAGTGGTTTTGACGAGATATATCGTCCATCAAGATCTGACAAGTTTTGCTAATGACGAGATATATTGTCATCAAATTATTGCCGATTTTTTCATGATGACGAGATTAAGATCAAGGCATGGAGAAAATGTACTTGCAGTTTTTATCATCATGTTAAAAGCTATATTTTGTGTAAAGGAAGGTCCAGAACAACCCATCAAGGTCTACAAACCCTGCAATGTCGAGTATGGAACTACAAGTGCTCTCTACCAACCAGAACTTTGAAAGAATGATGCAGAGAAATATTATCCTAAAGCAGGGGCAATTGCGAGGGTAGTTTTCCATATGGACTAATCCGACTGGATCGTGCAATTTAGAAGCTTCCAAGAATTTGCTGTCACAATTAGTACAATTACTGGTTCGAGGTGGAATTACTCCCCACAAATGGGGTTCAAATGATGCTGAACTTCTCAGTATTGATTTTAGTAAAGAGCATTACTCTTTTGATGATTCCAAGGAAGTAAAACCTGTCAAAGACCTTGGGTGTGTTATGGAGGCCTTATTCGGACTGTTTTTCTGTCGAAGACTCCAACCGCAAATTGCTTAAGGCAGAGAAGTTTCTTTCTGAAATTTCAAGAATGTTTGGTCCACTGGAACTGATTGCACCAGTTGTTACAAGAACAAAGGGGTTTATACAAAACATCTGGCTTCCAGAATTGCATTTGGATTCAACCCTACCCGAAGTCATAAAAAAATGATAAGATTTCTTATTTGTGCTTCCAAATATAAAAAAATCTTGCCATTCTAAAACACTTTCCCAATATAGGTTTGTTGTTTTTTCTTATTCCTCCTGATCTAAGCGCTGGCGCAGCTTGTCTGCTTCTGGATCCTGGGCCGTAAAACCCCAGATTTCATTATAATCCTGGTCAATTCGACTGATGAACCAAGTCCAACAAATCATTCGTCCTCAAAGAAATTATTATGTCTTCTGGAATCTAGACCCTTCGACCTCCTGGTCTAGGCGCTGGCGCAGCTAGTTCGTTTCTGGATCTTGCACCATAAAACCCAAAAATTCATTCTGTTCCTGTTCTATCCGCCTTATAGACCAACAAGTCCTTCGTTCACAAAGAAATCATTAAGTATACTAAATTCTGAACCCTTCGATAACATATCTACTTAAGGTGTGTACAGGCTTCGGAGACCCGAGGTACCCTAGTGTTCTATTCTTTTCTCATGGGGCTTACTGCTTGTAGTAAACATGGGCTTTGCGACACCCAGATGTCCGAGCAATCTTTTGCTTTCTTCTATCCATCCCTTCTTTTCATAATTACTTGACATTGTCTTAGTCAAATACGGCGCTTACACCACAAAACCCAATACCAACGAATCTGGATTCTGGAATAAATCTGGAGGGCTCATTTTAATGCAGGAAAGAATGTGAATGATAGAGGCGTGTTCCCCTTTACACTTAGGACAAATTGGAAGATACTTCTCCCCTTTCAGGAATTGCATGCTGTTAAGATGCCTACTTTTCAATCTAGTTAGAGATGTTTGAGTCATTCCTCTTTTATTATATTGGGTTGATGCAAAAGTTTGAGCCGTTTTTCGACAAAAATTGTAGAGAAATTATTTCTTTCTGTTATTAAAAATTGCATTTACTCAATCTAGTATGTGCCGTTCTCTTCGATGACCTTTTTCCATCTATCTGTTAGCTGCATGACCCCTCTTTCGTAGAAGTTTTGACGATTCTGGCTAAAGAACTGATCCAGGTGGCGAAACTTTCTGAACCACTTCCAGCATATGAAAGCGTCAACGGCATCCTCACCATTGTACACTACACATATTTTTTTATGGTCTAGGAAGCATTCTTGCCTTTTCGAAAATAAAAAAAAGCATATGTCGAAAATGCTCTTTCTTAAGTGCTAGACGCTCAGTCTAGACCCTTCTATCCGTTATGATCTAGATATCATTATAGATGTGAAGAAACAATGTGTTTAAGGCTTCGTTAACCCTCCAAGTGGTTTTGACGAGATATCTCTTTTATCAAGATCTGACCAATTTCGATAATGCCCAGATATCTCGCCTATCAAGATCTGACCAGTTTGGCTAATGGTCAGATATCTTGTCTTGAAGATATTGCCTATTTTCTGATGATGACGAGATCAAGATCTGGCCAGTTTTCTTTTAATGAGGAGATTATCGGCCATCAACATCTGGCCAATTTTGCTAATGATGATATATCTCTTCGAGACAACCTCCAGAAGGGTCAATGACTTGAGAAACCAAGCAGTGGTCAGAATTTCTTCTTTTTTGTTGAGTTAAATCATTGTCGAATTTGATAAGTACTTATCTTCCAGCATTGTCCAAGACACCATGACGTTAAATCGACAAGACTTCGAATCGGGCATTCATATTTTACTCACAAACATTTATTAAGCGGAGAACCTGCTCCATTATGTTCTATTTGCCATCAAGTATTATCAGTAAGAAACATTTTGACAGAATGTTCCAATTTTAGCAACCATAGACTGATTCAATTTGGTGTTTAATTTCTTAACTTAACATACCTCTTGATGGAACAGCATCACAAAAATTTATTTTTATTCGTTTCTGATATTGGTTTTATAAATAATGTATAACTTTTCTTTGATATAAGTTTAGTTTTGCAACCATGTTATGTGCTTAACCATCTCATCGTTAAAACTATATACCTTTTAATATAGACAACGTTTGGCCAGATATGGCCCTTGCGTCATAAAAAAACCACCAAACCAAACCAGTATTGTCTTTTTCCACTTATAGCGCTCCTAAATTTTTGCTAATTATATCTAACATAAACTTCTTTAACCCTCCAAGTGGTTTCGACGATATATTTCCCGATTTTGGAGGATCGTTAGTTTTTTTTCTGATGACGATATCTCATCCATCAAGATCCAGTCAGTTTTGCTTATAGCGCGATACATTATCAAGACAACCACCATGAGGGGTAAGTATTCAGGAAGTTCTGAGTTTTTTTAATGATGTTAAGATCTCTGTGAAAAAAGTTATTAAAGAAAATCAACTGGAGTTGTAATGACTTCTCAATGGTAGCATGGGTTTCCGGATGCATCTACACTAGCATACGGTGCAGAAGTTTATGTTTATTCTCACTGAACCCTTCCTCTAGAGTTTACTCTCCTTATAGTTTCGACGAGATACCTCTTTCATAAAGATCGACCAGTTTTGCTAATGACGAGATCTCTCGTCATAAAGAATCCCGATTGAATTCCGAATGATGAATATATTGCCGGTTTAGAAGATAAAGAGTTTAAAATCAGGTCATATTTTCTAAAGACGAGATACCTCGTCCATCCAGATTTGATCAGTTTTCTTTATGACAGTATATTTCGTCTATACAACCACCAGGAGGGCTAAGTCTGTTAACCTAGTGGCAGCAATTTCAGAGCAGCACCGGATGAAAGTGGGTAAATCATATTTAACTTAAGAAAAATTTGGGCACTTTGGAAATTGAAAGAGTTATGCTACGTAAATGATTTTCAGGTATTATCACCTGGTCATTTTCTTATTGGTCGACTTATTAAGGCAATACCTGAGTCAGAACCTGATATCCCTGGCAACAGATTGTTACTTTGGTAACGAAGAAAATTATCTCGTGTAATTTGGGAAAATGGAAATGAATTCATCATACAGAGTCAAGATTAGTCGCTGTTAAATAACTTGGAATTACAAAGACAAATAATAAACGGACTTTAAAATGTTTAGTTTTAAAGTCTAAGCAATGCTGCTCACAAGTTGTACATAGTAATTAATTTATTAACATATTGATCGGGGGGCCTGCTAAAATATATTTGAATCGCAAAGACATGTATTAAATCGATAAATGAACTTTACAGTGCATAGTTGATGCAAAAAAGTTTATAGTGTGTTAAGTATAATGCTATTATGTATTAATCACCGTATAAATATCTTTGAATCACAAAGACAAATATTAAATTAATAAATGGTCTGTTACAATAACTATGCATTTTCGAGTTCCGTAACTTTTTTTCAAAGTTTCGATACGTTGATTTATTATTGACTCTTGAAAAATGGACATTTATCTGATATGTTACATATTCTCACTCTTTCCATCAACACATGGAATGAGTTGCAAATGTAAATAAAAAGTAACAGTAAATGTAAATGGGAACAATAATGTAAATGAACTTTAAAATGTACAGTTAGTATAAATATTTTAAAAACAACTTCGTTTTTTGAACTGTGCAACTTTTGTCGAAAGGTGCAATACGTCGAAATATTATTAGTTCCATTAAAGGTGGACCATTATTAGGCATCTGAAGTGCTACATATTTGTAATATTTCGAGCAATACAGTAAATGAACTGTAAATGTAAATAAAGAGAACGGTAAATGTAAGTAAAAAGTAATGCAAATGTAAAGATGAACAACAATGTAAATTGAAATAATCACAAGGGTAAATAGTAAATGAATTTTAAAATAAAGAGTTAGAATAAAATTGAAAAAACTTCCTTTTTTAGACATATATTTACTCTAAAGGCATCCGAAATGTTACATATTCGCACACTTTCCAGCAATGCGCCTCAAAAAGAAGTAAAAACGAGCAGTAATAATCAGATATCTCTCGAATATACCTCGACCGCCGGATCTTTTATCTCACAAACCGAAAAGCGATGGCTGACGTTGACCCTGCCATTCCCAAGCAAAAAGTAAACAGCCAATAACTGGAAACGATAAGAGCAGAAAAAAGTTTCCTCTTCCTAAAATCCGGAAAATAAATATTACAGAACAGCAAACAAACAAAAACTATTTGGACACGTGGAGTCAGAAACAACAACGGGAAGAATTGCCTCGACTAAAAGTAAAAAACTACACCCGAAAAGCAAAAGACTGGGGACAACACACAGATACCCATCCATTTCTAGAACTGCGATGGACGCATTAGGGGTAGTTTTGTTTTCCTGGATGCTCTCAGGATAAAACAACTTCCCCGCTCCCGTTTTCGGGAACTCTAAATAGCTTATTTGTCTTTATCCATACTTTTCTCAAACTAGACATAAATCACGTTTTCTCAGAGAGGAGGGTAGTATTTAAGGAGTGAACACCCTTCCCTGGTGACCTACTTTTAAAATGCCTTCATATATAGAGGACTCTTTGTTTTTACCCTCTGAGCGTAGCAAGATTTCCGAGTTCGCTTTAACCTAACAACACTCTTAATGACTAAATAACTTCATCTAATTGGGTGAAAGAATCTTTCTTTCATGAATTCTTTCAGCCTTTCGAAATTTTGTATTTGTCCTTTTCCTAGAGTAGAAGTAGCGTCCTTTATTTCAATGCACTTTAAGAACGGTGAATTAACTTTTCTAGTTTACTAAGAGATAATCTGAATTTTTTTAACCCTCCAAGCGTAGCTAGATTTCCAAGTAGTGTAGTATTGCTTTTACCCAATAACAGACTTAATGACTAAATAATCAAATCTGTATAAAGAATCTATGGATTTTTTTCAACTTTAAGATTCTCATGGTCCTTTTTTAGTGTAAAATTCTTTGGAAACATTCTCTATTGCTCATTTTTTTAGAATAGAATCCTTTCGAAAGATTCTATCGCTCCTTACCTTAGACTATGATCCTTTTGAAATATTTTAGTGATTTTTTCCTTAGGATGGAACCATTTGGAAAGATTATATTCACTCCCAATAGGAGTGTATCGATTTCCCTTCACATTTATGATTCGCTTGTTGTGACGATTTAATCATTGTCTCCAATATCTAAATCAGAAAGTGTGTGATATCAAAATAGCGCACTCCAAATGGATATTTTGGCCACAGTAGCCTGGTCGGACGAGCAACGGGATACCCCCAACCAAAGGGTTGCGATTTAGAAACTCGACCAACCAAAGACCGTCGTATACAGAGGGGTTGGTGCTCGTCAAGTCTGTTATGGCCTCAAATGTGCTCACGTTGGCGTGGTGTGAAAGTTTGGAAAGGTGAGGTGCCAGTCCAGGTGTGACCTCATCATCTGACCATGCTCAAAATGACGAGGTGTTGTCCTCGGATATTTACCTTCGGGATTGATCCTCGACCGTCACCAATAACCCATTGTGTAGCTCCAGTGCAAAGTTTATTCAAATACCTAACTACCTTAGATTAGAAAAATGCACCCCAGGGAGGAATTGAATCTGCACTGCCAACGATTCTCAGGTTGCTAATTCAGTGGGCAAACCCACTGTGCCATAATTCATAGTGGCCTCCGACGGCCCATAATTCATAGTGGAGATGGGGACACACTTCTGTATACTAGTATTATAATTTAATTTTTGTAGTGGTAGATTAATTCACCAAAGGTTCACGCAAAATGAATAACGCAAATTGAGTGGTATACTGATCCCAGCCTATAAGGTGGTTTGAGATTATTAAAACATATTTTTACTCCTTCCCTTTCAACATACGAGGGTAAGTCAAAGATTATCCACACTCTACTTTTTCAATCTATTTACTTAAATGTAGGGGTTCAACAAGTTTGTCTTTTTCAGCAGTCTCCCTCCTTTTCGATGCACTTGGTTCAGCGGTAACCAAGCTTGCGTATTCCCTTGAAGAAGGTTTTCGGTTGTTCGATCGACCATTTATGCACCGTCCGCACTTCTTTGTCCGTCTAATCTACAGAGAAAATGCTACATTGTCGATGTGTTGCTCCAGTGCAAAGTTTATTCAATTAACTAACTACCTGAGATTAGAAAAATGCACCCCAGGGAGGAATTGAATCTGCACTGCCAACGATTCTCAGGTTCCTAATTCAGTGGGCAAACCCACTGTGTTCCGACGGCCCATAATTCATAGTGGAGATAGGGACACACTTCTGTATACTAGTATTATAACTACTACCATTTCTCGAGCTTGCTGAATCTTCTCGTCAGTCTGGAGGTTGACGGACATCCTGCTATTTCTTCGTACATCATACTTGTCCGTCCTCTTTTAAGCTTCTAGATCCACTCATACACACTTCTACGTGGCAGAGCACTGTCCACGTTTTGTGTTGCAAGCCTTTGATGAATTTGAGCTCCTGGCACACCTTCCGACCATAGAAATAGGATCACTGCTCTTTATTCCTCTTCGTCATCTGACCGTGGTTCAAAATTACGTGGTGCTGTCCTCCGATCTTTACCTTAAGGAATTGATCCCGGACCGTAGTAAATAACCAGCTGTGTTGCTCTAGTACGACGTTAATACAAAAATTACCAATTACCAATTCCTCCTTGGTGCACATTGCTATTGGAGCGGCCATGCTTACAATGAAGCAGAAGCAAGGAAAATGACGCTATCGAAGGAAAACCTAGGTTACGTGATCACAGTAGTATCAACTCTAAGCATGCATGCTCCGGAGGCACTGTGACAAACCTAAACATGTGTTATAAGCGAAAGTGAGAGTAAATTTTTTAATTGATTTAAAAATTTCTGACTCTTTGAAAACTAGGATGTAGGTATTTTTTTAATTAACGTCGTACTGGATCAACACAACTGGCTATTGAGTACGGTCCGGGATCGATCCCAGCGGGAAAGATATGAGATCAACATCACGTAATTTTGAACCATGGTCATATGACGAGGCAACACATGAACTGGCACCCCACTCTCGCTCAGATGTAGAACTATAGATAAAAATATGATTATATCTTTAGTAGATCCAATATTTATTGGGACGCAGCACTCAATAAATCTTGAAACACGTGTCAATATAATAATCATCCTACTTTTAGGTACATAAATTTATAATGTTTTAGCACTAAAGTGCCCAAATATTATTCGTAACAACAATATTTTTAGTTCGAAATGGCTACCTTTCCGCATTATGTGACTATGATTCAGTGTGACAGCTGCTTTTCAAATTTTATTTTCTACTACACATCCACATAAAAAGAGTTATTTTTGATGAAAAAAAAATCCTTAGTTATATTCCTCCCTGTCATTTTGCTAATCTTTTTTCAAGATAATTATAATTCGCTCAAAAAAGTTATCAACATTTTAAAAATTTAACAATGTTATGTCTAGCGGCTTAAGCGCACATATAAGGAGAGTTTTCTGTTCGTCAAATTATATTAATTACCTTTACGAGTCCGTTTTTCGGATTTTTACTTAGAGCTTTTGAATCTTTTT
This sequence comes from Metellina segmentata, assembly GCA_947359465.1. Classification (NCBI taxonomy): domain Eukaryota; kingdom Metazoa; phylum Arthropoda; class Arachnida; order Araneae; family Tetragnathidae; genus Metellina; species Metellina segmentata. The sequence goes on from OX375872.1 coordinate 30,003,766, forward strand.
TATCTTTCAATCACTTCGTTGAACTCACTCATTTGAATAGTTGCTATCTCAGCGTTAAATGTAAATACTTTCCCAGGCTCCCTTCGCTTACATCCTCAGCCCCCGCAGACATGTAAATACAATTCCTTTTTGGATGTGACCATAATCATGCAAAGATCTCTTCTATGTCCAGCTGTCTTTTGTAACGGGACGTGGATCACTATGCCACGAGAGCAAATCAATCTCTTTAACCTCTAAGTGGGTTCGACGAGATAACTCGTCCATCAAGGTTTGACCAATGTATTAATTTTATTAATACGTTAAACGTAACGAAATTAACGTTGCTCTGGAACAACACAAATGGCTATTGGCGACGGTCCGGGATCAAACCCGAAAGGAAAGAATCGAGGATAGTACCACGTAATTTTGAACCAAGATCTTTAATGCGAGGTCACACCTGAGCTGACATCCCACCCTCCACACTCCACCAACGACCAGTTCAGAAAAAAGGATAATTTGCTTTTCCTACTTGGATTTTATTCCCTTTTAGCAATAGAGTAGTTTTGTCTTGACGAGATGTATCGTACTTAGGAAAATTGGTCAGACTTTGAAGGGCGAGATATCTCGAAGGAACCACTTGAAGGGCTGATAAGGCGATAGAATATAAATTTAGTTATACAAATACAAATACAAATATTGACGACCAGCTACAGGCTCAAGCCCAACAAGGCTGGTCCTTTGTTTATGAATTCCCCAATTCCCACTGACTATCCAAATGTATCTTAAATTCGTACACTCCCTTTGAATTAACTACATTTTCTGGCAACGCGTTCCAACTGTCTATTACCCTATTAAAGTAGTAGTTTTTCCTTAAATCCCGATTAAAATGTGTCTTATTCAATTTATACTCATGGCCCCTTGTTCTGTTATCCCTATTGAAATTTAAGCCCTCTGTGTCACCTTGTTTTACAAACTTGAAAACTTGAACTCAAATCCCCCCTCCTTCTTCTTCTTTCCAGTGTATACATGTTTAGCTTACTTAAACGTTCATTATAGTCGAAATTTGCTAGCCCCTTTATTATTTGTGTAGCTCTGTGCTGAACCCTTTCAATTAATTCTATGCCCTTTCTCATATATGGAGCCCAGAATTGTACAGCATATTCTAGATGTGGTCTCACTAAACCCTTATATAACGGCAATATTATATTCTTATCACTTGAAGTTACAGTCTTTTTAATATACCCCAATAACCTATTAGCCTTTTTTCCCGCAGCTGAACATTGGTGACCCATTTTAAAATCCCTGTGAATTATCACCCCAAGATCCTTGACTGTTTCTCCCTCCTTTACCTTCAATCCCTGCATACAGTACTCGGCTCCACTGTTCCTGTAACCCATATGCAGAACTTGACATTTCCCTACATTAAATGACATACCCCATTTTACAGCCCATTCGGATATCTTATCAAAATCCCCTTGTAAATTCTCTATCTGTAACTTGGTATCCTCTGTCCCCCATATTTTTAAGTCATCTGCAAATATACTGATTCTATTCTTGATCCCCTGACCTACATCATCTATGAAAATTATAAATAAAATTGGTCCCAAAACTGATCCCTGAGGCACCCCACTTATAACATCTGTACACTGTGAATAATTTCCTTTTACCTGCACTCTCTGCTTTCTACCCAATAACCAATTCTTTATCCATATCAATGTTTTACCCTGAATCCCCAGCCTTTCCAATTTAAACAGTAATGCCTCATGAGGTACTTTATCAAAAGCCTTTTGAAAATCTATGTACATGATATCCACACTGCTCTTATTATCCAGCTCCTCAGTAATTTTTTCGTAGAACTTCAAAAGGTTTGTAGAGCATGATCTGCCCTTCCAAAACCCATACTGATTATCTGATAACAGTCCCCCCTCCTCCAAGTATAACATTATATGCTTTTTTTTAACAGAGATTCAAATATTTTGCAAATTACTGATGTTAGACTTATGTCTTATCCTGGAGCATACAATGTATATGCATCTTTTTCTAGATATTTTATACTATTTCAACAGTTCATAGGAGCAGATTGAGTACAGATTCTATAGGAATCATGCTGTTGGTGAGTCATACGGGGTCCTTGAGACAGAGTTCTTTTCTCACTTTAATGAAGAAATTGGGACACACTGAAAGACGTGTCATAAAACGTTCCGCTTCCAGATCTCCTATTACTCACCCTAATCTCTTGGCTTGGAATCATGCTGGTTCACTCCAAAATACAAAAAAGACAGCCTATTGGAAGAAGTCTTTCGGAAGCTTTTCCAATTTATCGGTTTTATCGATTTTCAGGGTTTTTTCGAAGTTTAAAAAAGCACGAAAGATCAATTGATTCTGTGAACTCTCATTCGATACATCAATATCAGGAATCGTCCGAAATGTTTGATAGATTCGAGAATCTGTCAGCACAGTTTGCTGGCTTCTATAAAAGGCACATTAATTTGATTACATGGATGGTTTGATAAAGTGGACAGCAACGTGCGATGCGATGAAAGAGATGACTTGGACAATCTAATTCTAGACGCGGGCGTCTTATCAACGAGTGTAACGCGCACGCTTCAAGACTCATCTAGAAAGATAGATAAAATTAATCATGTAAAAATCCTTGTAATTATTTTTGCCAACCGCAAATTGTGCGTGCTGTCAGGGTTTAAAAAACAGTAACAGAATTTTAACGGTTTCTGGTATTCGTGAGAATTACAGTTACGAGGTCATTCCATTGTCATCTATAGGACAATCACACACAGAATGCAGTCATGAAAACGGCTGTACCTTTCATTATTGTTTTGAAACAAATAATTGTTTTGCTTAATCCTTCAAATGTTTTCGATGAGATATCTCGTCCATCAAGATCTGACCAATTTTGCTAGTGACGAGATATCTCGTCCATCAAGATCTGACCAATTTTGCTAGTGACGAGATATCTCGTCATCAAGATATTTATTACCTATATTTTGATGATGGCGAGATCAAGACCTGGTTAGTTTTCTTTTAATGATGAGATATCTAGTCTCCATCAAGATATGTTCAGATTTATTTTTGTGACGAGATATCTTGTCCATCAAGATCTGGTCAGTCTTGCTAATTTCGGGTTATCTCTTTGAGACAACGTCCAGCATCGTTGCACTATATTCCCTTCAAAATTAAGCTTATCCCAAATACAACATTTGGGCATATATTTCATTTTTTTTCAACACAAAAAAGTTATTATCTAGCTAATACACACGTATGGAACATCTTTATGAAACCATCATAACCAATAATGAAATTACTGATTTCAGAGATTTGTGAGAATTAACGTTACGAGGTCAATCCACTGACACGCATGGTGCAATCACACACAGATTTCTGCTATACCTTTTATTATTCTTTTGAATCAAATGATTGTTGTGTGCTTATACTTTAATCCTTTCTCAAATATTCTTATCCAAAATATGTGGATATATCCGTCAGATTATTTTCAATGCAAGCAACCACACAATAACATAGAAACTAAGGGTAATCCTAACATTTTGTATGCATATCGTTTCCACCACGCCAAGGCACGAATCCGTAAAATTGACGTTTCTGCAAGAACGCGTCGAAGTTGATGCTTCGGGAAAAAACGAGTTATGACTCAAAGGTTTTAGTTTTCTCATGAAAAACGTCATTTCCACTAAGAATCAAGATTCGTAGCTGTGCCATAGTACAAAATAGGAAAACATGACTCAAAAAATGTAGTCATGTGAAAATTGCCAAAAATGCAGATTCGTGCCTTTGGCGTGGTAGGTAACTATATGTATATGAATAATTAAGACATAATAAGTAAATTTGTGCCAATATAGTATTTAAAAAGTTTTATTATCCGAATTCCAATTATTACTAAGGAATTTCATTAGCCTACGTGGTATGTCGGATTTTTCTTGAACGTATAAATGACTAAAAGAGCAATCCATAACATAGAAATAATGGGAATGCATTATGATCCTAGTACTGTGATATGCAGCATATGTTTAGAAATAATCTTACGTACTTTTCGGATTATTCTTGACCTTATAAATATATTAAGTAACAGTCAATAACAAAAATGAAGATAATAAAGTAAGATACTAGAATTGTGAATGTGTGCTTGCACTTATGAAGGAAATGACATAATATATAAATTTGTATATGTATGTCTTTTGCAAGTTTTTATACTTAAAATACCAGTTATTACCAATGTACCTAATTAGTCTTTATAGTATGGCATATTATTTTTGGTGTATAAATAACTGAAGGTAACGTTTAATAACATCGAAATGAAGGGTTTAAATTGTGATCGAAGTATTGTGTATTATGTATACGTTTATGAATAAAATAGACGTTACATGTTAAATCATAGTTTTTTTAAGTTTTTACAATCGAAATTCCCGATATTGCCAAGGCTCTTTCATAAGCCTACGTGGTGTGTCAATTTTTTCTTCATCGTATAAATAACCCAAGTAACAATCAAGAACATAGAAATGAAGGGAATAAATTGTTATTCTCCTAGTATATGCTCTTTGAGCAACACATTATCTCCTGAGTAATGGAAAAGGATCATCCGGGATGAGTTTCAGATAGTACATTAACGATGCATTTCCTTTGAATCTTAATCTTTTTCTGATGAATGTCAGATTTCCCGTTATTTTCAGTGAGAAAGAGATTTAAGGCTCCTTAATGTTAAAATCAATATCACACAGAAGAAATGAATTAAGATTAAGTTTCACCGGAACCGACGATGGATTTTCTTTAAATACTATTTTTAAAGGCCGTCGCAATTATAATAAATCATCCCATTAAAAGGCATCGAAAAATTATTTCTAAAGAACAGAGTTAATTTTCCGATATGCATTCTTCCCATAGCAATGCATGACCTTTCTACGAATTGAAGACTTCTAAGGAAGCTAGTCGATTTCATTCGATGGAAATGTGTCGATAATCTGATGTAAATGCATTTGATTTCTTTAACGGAAAATGACGAGTGAAACGATTTTCCTGTAAAATCAAAACCTAATCGGTAATCGTGGATGAAATTTTTTAAAATTAGAAACTGGAAAGCAGGGTGCCACTCAGGTGTGACCTCGCCATCTGACCGTGCTTCAAAATTAAGTGGTGTTGTCCTCGGTCTTTCCCGTCGGGTTTGATTCCGGACCGTCGCCAATAGCTCGTTGTTTTGCTCCAGTGTGACGTAATTAAATTACCCATTTACTTAACAAGTGCTCTCCATGATACATATAGAGACCACCTTAAAATACAGTCCATCGCATTTTTTTGGCAACGTTTGGTCTTTTTCCTAGTTGACATTGACCCTCATCCCCTTATCAACTATTTATATATCGATACGGTATTTGTTTTTTGGAATTTCCATTGCTGAAATCCTATTGCAAACTCAAGTTAATTGGCATAACATTCAGAATAGGTATAAAAAAACACGTATTAACATAAAAACACTATCATCACCCCTGATTAGCTTGAGGTAAGTAGAATTAACGTCGTACTGGAGCAACATAATAGGCTATTAACGACTTTGAACTACGTTCAGATGACAAGGCAACGCCCGTGAGCTGGCACTCCACTCTCCTAATCTCCACACCACGCTAACGGCAGGACATTTGAGGCCACGTCAGATTTGACACGCACCAGCATCCTTTATACACGACGGTCTTTGGTTGGATTCTTATCTCAACCCTCCGGTTGGTAATCCGTAACTCTTCCAACCGAACTACCGTGGCTCATATTTAGCTTGAGCAATCCCAAAGAATGAATAAATTGGGAATTGAAATATAATAATTGATTAGTCAACGAATAGCTCCGGAATGTTATGCTTTATTGAAAACGACAAAACTTTCAGATCAGTTTCCGACAAGGAATCGCGTGGTATGATTATTGGTATGATATACCTGTGGATTCTGGTAACTTCAGATGCAAGGCCTGATACAGTGTTTAATTTTTTGAAATCCCCTACAGTAACTCTACTGATTGTAAATTTTATAATACCAATTCATGTTTCTCTCTTGCAGAGCTATTGTTTTCATCGCCCATGGTTACGCTGAGCACTGTCTCTTGTACGAGCCCCTGGCGCAAGCTTTGGCTTCGAAAAGCTTTTTCGTCTTCACACATGACCATGGTAAGCAAAAGGTTCAAAATGTTTTCGTCTTCATTTGTGACCAGCAAGCAATTTTAAATTGTTTGTCTTCATTCATGATCATGGTAAGTAATCAATTAAAAACAAATTTGTCTTCACTCATGACCATAATAAGCAAGCATATTTAAAATTATTTGTCTTCACTCGTGACCATGGTAACAAGCAATTTCAAAGGGAATATGAGAACCTTATCTCCACAAGCGTCACCTGGATTTGCAGATATCTCAATTCCACGGATCAGTCAGGTGTGTATTATTGTTGGTTGCAAATTTTGTTCCTGCTGTGAAACCACAAGTGGTCAACCACTGTTTAACTGTAAAATAAGGTAGGAAGGCCCTTTAAAAAGATTTTCCCGGTCCGCTAGCCTAATACGGCCTTCTGAAAAGGTTTTGCCGGCCAGATGCGGCCTTTCGGATAAGTTCAACCAACTCGAAGACCAGATACGGATACCATATATTCCTAAACAGTGGTTCCCAAACATTTCAGTCCGAGTACCCCCTTGAAATTTTTTTCCGACCCGCCAGATATGGCCCTAAAAATATTTTTATCAGGTCCGTAGACCAGATATGGCCCTCCGGATAAGTTTAACCGACTCGAAGACCAGATACGGATACCAGATATTCCTAAACAGTGGTTCCCAAACATTTCAGTCCGAGGACCCCCCTTGAAAAATTTTACGGAATAATAAATTCAATGGAGCGCGTGGGAACCTGCTTAAGACCATAGTGATCCCATTTTTCACATAAATATTGAGAATAAACAATTTATATCTATGTTAAATAGATTATAAAATGTTAAAACTTCACATTATGAATTAGTGATGACAAGTTATAGATATGAAACATAGAAAAAAACTCGAGTTTAAATGAGAGAGAGAGAAGTAAACGGTAAATTGTTTACACACAAACTCCTATTTATTAACTTCCAAGTGTTTTCGACTAGATACCTCGTCAGTAAATAACTGACCAATTTTGATATTGGATAACCAGATATCACGTCACCAGGATATTCCATATTTTTATGATAGCGAGATCACGATTAGTCAGGTTTTTTTTCTAAGGGTGAGATATTTCTTCCATCAAGACCAGGTCAGTTTAGTTAATGGTAGGTATATGTATTTAACTGAAGTCGCTCCACGACGGGTTACTGGTGATGGTCCGTGATTAAAACCAAAGGGAAATATCGGTGGATAACACCAAGTAATTTTGAACCAACATCAGATGAGGTCACCTGAGCAAGTACCACATTCTCTAAATTTCCACACCACGCTAACGTGAGGGCATTTGAGGCCCACGACAGGTTTAACGCGCACCAGCCTCCCTTTGTATACAATTGGTTGGATTGGAACTCCCAACCATATCGTTGCTAATCCTTTACACTTCGAATCAGGCTTCCGCTAATCCGATTTGATAATGACTATGTAGTGTAACGTAGTGGACCGAGCAGTGTGTGCAAAAGATTACGACAGTCACAAATACAATTAAACTAGATACTTATTTTAAACCCAGAATTTATTAATATTATTTACATAACTAACCAATAATCGGTGTTCCTTGGTTCTGGGCGCTGCGAAAGGGAAAATAGGGATCGGCTTAAATACGGCCATCGACCGAGCACCAGAAACATTAGCTCCGAGCTGCAAAACAAAAATAAGCGCAGAAAAACCTCTATCTATTCGAGTTTTGGAAATCTCTTCCTTGTTTCTCTAGTTCCCTGGAGGACAGTTGAATCCCCCAGAGGGCCATCGCACATCCCTTAAAGACCATCTGGACGGGTAGGAGTCCACTCCGATAGATCGTTCGGGATTTACGACCAGCGGTCAGTGGTGCAAGTTTTGATCTCTGCCCCCGAGTCGTTGCACACACACACATGGATGTTACAATACCTAAACGATACAACCACTAAAAGGCTAGTTAAAATGCATTCAAATCAAAAGGTTCTGAGCTTACATCACTATGAGATATTAAGGAGGTCAAAATATATACATTAATCTTAATGTGAATAGTCAGTGTGGTCTAGTGCAAGTGTTGATCTCTGCCCCCGAGCCTTTGCCATGAACGTTAGAATACCTTCACGATACAACCCTTAAAAGGGCTAATTAAAATGCATTAAAATAAAATGGCTCTTAGCTTACATAACTATGATATTAAGGAGGTCAAATATATATACATTAATCTTAATGTGAATATGCAGTGTGGTCAGTAGTGCAAGTGTTGATTTCTGACCCTGAGTCGTTGCCAAGGTCGTTAGAATACCTAAACGATGCAACCATTAGGATGGCTAATAAAAATGCATTAAAATCAAAAAGCTGATCTCTGACAGCCTACTGAAGTATAGCTTACATAACTATGATATTAAAGGACGCTTAAAAATATATATTAATCTTCATGTCAACAGAAAAATGAAGAGATAAGATTGCTCTTTAGCAATTAGCTCAGCAATGTTTGGATTAATGTCTGATTATTTCAGTATTACGCCTTTCCCAACTTAACAATTTCAAGCATTTTTCAAATCAATAAAGACTGGAATCGATTACCAATTATTCCCCTTAGGGGTTCATCTCTTCTTTAAGCGTGTACGGGCTTCAAGAACTCTACGTACCCTATTGATCTATTCCCATGGGATTTGCTGTTTCATAGGTCGCCATCCAGGATCCCCAAGCCATCTTTTACCCTCCATCCTTTCTTTTCCCAATTCCATTGTCTTGTGTTGGCGCTGTTTGGTCAAACAGCCCTCGCGACGTGAGATCCCTAATCAACCAACGAAAATTTTTGGAATATTTTATTTTTTCTTCGAAATTCTCTGTTTTGGCTGGTGTTGCATGTTTTCCGTTGACCACCTGAAACCACGTCGCTGACTCCTGGGGACCCCGCTGACCAAATACACAGAGGATATTCATTAAGAAATGATAAAAATTTCGCAAGTAGCAAATAGAAACCTAGCGTTGTTAGTTCACATATAGCTATGTTAAAATTTGCGTAAGCGAATTCCATTTCATTTCCTTGTCTGGGTATTGTTCTGAAGGTAATCTGTTGTGAAGAAAGAAGATCGTTGAAGTGAATGCCGCAATTGCAATGTCCGCCATGAACTGACTGCAACATATGCTAATTCGTTAGCTGTTACCTGATGAAAAAAATTATTTCTAATTTATAGCCTCGTACAAAGTAAAAATAAATTATCCCCTTGTTTTTCTCAATGTCATAATAGATCTTATTTCCCAAAGAGAGAGATTTTACTTTCTTAACATATCAAATTATTATTTTTAATTATAATTGTTCGCCGCTCAGATATGATTCCTCCTTGATATGTCTCTCACTGGTAAACTCATTTCTCTCTGAAATATTTGAAACATTTTATTTTTCTCTCGGATTATTCTTCAGCGAATATATTTTTGTCGGTATTATGTTTAATTATTTTTCTTGGAAGATGGTATTATTTTTATTTAAATTATTTTTTCTATGAGCTTATATATATTTTTATTGTTAAACAATTCTTAGAATATTGAGATGTTCTCTCAGCTTATTTCTGTAATTGAAATTATTCTCTACTTTCTTGAAAAAAAAATTCATAATATTACAATATTAATTTCATTGTCATCTTCGTACTTAATTTTTAAATTTGAAAAAAATTTAAATTGGTATCCTTTTACTTATTAGAGTATTGTAGATTCTCTTAGTAGATAATGCTTTTAACAATCAAATTGTTTTTACTAAACCAATATTGTTTTTCACAAGCTACAATATTAATTCCTTAATCATTATCCGTGCAATATTACTTACTAAACAATTTTGCTTTATGAAGTCTTTCTAATTTTTACGTTTTGTCATTCTAGACACTGTAGATTCCCTTAACAGTAAATATTTTCGAATGGTAATTAATTCTAAAACAAATATTATTTTTCACCCACTCCACTATATTGATACGAAAGTTATCTTCGTGCAGTATTACTTACTACAAAGTTTAACATGACGAATTTTTTTAATTTTTGCATTTTGTTACACCAGATATTGTAGATCCCCTTAACAGAAGATACCGGACCTTCACCAATAGCCCGTCGTATTGCTCCAGTGCGACGTTATTAAAATACCTACCTACCCTAAGCAAAATGTTAATTTTATGGAAATTATTTTCTTTTACCAACATCATTTTTCACGAGCTACAATATTAATCCCATAGTAGTCTTCAAGCAGTATAACTTACTAAAAGGTTTAGAGCTTTTCGAAGTTTTCTTATTTTTACATTTTATTATACCAGACATTGCAGATAATTTTAACAGAAAACATTTTCTTAAACCAATATCATTTTTCACATGCTGCAATATTTATAATATTACTAACGAATTTTCTTCACAAAATCTTCTAATTTTTACATTTTGTCATACATTGTAGAATTTTTTAACACATAATATTTTTTCACAAATATTCATTTCAACAATATTTGTTACAATATTTCAATATCAATTTCCTTGAAGCATACTATTTGATACAAATTTTGACTCTAGAAAACCCATTGACTCATTTTGACACCAGAGAGTGTCCGAATTTGGCTATTTATTTTGAGTTTTAATCACACATTACTTGATAAACACTCAGCAAAATTTTTTTGTGCAACTTAATTTTGAAAATTCTAAGCCAAATTGACCCAGAACTTCCGCTTGTATCTTTTTTTACCCCAAGTAGATTACCAGCTCTAAATAGTTTAGACGTAGCAAACAAGGCAGATTTTCAATCATGATCCTTTTAATAGTGCTTTATTCTTCTTTTAGCTTTAGCATCCCTGTTTCAAAGGCGGAAAAGGCAGTCTTGCTCGAGGGTTGACGTTTAAGTTTGTGTGTACACAGTTAGCAATTATTATTCCAGTTGAAACTTTATTCACAGGTGAATTTTGATCCTATCAGACACAAATACCATGACTCGTTGAAAAAAATTTCAAATGTATTGCGAGAAATCTACGGCAAATTTTAAAATTCGTAGTTACTTTACGTGTCACGTTGAATATTCTATTAATATTAATTTTTGTTTTAGTTTCGATTATAATTTCCTACATAGAAATGATACACAGCGGAAAAAGGTTTAATAATACTAGCTACGTCTTTTGAAAATTGAAAATACGAAATTAATCTACGTTCCTTGTAGAACATTTGTATTGATATTAATGAAGTTGTCAAATGTTTTAAAGTTCGGATAGGTTGAAAAAAGTTCAGAATTTACCTTTTTAAAATTTTAAATTAGTAATTATTTTACGTACCGAGTGGGACATTTATAATGTTATTTTAATGGAGTTATCAAACATTTTGAAGTTAGGAAGGTGAGGAAAAATTGTTAATTACTACGCCCTAGTCTGTTAAAATTCAGAATTAGCACTTAATTTACGTATAATGCTGACATATCTATTGATATGAATGGAGTCATCAAATATTTCCTGTACCAAATGGAACACAGCGGAAAAAGTTTCAAAACCATTACATTCAACTTTATGAATACGATTTATGAAAATTTCAATAATCTTTACCAGTACATTGCTAAAAAGCATTTCTCCCAATCTATTCTCGCCACAAGTACGCTAAGAAATATATATATCGCAATTCATTTCTCCAATCATTACCTTCACCTATTTCAAAATTTAAATTATCTCAACCAGTAGATTGTTAAAAGCATTTCTCCCATCTATCCTCGCAACAAATGCGCTGGGAAAGCTCACATGTCATTTCTCCGCTCAAGATGAAAAGAAGTAGGCCATACGTAATCGAATGTGGTAATATTTTTATTTACATGTGTTTACATTTCACTCAAGGAAGTGCTTTCCCACTGATGCGCTACAGTCCTTTAATAAGTTTCAGCTGTGTATGTAATCTTTCGTAATTCTTGACCCATGCTCTACCCAAATACAGGAACCGTTTCCCGGATCTCATTTGCTTAATCGCGGCATATGAAAGCGTCTGTCAAGTTATTAGACAAATTTTCCTCTTTCCTTGAGACTCCTGCTATTTACTTGAAATTCCACTTTAGAGAACGGGTTGTTTGCGATTTGTTACTTTGTTTTAACGAATTTCGTTTTGAGTTTCGCGATGCTTATGAAAATATTTAGGATTTTCGGGTCGATTTCGAATTTAATAGGGTATTTTTGTGTTTTTAAATTTATGCTTGATCTAAATGGTTAAATTAAAGTGTATTTGTACACTACAAGATTTAAAAAATTTTTACTTACTAAATCCATTTTTTTTACAATAGGTCATTGGTTTATGATTGAAATAATTTCTGTTTGAAAAAAATCAGATTACGACATGCATTAATGGTCTAATATAGATATAATTAGCATTATGTTTGAACAGTGATATTTCAAATTCTAACATTTTAAAAACTAATTTGTGATTAAATTTTGAAACAACTAATTTGTTCAGATATACAATTTCTGTTGAAAACTATTACTATAATATCATGTTTTGACCCTCAATCAAATTGCTTGAGGGTATAATTTTTTTATAATTTTTTCTCCAAGGAAGCATAAAAAATCAATATTTTTTTCAGGAGTTTTAACATTTGAAAATCAACTAAAAATTCAGTTGTTAACTAATAACTCTGATGGAGTATCGAAACATCCACTGTATTACATAGATTGTAATGATACAAAAATGCTTATACTATATCAACTCATTGTCGATTTATCACCGTTTGATAAAAGCAGTATATTACAAAAACAGTTATTTAAAAATTGAGTTTAAAGTTTTGGAAACATATTTATACACGTTGATATTACCAAACAAAACCCCTTGAACCTAGAAAGTATATTTCGAATTCTTACAAGTAACCTGGTATCGTTCGAAAGCAAAGAAGTTGGAAAATATTTAGAAGCAATAAAAAATAGATATTCTGGTCGATTTTCATGATTTCTAGTGTATACATGCACCTTAACTTTTAACAATATCAGGACCGGATTTTGTTGACTTAAAAATGTATAAAAATAACTTACTACGTTACTAAAAAATTTTACTTAATTTGTTTTATCATCAAACTGTTTTCTTTTCCAAACAAATGTGGATCAGTTGGTATCCCCTGCGTTAGCAACCATTGAGAAGATATAAAAGCAGAATATGTAATGGTAACTTTTTATGTGCTCAGGATCATGTAACCAAAACAAGTAGTAACATGACCATTAGACTACTTCCATCTGATTTGTTGGATAGCACTGTAATTAATCTATGTTGTAATTGGGGGCATTTTTTGCCCGAAGGCATTTTCGTATTCTTTCGGATGCCTGTTTTTGTCCTGGAACCAATACCAGCTAGTGGACCTCAATTTCAGGAACGTTGATCTGGATGACTGAATTGCATTCAGAGCAGATAATGCTTGCAACTTCTATTGGATCTGCATTGGCTTTAAGAACAACCTGGTCTTTTTTGGTGCCAATTTTACCCAGGGAGTCTCCGGAATGACTGCAGGCGATACCACTGTAATTAATCTATGTTGTACTTGGGGACGTTTTTGCCCAAAGACATTTTCGTATTCTTTCCGATCACTGCTTTTGTTCTGGAACCAATACCAGCTGGCTAACCTCAATTTCAGGAAAGTTGATCTGGATGACTGAATTGCATTCAGAGCACATAGGAAAATGCTTGCAACTTCTATTGGATCTGCATTGGCTTCAAGAACAACCTGGTCCTTTTTGGTGCCAATTTTACCCAGGGAGGCTCTGGAATGACTGCAGGCGATACCACTGTAATTAATCTATGTTGTACTTGGGGACGTTTTTGCCCAAAGACATTTTCGTATTCTTTCCGATCACTGCTTTTGTTCTGGAACCAATACCAGCTGGCTGACCTCAATTTCAGGAACTTTGATCTGGATGACTGAATTGCATTCAGAGCACAGAGGATAATGGTTGCAACTTTTATTGGATCTGCATTGTCTACAAGTAAAACCTGGAGAGATCAGCCTGGTCTTTTTTGGTGCACCGGAATGACTGCAGGCGTCTACCAGACATGAGTATTTGAGTATCATGACTATATCAGTTGTGATATCATTTTGCATTCACGTTGAATTTTATTTAAATTTCTTCTTACTTATCTCACTTGGTTTAAAGAAGACTGAGACTTGAGGCCCTTAAGAACCAGCTCTGGATGTTAAATAAGCTGACCTGTGAAAATGGCTAAAAAAGTAAGCTCTTTTATTCAAGTAAATCCCATTATGTCTACGCACATAGGCGAAGAAAATCTCAATTCCTCTATTTTTATAAGCGAACTTAATTTTAAAAACCTTTCAACAACTAATTTTTCTGTGCCCACAACATTGTTCAGTGATTGTAGAAAGGAAAGAGAATCACTTCAAATAGAATACTTTGAACAAGAATTTCTGCTTTCTTTAAGGGGTCCAGTGCAAAAAAATCTTTCAAATTTCGATTTTTTTAAAATGAATTTATATAAATGTTTATACAATTTTGCTTAAAAATATATATTATTTATGGAAATACGTTGAGTAAAAGTATTTAAAATTTTTTTTTTGAAAAATACGTTTCTGAAATGTACGTTTCTGAAGTAAGGTCAATTTTATGCTTTAAACTTCAATGTCTCAAAATGTGTATTTTTTCAAAGTCTATACATGCAAATATATAAAAAAAATTGGTTTACAAGCATAATATACCCTATAATATATTTTAACTCATGCGAGTTTTTTTTATCTACTTAGAAAAGTTCATTTTGATCAATGGATAAAAATTGGTCACTTAAAAAAAATGGGTGTTGAAGAAAAAAATCTCAAAACTTCAAAATTTTAAGTTTTTTAAAAATCCATGTATTAAAGTGTTTGAAAATGTCTTCATAACCTGTGTAAAAAATTTAAATCACTACACATAAATGATTCTGAGAAAATGTTCCTTAAAATTTGACCATTTTAACCTTACGGAAATAAGACTGCACCGGTCCCCGCCACTTAACTGTGAGATTAATTCAAAGCAATTCTGCTTGAACGATAGTGCATTCATGTTTATAAAAACCGTTTTCGAAGTTGTGTTCAAATGAAATAAAAGCAAGACCAACTTTATTTTTTACCTTACTACAGTCCGTAAACAGACTTTCTGAAAAGTCTTTTCCACAATCTTCTCGTATTTAATTATACAAATTGGTTCTGAAACAGCCGGATGAGAGATTTTCTAACATGAATTTTCCATCAACACAGTCCATCGAAGAATAATTTTAAATGGAAGCAAACAATTATTCATTTTTACTCAATTTTCAAGTCTAAAGGTAGGTCTCCAGCTATATAAAAGGTTGCTTCGTAATTTAATATTATATAACCTCTAAAACAATACGCAGAAATAATTCTCCGTTGAATCTTTCTCAATCTGCCCCAGTTGGTCGTAGTCTTCAATGCTCGTCTCCAGATCTGAGAAGCATAAGATGTGAAAGGCATAATAACCCGTTTGTACATAACTTTTACAACCTCCTAGCGTATTCCAAATTTTTTGGCGATATGATGAAGGCCAGTGGGGATTTTTTTGCATTAAAAAGAAACATTTGAATTTTGTTCAAAATTCCATTTGAGTTTTCTGTCCAGGTGCTTAAATCGTCAACCAATTCAAGAGTCCATAGCTCAAGGGAGGTTAAATAGCATCTTCATCCGATTTTCCACTAATGCATCTATTTTCACTTTGCATTAACATTAACACTTTTCCTACTTATCTCACTTGGCATAAAAATAAGTTACGCAAAATTGGTCAGAAGGATGAGATATCTCGTCCCATTTGGAGAATTAAGTACATTAGTCATGTTTCGAATCAGTGGTGTTATGCTGAGTAAGCTTGTTGGGACAAGAGCATGTACCTATAAAGACTATCTTTGAAACTTTAAACAAGACCACAGAATTCTGGGAGGTTAATTTATTCATGGATAATTAATTTCAAAAAACGTGACGAACTCATCGACTTGTGGTCACGTCATTGCTTTGTGGAAAATTGACTTTGTTATGACTTATTTGGCATTTTGTCACCTCGTTTGGTGATATACCATCTTATGACAGAGTAGATGTGTGAATTACCGTTTCGACAAAAATGGCGAAGATGCTAAAGTCTATTAATATGTCGTGGGGACCAATCAGATAATGAATCAATGGATGGTCGACTTCCCCTGTCCCTTTGGACCAATGAGATGATGAACGATCGTTTCCTCCCGGCAGACGAAAATAGTCTAACAGTCACCTACTACCAGTTTTAATCACACGGTCGTGGTCTTATTTAAGGTTACCATTACTCATTTAACTTTTATACCTTCTCTATGGTATATACTATCTGTTCCTAAATGGCTAATATCAAGTCTAGCATATAAACTTCTGTATAATGAGCGAAAGTTGTAAGTGATATCTGTATAAAAGTGAACACATGAGAAACGAATTATACATACAGGAAAAATACTGTAAATTTAAAAGGTTTTTGATTGGAAACGTAAATCACAGACAAGGAATGTATAGAAATACCATACAACTTCGCATAGAGCAATGTGAATTTATATTTTCTTCATATGATATTTTATATTTTTATGTAGTTTATATTACATTCTACTAACAAAAAAAAAAAAAAATCTTTGATGAGTACAAATGTCCTTCGAATAAATGGTACTCGAATCCAGAGGAGTTTCGCACGAAACCTTCATTTTCGTTTCACTGTTCCAAACTTTCTTCTTTCATACTAATTCCCTACTTTTTTGCTTTCATTCTAATTTCCCTTGTTTTGCAAACTGTTTTTCTGTGTTTTTTGCCTTCTTTCTATTTTCCTGTGTTTTTGCACATTTTTTTTCCTATTTTTGTCTAATTTCCTTTTTTTACTGCAGACTGCGTTCCTACTTTTTGTCATCTTTCTAGTTTCCAATATTTTGGAAACTATTTTCCTATTTTTTTTTATCTTCTTTATAATTTCTTATTCGTTGCAGACTGTTTTCCAGTTTTGCCTTCTTTATAATTTCCTATTTTTTTGACAAACTGTCTTCGTACTTTTTGTCTACCAACCCATAAATATTGTTTAGGATCTTATTATTATTTTTTTTATCGCGGCTTTCTGATTAATATAGAAACCTGTCCACTAGTTAAATAACTGATGGAAAATTTACAAATTGTCAGAATGTCCCCAACCTGAGTAGTTCGGTTTGTAATCAATCTTTTTCTCTCTGTTGAGAATGAAAATGATCTTACTGAAAGAGGGCGCCACGGCATGTAGTTTAAAAGGACACATTTTTAAATTTAAAAATAGGCACATTTCCCCCCTTCTTTTTTAATAACTCCAATGTATTGCTGCTTATGAAAGGAAACAAGAATCTTCAGATACAACGCTAATTGGTCCCACAGCTCTCAGCATTGTCAACGAAAAGTATTAGTGAGAGGAATATCAAGAAAAGTAGAATGAAATACCACTGACATTAAGAGAGGAGGAATTAAGAAATCTTAGTATATATTTTGAGAAATGAAGGAACACAGAAAAAAGAGATTAAGATACGGTATTTTAAAAAAATTGAAAGAAAAATTATTTACAAAAAGTTGAAGGGGCTTTTTGAAAACAGAGACGATAACAATTCAACAAAGGTTATTATTTTAGCTAACTTTTAAAATCACCATCTCAATCGAAGAAAGATTTTAATTTTGCATTAAAAATTAATTGATTTTATACTCCGTAGATAGCAAAAAGAAAACTTCAATAATTTGTATGACAATCGAGAGAACTTATGTTACCTGTAATCGTGATTATCTGAAAAATTAAATAAACGCTAGTAATTTAAGCTAATAAGTGTGACGCTGAATACTGATGCTTAAATTTTTAATGCGTTTAAATGTTTATATACGGCCAAGCAAAAAAAAAAAATCAAAAAGAAATGAAAATTTTCCTGTACTTTGCATATTTTATACTAAATCTCCATGTTTAGAATAAAAACAATTTTTAACAAAGAAATATAATTTCTAGAGGCTTTGAAAATACATTTTCATGCTCATATTTTAATGCGCGAATTTTATTGAGAAATGTTCAATACTCGCTGAAGAATAATTGAAATGTTGGTACTATTTGAAACCTTTCTCACTAGATGTCGACTCTAGTCATAACATAGGAAATTTAGCAGTTTGAAACATTTGCCACGAGATGGCGACACGAGTTCATAATATCAAACCTCATTAAAAAGTGTTTTCCGATTTCACTTACCTTTATTCATGCAGCACTCCGATCAAAATGAAAATTCTATAAGAAAAATTTCATGGAGATTTCAATTAATGTTCAATAATTTCAATAATTAATTTCAAAAAAAAAAAATCAAAAAGAAATGAAAATTTTCCTGTACTTTGCATATTTTATACTAAATCTCCATGTTTAGAATAAAAACAATTTTTAACAAAGAAATATAATTTCTAGAGGCTTTGAAAATACATTTTCATGCTCATATTTTAATGCGCGAATTTTATTGAGAAATGTTCAATACTCGCTGAAGAATAATTGAAATGTTGGTACTATTTGAAACCTTTCTCACTAGATGTCGACTCTAGTCATAACATAGGAAATTTAGCAGTTTGAAACATTTGCCACGAGATGGCGACACGAGTTCATAATATCAAACCTCATTAAAAAGTGTTTTCCGATTTCACTTACCTTTATTCATGCAGCACTCCGATCAAAATGAAAATTCTATAAGAAAAATTTCATGGAGATTTCAATTAATGTTTTTCTCGTGTAATAAATAAATGTAATCAATGGAACAATGGTACATTAGTTCATAGGCGTAAAAGGGGGCAGTTGGTGTTTCAACCCCCATTCAGTTCGTCGAACAAGATAGTCAAATTTGTTAATAACGAGCTTTCGGAGCTTTTAACTTTATGGCCATTTAAACTTGATTATATTAAATAAAAAATTCTTCTTACGCTCAAAAAAAAATAATTGCACAGCATACGAGTGAAAATTTTTTATTCGCTTGATTTTAACTTTTAACTTAGAGTATGTTTTTTGAAGAACCAACTAGGAAAATGTTTATATGTATTTACCACAGCAAAAACTGATTAATTTTGTCCAAATGTAATAGTTCATGAAGATGTAGTGACTAGTTTTCTCTATTCTTTTTAATTTAATGACAATCTAAATATCTAAAAGTTTGTGCATTCTTACCAATGATGTTTTTTATTTCAATAATGTTAATATAGTATGTTGTTACTGATTTACAATATTTAGTTTTTCAAATTAAAAAAAAAGTTGTTTCGGATTAACTGAATTCTCGGATTAACGGGAGGGGGGGGGGGGAAATCAACAATTAACCAAACAATGTGTTTCTCATGTATACAATAAAACAACATTGTTTCAAATGACTATATGTGAAATGAAAGTGACTAACATTTGCTAGACGCAAAATATTTAATAATTTTATCAATGTACTACGAAAAAATTTGTCAACATGTGATTTTCAACACAAAAATGTGAACATTTCCCTGAGAGGTCTCCAGTTGCTTCACCTTTTTATTGGTGCACAGTCCATACTTCTGACCCCGCCCCCCTTCATTTATCAACGCTAGTCAAGCCCCCAGATGCAGAATTATATTCAGTGTTCTGCAACACAACTTCAAGCAATTGCAATTGTTCTTCAGGCATTTTATCCGAAATTTGAAAATTGCAGTAAAATCAAGAACAGATGCAAAGCAGAATTATCGGCTTTTGTTGTATTACATATTTATAATAAAACATCAAAATTAATGAACTTACTTCATTTAAAACCAAGGCATACCTACAGAATTTGCAATACTGTCGATAACTTTTGAAAAATATTTTGTTATTGACATAGGAAATGTGTTATTTATAAAGTGTTTGTGGTAATTTGGGACGTATAGAGAGGTTGTTCCGTAGCTAAAAATGAAAAAAAGATATGTCAGGGAGCGCGCTTTGCACTGCAGAACATCGTACCTTATGGTTGAAAAGAAAATCGGCCAAAATTTTGATAAAATTAAGGAAAACATTTTGTGCAAAGACTGTTTGTTCTGCGACGTATGTCGTAGTTTTAAGCACTTTCTGCTCCCGGGGTCACGCCTCATACATTTATTTATTTGTCATTAAGTTCTATCAGTTTCACTTTATAATCACGGTTCCTTAACAGCTTTCATATTATTAGAAGTCTAAATTCTTTAAGGGTATCGTTAAAGCGGATTGATTGATTACAGTGCAATCAGACAAGCCATTTAGTTCTGCAATCATTCAGCTTTTTTAAACGTGTTAGAAAAGCAGTGTGATATTCCTTGGCTATTTCTTTCCTTGTGTCAGATCAAGAATTCTTGATTCATTTTGTTACAAACATGCAAATATTTGAGTTTTATAAATGACATTACGAAATCACTATTGCAGTTTAAAAGTACGAAATACGTAATGGAATTATGTTAGAATTTAAATAATACTTTCGGGAGATGACTTTTTTTACTAAAAAAATTCATTAGAAATGTAACTGAAAAGTATTTCTTCTTGTTGACATTACAACATTATTCAAGTTTCTACCAACACTGATGAATGATTTCATGTCGTAATCTCATCATTAATATTATAGTTGTAGGTAGTTATTCACAAGTTAATACACTTTTTAAAAATTATGAGCACTTATAGGCGGCAGAGTCAGAATCAAGAGAATTTTTATCGATGTGCTTCAAGCAAATTAAGTTTAAATCTAAGAAGTTCAGAAAAATTCGAAATGTTTACGAAAAAATCGACGTTTTAATTTTTAATTTAAATGTATTGTAAGTTTTAAAATTCACCAAAATTCGTCTGGTAACTGTTGCGTAAATAAAATTTTTTATGATTTTTAAAAATTCAAGTGTTAATCAATGAATAGTAATTAATGAAATCAATAAATAATTAATTATTAAGTGATAATAATCGTAATTATAAAAATTTATTATTAATTGACGTTAATCATAATTATAAAATTAATTATTTATAATTGATCTTCATTATCATTCTATTAATATAATTCATTTCATATTCCCCTTTTTACTGGGGTATAGTCCATACTTTTCGGGAGGACCCCTTCCATTCAACAACCCTAGTAACGCCTATGTGGAGCTCTTATTACGGTTATTGCTCTTTTTACGGTTTGTTCTAAATGTGTTGTAAAAAAAATATCATACACAAAAGAGATTCGATACATTTTTGTTTTTACTAATACAAAAGGTACATTATTTAGAAAGTTGATATATCGCACCCCGGCAAGAAAAGTGACACAACTCAAAATTGCAGAATTTGAGAAACATCAACTTAAGTGATACTATAAAACTTATATTGAAATAGTTTTAGCTTCTTTTAAATTTTAGGTAAGTAATTATGGTGGTAACTTCTATATATTCTAGAGAATAGTAATATAACAAGCTGGGGCACCTACACATATTTTTCAATCACATAACATCAACATTTTTATTTTTTAACCTGTGTCACTTTTCTTGCCGGAGGGCGATATGCTGTTCTGCTGTATGTGAAAGGCGGGGTATATTATCCATGGTCCACATAAGAAGAATCACTGCCACCATGGTACCGGGTATCAAGAAATGTAATTAGTTTTTGTGCTCCAAAAATGTCATGATTTTTTTTATTGCAGTTTGTTAACAATACCAGTGATTTAGAATCTGGAAACCAGGCATCACTCCATAAAAAAAATTAAAATTCGCTGACAAAAATAAAAATTGATAAGACCTTAAGCAAAAACGACGATTTTTTTACCGTGAATCTTAGTGAGAAGGTCAGTTTCTATTTCAACATCCTTAAGTTTCACCGAAAATGCTATACAGGGAATGTTGATTCCCATCCTTTCAGCCTCAAATGGCTGCTTAATGTGATTTGTTAATGACGTTTGTCATACGTAGTAGGCACCTTTAGCACAGACTCTTCCTACCCCATGCTTCCTATTAAGTCCCTATACACTATACAGTTCATATAATATACGCAATGTATCCTTGCGCATGGTCTCTGTTATTATCTCCCTGTCTCTTTTCGGTTCTATTCCTCTCCCTAGGTGTATCTCTCTCTTCTGTGCCAGTAAAAACCTTCCTTGTGTGTGTGTATATCTATTACTTGATATTGCCTGTTTTGTGTCTGATTCAACATAGCCAAATAAGACCCTTGCGCCATAAAATACAAGCAATCCTCAAACAACCTTTGTATTCAGATTAACTTTTGTTTAGATCATCTATACATATATTTTTCTGATCTGACGAAAAATAGGTATAATTTTGATTGGTTTACAAAAATACACTATCACACCCACCTCTTTTTGCTATCTGGTGAGTGTGTGTGGTGAGTGTTGTCTACTGGAGAGGGCAACACTTCACAGATGTATTTGCATATGCTTATTGGATATTTCTTGGATATCTAGGAATATATTACAGAACTAGCCAAAAGCCAAAGTACATTACAATAGCAGCATAGAGCCCCTCATCCGTCCGTTTTCCACGGTCTCCGCTGGTAGAATCCCTTCTTTCTTACCTCTCTCCCCTTTTCTCCTCCTGAACCCTGTGACCTTTCAAGAACGGTGTGGTCAAAATACCTAGAGGATGTTTTCTCCTGGGATGGCAAGAGAACCCCAGAACCTCACACACACTTATTGAAGTTTCTTACCCCTTTTGTTGTATAAAGTAGTATAAAGTGGAGTGAGTAATGGTAATGTTTTTATGTGCCCATGAATCATGTTACCAAAACTAGTATTAATGTGATCCTTAGACTATTTTTGTGCTCAGATGGGCAAAATGTTATAAGTCATTTTTTTAATTTTTCGTGACAGCAATTTTAAGATTCAAGATTCAACATGTGGTTCTGTGGTTTTTGACTTATATTACATTTTTCCACCTTTGTTTTCTCATAAACTGAAAGAGAAAGACTTACGATATTTTGCCACCTTCTAAATATTAACAAACCAGACTCCGTAATGGGACTTACTCAATTTTTTGGGAAAAGTGACTTATAGCATTTTGCCATCTGAGTACAGATTTTATCAGACTAAAACCAGTCAATCATCTCTCTCATTTACCCTTCCCCCCTTTCCTTAAAATTAACTCATTTGGAAATATTTTATTATTTCGATTCTTGGACTAGAATTCTTTAGAAAGAGTCTATCGTTCTTTCCTTGGAATAGGATCCCTTGGAAGTATTCTATTGTTTATTTCCTTAGAATATAAACTCAGGTGTGACCTCGTCATCTAACCGTGGTTCAAAATTACGTGGTAAGAATAAATAAAAAATAAAATGGCAAAATGCTCCAAAAGTACGTCAAAAGTACAACAATCCGATTCCCGAAAAGACCACCCACTTTATTTCACATCTCCACAGGTGTCAAAGGAAGAGGGTGAAAAGCGAGTGTTACAGTCCACGTATGCTCGGGATTTGTCTCTCCAAAGTAAACCCGATTTCAACCCCTTCATACGTGAGTGATCAGTCACTAATTATCTGTGTAATACTCGATCTACGATAGGTGTTATCGAATTCGTATCCAACTAATGTATGTTATTGACAGAATTCGACTATCGTCGTCTCCTCGGAGTAGCAAACAAGTATCCTCAGATTCGCAGAATTATACCAGTTATTAGCTGTTCCTCGGATATAAGTATACAGCGGAGTGGGAGAAGAGGACATTTTCCGTTAAGAAGAAAGTATGGCACGAAAACGAAAAGAAAGCGTCTGTCCTATGCGAGAGCTATAACAAGGACCTAGGTATAGCTTTTTAACAAATTGATCGGGGATAGCTGAAGGAATAATAAATTTATCATAATAAATGTTTCCATGCTACTGAAAAAAGCTTCCTTTCAACTTAAGTTGTGCCTTAATGTACTTTTTATTTCGAAGAGGGGCTAATATCAGAAATACCATTTTCATACCATGAGAATATATTGAGGTAGGTAAGGACGATGTGGCGTATTTTCCCATCTCGGGGGAGGACGATAACTGATTGGGAACCGGAGGGTTGCGAGTTCGAATCCAACCAAAGACCGTCGTCTACAAATGGGGGCTGGTGCACGTCAAATCTGTAGTGGCCTCAAACGTCCTTACTCTGCCGTGGTGTGGAAATTTTTACAGTGGGGTGCCAGCGCAGGTGTGACCTTCTCATCTGAACGTGGTTTAAAATTATGTGGTACTGTCCTCGGAACTCTCCCTTTGGGTTTGATACCGGACTGTCGCCAATAGCCCGTTATGTTGTTTCAGTGTGACGTGAATTAAAATACATACCTCCTCCCAAATCGGCTCGATTGAAAACATCTAATTTTTTATCCGAATCAAAAAGTACGCTAATTTACTTCGCAACGCCACAAGTTCCGTTTGATAAACATCATGTAACACAGAAAGTATAATGAAAACCGCTTGTCAGTACGACAACCATATCTCAAGGTTGAGATAAGTTGGCTCACGCTTCGAAAATCTGTATAAAGAAATAACAGAGCGCTGATAAGGGCATTTGGATCCTACCAGATAGCTCATACTCCATACATCTCAGCAAATGGTGGAAACACTGACTCCACCGGCAGAAAGGTCAAGAGCAAAATAAGACGCCTTTGTGAGAGGAAAATGATACATCTTCATATAATCCCTTCATGTGTTGGTCTGAAACCGTCCACCCTTTGGCTAAGTAGATTAGTCCGTTACCATCGTACGCAGACGTACTACTGGCGCGATATCGTTTCCAAAATCAAAGTGAATATGAACAGAATTAAGAAGACTCCTCTGACTCATGACTAGAAGGTCTGCTGTCAGCCCGGTACCTCCCTGGATAAAATTGACAACAGAGAAGTTTCGACAGCTCTCTCCAGACTTCACAGTGGATGCTTGAAACAAATGAAGGTCGAATTGGGTTGCAAGTATTTCCCTCTGTGCTCTAAATATAACACTGCTCAGGTATCTCTTGAGCTCATCATATACAGTCTCTTCTCAAGCAATCTTATACAGGATAAAGAATTGACTCTTTAAGGCCTCAAGTCTCACATGCGGAAAGACCATGTAACTTGTTTATGCCAAGTGAGAGTGAAGTAATAAGAAATTCTGTTACAATTCAGTGTCAATGCAAACTGCATCACGAATTGTGTACTCATGATACTCAGATACTCATAGCTGGTACGTCTGCAGTCATCAAGCTGCCTTCCTGGATAAAATGGCAGCGGAGAAGATCAGACAGCTCTCTCTAGACTTCGCAGTGTATGCTTGAAGCTAATGAAGATCGAAATGTGTAGTAAGCATTTCCCTCTGTTCTCTAAATGCAAATCAGCTCAAGCTTCACCAGAACGCATCATATTCTGTCGGCTGTTCCACAGGCCAGCTTATTCACCATTGTAAAGTGTTGTTCTGTTTATTGGCACAGCGACACACAATTAAAATTAAACTAACGTTTATTTGCTTTAAAAATATAATATATACACGATATACAATCAGGAATTTGTATCCCTCGGTTGTGGGCGCTTCAAACAGAAATAACTGGGATCTACTCAACGATTGTCTCTAACGAGCACTACAAAACCCCTTTGCTCAGCTCAAGCTCTCTCTTGTGTGTCACTAGATTTCACTGGGAGACATTAGGGCGTCATGTACCCCTAAAAACCATTTGGATGGCAGTAAGACCAGCATGGTAGACAACTGTTATATACACTACCCTACAATATTAAACCGAACAGCTAGATGTGATGGTATAAGGGAAAAAATAAATACTTTAATAGGGGGATGGTCCCCCACGTGATACTATTACACTAGCAACTCTTCTGGGCATACTTTCAGCAAGGTTTTGATACATAGCTATGGGTATTTGTGTCCAATCCTGTTGCGAGAATGTCGACAGCTCAGCTGTAGATTTCGGACGTTGTTCCCTGGTCCGCAAGCGTCCCTCTAACTTCAAATGTCCAGGAACAACATGCAAAGGTCCCAGGCCATACCACGAAAAACATCCCGAAAGAAGTAGTCGGATTTTATGCAAATCCGCTGGCGTCCGGTCCATTATTGTAGGGTAGTGTATGTAAATAGAATCTGGCAACGTTCTAGAAGATACAGAAGCATGCGCATGCGCTTTAAAATAGCCTGTACGCATTTTTCTAGAATGTGCACTCGTACATGTCGACAGCCAGATCGTCTTTAATAAATGTGTTCCTTCTAAGCTACTTCCTTCCTGTCGTACACAAAAAAATTGTCCATGAAGGTGAGATTTTTACTGATGTCACGAACACTCTGCAACTTTTAATCATGTTTTCGATATCAAAATATATGTTTTTTTAATACAATATCTTGCAAGAGCTTTCATACGAACTATGCCTACATGAGTTGAATGTAATTTTTGTAATTTAGCTGGGCGTAACTCCTTCAGTGTTATAACTTTTTGAAAATAAATTGAAATTCCATCTTGAAATGTCTGAATCTTATATCTTTGATCTTTTCTTTTATCTTCGAAATATTATCATCTATAGCCGTTCCTCTACGGACATTTTCTGATGTTACTGTTTCTAAGGAAATGTGCCACATGCAGCTATAAAAATATATTCGTCATCGACTATATTCACTTCAAAACTAGTAAAGGAAGTGAATTTCTAGACAAATAATCAGTATTGATATGTTCATTAGATATTTACGGTGCACAATAGAATAATTAAAGTTCGACGAGAAGAGACAATCGTCTCAATACAGTCCCCAGCAGTTCCACTATCCTGAGTAAAGAGCCCAGTCGAAATAACTTTAAAGCCACCGGGAGCTACGTCGTTTTACGCGTATCTGGAAGCCTGTGGTTCGACTTGATTTCCAATACAAACCTTAAAATTTTACTTTATACTTTTATATTATAAATTTAATGATTTATACTTAAAATTTAGCTCGAGTAGGAAGGTATTTTAATTAACGTCGCACTAGAGCAATACAATGGGCTATTGGCGATGGTCCGGGATCAAATTCGAATGGAAGAATCCGGACACGTAAGACAACACCACGTAATTTTGAACCATGGTCAGATTATGTGGTCGCACATATGCTGGCATTTCACTCTCCAAACTTCCATACCACACCAAGTGAGGATCTTTGGGGCAAACTAAACGTGTGCCAGCCGCCTTTGTACACGACTGTCTTTTGTTGGATTCGAATTCACAACTCTCTGGTTGCTAATCCGTTGCTCTTCTAACCTGGAGATAAGCCCGTGAGATAAGTAAGAAGAGACTATTAAAATTTGATGCCAACGCAATATGACATTAAAACTGTTACGAATTGTCTAAAAGCCGATTCATGCAGCTTCACTTTTGTCAATTGTCAAACTCCAAACACAGTCACATAGTATAAGGAAGTGATTTAGAAGTTAAAATACACAGTGATCGCCAAAGTGGTCGATATAATTTTGTTAGGGGTCGATTGGGGGTAGGTAAAAAATATAAGACATCTCTGTATATCAAATTCGGTTAATTTGTGAAAAATCAAATTCGATTAACTTGGATTTCCTCCATCCTGAATGACAGTGCATTTAAAAGAGTGAATCGTGGGAACAGTCACATGAATAAGACCTGCAAGACAGAACAAAGTTATGTGAAAATGCAACTATAACACAGGTATCGCAAAAAAAATGTTATCACAGTTTATTAGCTGGTAGCGTTGGATTTTATCTTTGTGGCAGATTTAATGGTTGAGTCATAATGGCACAATCCAGATTAAGTTTCGAAGAAAGAAAGTTCGTGTTCAAATGTTACGGGAAGTGCGAAAACGCGGTAGAAGTGCAAAGACGATTTCGGAAAATATTTCACATTGATCCACCTAGTAGATTCACCATAAGACTAATTAGAGATAAGTTTGAAGCAGATGCAACTGTTCAGAATGTTCAGAGACAACGTTCCGGAAGACCGAGACCATTGACTGACGCAGTCACTGAAGAAGGGTGTTTGTTGGAAACGTATCTTCTACAGGCCATGAACATCGATCGCTTCGCCACGCTGCTCGTGAAGTAAGAATTCCAAAGGATAATGCGATTTAATTGCGAAAAAAAATTTGAAGCGATTTAATTTGGACAAAAATTGGCGCACAAAAAATACATTAATGTAGTTGTAACGTAGTTGCAAATTGTACTATACTTAATAAACACTTTATAAACAAATAGCTGAATAACCTGGAGTTGCTTGGGTTTCAAATATGACTGCGACATTTCCGTGTGTTAACTCAAATACATAAAAACATCAAATACATTGAAACATCGAATCGACTTACAAGGTATTCTGAGCGCCCATTCACACCAATAAGATCCAGATCAATCCGAATCAATCTGAATCCACTAGAAATTGACCAACAGATTCGAATGCATTGACGCGGAATTCATTC
Organism: Metellina segmentata; assembly: GCA_947359465.1. Classification (NCBI taxonomy): domain Eukaryota; kingdom Metazoa; phylum Arthropoda; class Arachnida; order Araneae; family Tetragnathidae; genus Metellina; species Metellina segmentata. The sequence continues at coordinate 30,032,228 of OX375872.1, forward strand.
AGTCAGTGAGAAAGGTTTTCAAGACGAGGAACTCATTTCTTATGGAAGTGACTTTCCTGAATAGGCAGTTTCTATTGGATTCAGCTAGACTTTATATGGCACAGATCGATTTGGATTGACCCGGATTCTGTTAGTTTGTAGTGGTCCTAAAGCTAAAAATACGATTTGCTTCTGAGTTTTATCAAATCTGGTCATCATCTCAATTATCAATGTTACGCTGCGCTAAGCTCTGCTTAAACAACGAAGTCTTGATGTTAATATCCTCTTTTTCCTTACCGTATTGTGTGCTATTTGAGTCGCTCAGAAGCCAATGCGGCTAAGTCCATTCTTTTGATATTTTCTGATATTTGTAAATTTTAATGGAATAAATAATATTAATTTTTTTAGTTTTTAAAGGATTTACTCGTTTTCTTGGTCAGAAAGCCTTCTTTTTATAGCTTCTGAATATGTTGCCTAATAATTTTAGAATCCATTGTGAATAAATCCGTTTTTTCAATATTTTTTTTACGTATAAAACTTTGAAATAAAAACTAAATTCTTCTTCTTTCGATATGAGTTGGTAACACTGAGGCAGCGTTCGTAAACAATTCTTTGAAGAAAGTGTAAACCAGAACATAATCCGTCATGTGTTCTCAGTTTCACCAGTTCTGAAGTTGCATTTACGAACGCTTCCATACCTACAACATAAACTGATGGAACATAGAACAATCTCGAATATTCTATTTTTACATAAATTTCTTACGTTTTTATTTACACATCCTGTAAAAATATCTTATTTTGTTGCAGAGCCAACCCTTTGAAAAAAGACTTTATATACACTACCCTACAATAATGAACCGGACAGCAAGATGTGATGGTATGAGGGAAATAATACATGCTTTAATAGGGGGATGGTCCTCCATGTGCTGCAATTACACTAGCAACCTTTCTGGGAATACTTTCAACAAGGTTTTGATACACAGCTACGGGTTTTTGTGTCCATTCCTGCTTCAAGAATGTTGTCAACTCAGCTGTAGATTTCAAACATGGTTCCCTGGTCCGTAAGCGTCACTCAAAATCGTCCCACAAATGTTCTATGGTCTGGACTCTGAGCAGGCTAGGGAAAACGTTTTACATCCATATCTTGATACCACTGCTTGACATAGGCTGCAACATGACATGGAGCGCATTCGTCCATTCCATAAAATTGCCAGAAAGTAGGAAGAACCTGATTGTACAAAATGTTCATGTAGGCGTCGGCGTTCAATTTACCAGAAACAACATGCAAAGATCCCAGGCCATACCACGAAAAACAACCCCAAACAAGTAGTCGGATTTTATGCAAATCCGCTGGGGTCCGGTCCATTATTGTAGGGTAGTGTACTTTTCTGATCAAATTAATAAACCAAAAATTTTAAAAAGCAATGTATTAAAAAACATTGATTTTCTAAATTTTTTTTTTCTGAACTTAACCGCATTGGCATTCGAGGGACTAATTTATGAATCATTGATATGTGCTCAAGGCCTGTTTATCTTTTTTCCCATTGTAGTTGGCCACGGCCAAAGCGCTGGTGTTAGAGCTCAAATAGATTCCTTTGATAAGTTTGTGGACGATGTCTTCAAACATGTGGATACGATGAGACAAAAGTTTCCAGACATGGATTGCTTTATCTGCGGCCATTCCATGGTAGGTATATAGTTTCAGAGGACCATAAAATGTACTTTATCTTGGAGCTTGTATTGTTTTAAAACTCTTTTTACCCTCGGGTTCACACACATAATTCCAATTTGCAACCTCTTGTCTTTCCCTGCATGTCTTCTAAACAATTTTTACATTCTTAACCAATAGAATCGTTCTAGAGGATTCTATTCTATGGAAGAAAGCAATGGGATATTTCCAAAGGTTTACATTCTAAGAAACTGAACAACAGAATCGTTCCAAAATATTTTATTCTACGCAACAGGTCAATGGTCAACTATTTCAATGAAAGGACCGATAGAATCGTTCCAAATAATTATATTCTAAGGAAAAGAGTAATAGAATCGTTTTTAAAGGATTCTAATCTAAAAATGGAACGGTAGAATTATTCCAAAGAATTTTATTCAACAGAATGGGCCAATCAAATCGTTCCAAAGAATTTTATTCAACAGAATGGGTCAGTCAATCAAATCGCTTCAAAGGATTCTATACCAAGGAAAGGATAAATAGAATCTCTAATCAATGGATTCTATTGTAAGAAAGAGACCAAAATAATCTTTCTAAAATCTGAACACATCCATGAATTCCCTACAAAGATGTGGTTATTTAGTCATCAAGGGTGTTTGGGATAAAACCAACATACATAAAGATAAAATAACCCTATCCATTGTTTGAAAGAAACCTAGGAATGATTCTATTGATGAGAAGATCAAAAACTGATTAGAAGTCATTCAGGGTTTCAAGATATATGCGTCTGAGCCCCTCATATAGTTAAATAGTATGTATTTCAGGCATTCTATTAGTAGCTTCTATTAGAAAAAGTATTTTTTATCATTTGACAGACAAAAAAATTTTTTGAACACCGTAGCAACTTTCTACAGTTTCTATTCATCACGGAAGATTTTAATATTAAATAATTGGCTTACAAGTGAAACACACTAAGTAAAAAAGCGTAGTTCTGAGAAAGTGGAAACGGTTTACCAACTTATTGTGCTTCTCAAGAAGAAATCTAACATTCAAACAAAGAAAAATTGACTTGGTATCTACACACACTTCATCAGTCTGAAGATCGCCACTTTCTGGTCTTGAAAAGTTAAGGTCTTGAACATTTTGATAGTGTGTTTCACTTGTAAGTCAATATAATATTTATATAATATCATAAGCCGACATAATATTTATGGTAACAAGTAAGTTACCAAATAGTTTTTCTAATAACGTTTTGATAAATCTAATAAGTTTTGATTTAAATTAAATATTTTGAAGAATAGCGTCATAATTTAACACAGAAGATCATATTTCTCCTTTCGAATCATAAAACACAATAAAAGTAAAAATATAAAACTTTATATAAATTTTAAAAAATCGGGAATCCTATTACGTATAAGTTATGAATCCATATATTAAAATACCAGAACCAAAATATAGTTCTTATTAAAATGTTTTTATTAACTTTCAGTTTATACAGGTAGAGACCGACTTCGAAGAGGTAAAATAGTTTCATCATACAACAAACTAATGCTAAAAATTTTAAAACTTCAAAATATGACTAATAAAGATTACCAAATATGTTAAAAATAACAGGTCAATAGCTACTTCGGTGAAACAAAAATTCAACATCATCAGGACCGATGATGGAATGGAATGAAAAGCATGACAAATGCCAGTGGACGTTTTGCTTTACCGAAATAGCTATTGACCATTTTCTCACATGTTTTTGGTCGCATTTCAACGTTCTTAACTTTTACTACCAGTTTGGCTAAGGTTTCATTTGTTTTCTGTCAACAATCTAAAGTCTACAATTCAGTAGTCTTAAACAAATGAATGGCGGACACGACAAATTATTACTACAATAAAAACCATTAACCTTAAAATACCAAAACCAAAAAACAGAATATTTTTATTAATTTTTAATTTCTATTGTGAAACAGGTTTTAACATCTTTCAAGTTAATGTATTTTCACCACACCACAAGCAAATGCTCGCAATTTGATAGTTCTAATGTTTTCGTCCCGTTTTACTTAATCTTAAATACCAAACACACACAAATGAATGTCAAACATGAAAAATTATTACAGCAATAAAAGCATTGTTCTTCATGAAATAGATGTTTGCATCAGCACGCGAGTTTGTGTTTTGAATCTTCAAAGAAATAAATTCAAATTCTCTTCTATTTTTCCATCGCATTCATCTAAAATGCTTTACGCATGTGTGTACCAGATATGGAAATCGAGGCGTTGTCACAATCACCAGGTGCTTTTAGATTGCAAGGTTCTCATGCTCTAAGTCAGGTTGACTCTGTCTTGCGACATGATGATGAGGAAGTCTTACACGCCTACACCTCGTCACAGTCGTTCAGACAAAGCTCTGAAGAAAAGATTTAAGAAAAAGAAAAGATACCGTCTGCACACATTTGTCACCGCCGATTTGTGGAGAGGTCAGGGCATAATATAATTCTTTGTCTTACATTTTAAAACTCTGGTTGTAGAAAAGAATTTGTACTCAGGCTTGCACAGAATAGATACTACGTTTCGTTCCCTTATTTTAAAACATTTCTCGTAGAGAAAAATTTGTACTACTCAGGCTTGCACAGAATATATGAGGGCGCAAAGAGAAGATAATATATTTCGCTCCCTTGTTTAAAAACATTTGCTGTAGAGAAGTATATGTACAACTCAGATGTGCACAGAACCTTTCATATGAGGGTACACATAAAAAAGAATAACGTACTTAGAAAATAATTCCTTGCCGTTACATTTTAAAACATTGTTTGTAGAAATGAATTTGTACTACTCAGGCGTGCACAGAACAGATACTACATTTCGTTCATTTATTTTTAAATCATTGGTAGTAGAGAAGAATTTGAACTATTCAGGCGTGCACCAGAACTCATACTACCTATCTCTACCTCGTTTTATAACATTTGATTGTTGAGAAGAACTTTGTTACTCAGGCGTGCACAGAAGAGATACTATATTTCGTTCCCTTATTTTAAAACATTGGTAGTAGAGAAGTACTTTTACTATTCAGATGTACACAGAAAATTCCATATGATGGTCACATGAGAGTGAATATATTAAGAATATAATTAAATACCTGTAGATTTTAAAACTTTCGCTATAGAAAAGAATTTGTACTACAAAGATGTGCACAGAATGTATATTATATCCGGAGTTCGGTAAAAAGCATAATAAACTAAGATAATATAATTAATTGAATACACTTTTCTTTAAATCATTGGTTATAGATCATGCTTGTACAGAACATTTCATTTGATGGTCTAGAGAAGAAAGGATAATACACTAAGAAACTATCATTAATTGTCCTAATTTTAAAACATTGGCTGTCGAAAAGAATTCGTACTTCTAAGAAGTGTGCTAAAGATCTCATTAGAGGGACACAGGATATGAGATAATGTAATTAATTGCTTTAAATTTTAAAAGATTGGTTGTTGAAAATAATTTGTTCTCAGGCATGTACAGAATATTTCTTATAAGGGTGCACAGGAAAAAATATATAATTAATTCCCTTAATTTTAAAATTTTGGTTGCCAAAAAGAATTTATGCTATTCAGGCGTGTGCTGAACATCTCATTTGAGGGTACAGTAGAAAAGCAGTGTAATTTATTACCTTACATTTTAAAACATATGTTTTTTAAAAGTTTTGTACTGATCAGGCATGCACATTATCTTTCATATGAGGGTGAACAGGAAAAGGTATAATACGTACTAAGGTAATAGTATAATTCAATACTGTAGAAATGTTCAAGCAGAACACTATATTAGATATTCATTGACGTTTATTGGTACATTGAGGACAGTTACACGGTTGGGACAAACATTTAAAGTAAAGGAAAACATTAAATAACATCTGAGTTACATCTTAGCGAGAAACATCTTAGCACATCTTATTAGGGTGACATCTTAGCAGTCATCTATGAGGAAGTAACTGATGTATAGAGGGCGCTTTAGGAGGGAACTCCTATTGGACGAGAGGTTTAGGCGGAAACCAATCCTACAATACCATAATTTTAAAACATTGCAAAAAAAGAATATGTATCATTCTGGCATGCACGTAAGATTTTATTATGATGTTCATAGGAAAAAATATAATATCCTAAGATACTACATAACTAATTGCCGCTGCTTTGAATCATTGAATGTAGAAAACAGTTTGTACTACATAGAACATTGCATATGGAGGGGTACAAGGGAAAATGAGTTGGTATTTATTCATTCCTAGAAAGGACGTATTTATTGAAAATGACCACGTATGCAGTCTGACTCTTGATCCTTAACTCAAAATTCCTTAATGCAACTACAGATAAATATTTGTAAGTGTTGAATGAATCTCAAAATGTGAGTACTTGGTTAAAATTTAGTTTGGGTTCCAAGAGGGGGCAAACCCACAGTCCACTTATTGTGGACCTCTGGAACGAAAGGGTAGTTAAGTTCAAATATAGTTTCAATCTGGCATAATGATGAAAGAAATGTTTTAGGGTGGAGCTATTGCAATACTCTCAGCTTTTCGAAGTCCTACTTACTTTAAAGGAGTTGTCCTAATCGGTCCAGCAGTGGCAACTAATCCTGAAGTGGCTACACCATTCAAGGTAAGGGAAAATACAGAATCTGTTAAATTTTTACTCGCATATTTTACTGTCAAATTTACTACATTATTATTGGGTATTAAGCGTTTAACCGCCAAGTGGTTTCGACAAGATATCTCGTCCATCAAGATCTGACCAATTTCGCTAATGACAAGGTATCTCGTCATCAAGATGCTTCCGCGTTTTTGATTATGACGAGATCAAGATCTGGTCAGCTTTTTTCTAATGGCGAGGTATCTCGTTCATCAAGGTCTGGTAAGTTTTGCTAATGACGAGATATTTCGTCTACGCAACTATCAGGAGTGTTAAAAAATGGATTGGTGGACGGGTTGGCCAAGTAGTCCTCTTTGCCACTGACTACACTCATCAGGAGTTTGAAAATACTCACGAATGAAATCAGACGGGGATTGTGTGATTCCTAGAGTAACACAGAGGTTCAAGTCACTACCTCTTGAACTTTTTAAAGAAACCTAATGATCTTGAATACTTTTAGAGGGCCCCTCTTCAGATTGCCACCTTTGAAGCTAGAGCCTGATTGAGTCACAATGTTCATTAGAATGCTTAAATTATGAGAACTTGACCAATCTAAGGAACAGTACGTTTTAGCTATAGGACGTTTGATCAATTCTTTCAAACACATTTATCTATTGGAAATAGATTAATATTTTCCGAAATACGCAGTCCAAGTATCTTCCTGGAGGATTTGCTGGAAGCTATCCTGCATTTACGCGTCGACCTGAATAAACAAGGAAATTCCATCCAGACATTAGTACATGCTATACCGACCAGATATCGGAACGTGTCATGTAGAAATGACAGATCGGTTTTGTTTTTTGGACGTTTAAATCTTTTTTTTCAACTAAAATTTGTGTCAGTCATCAACTTTAAATAATTCTTTCATGCAGATAGCCCATTATGTTGCTACAGTGCAATATAAATAAAAAACCTACATACCTACCTTCTTTCATGCAATTTTTATATTCGAATTGGGTTAATCTTTTCCGAAATACAGGGGGGTCCAAGTATCTTCTTAAAGGATTCGGAGAAAGCTGCCCTGCAATTACACTTCGACTTGGAGAAACCAGGAAACTCCAAGCAGCTAGAGCGACATTGGCACATGCAATACCGATTGTGAACAGATATCGGGACATGTACTGGAGATATGACAGATCGTTTTTCGTTTCCGGACGTTTAAATCAATTCTTTCAAGTATACTATATTCACATTTCCAAGTTAAAATGACATTTTAAATTCATATTTTGCGATGTCATGTTGAAGTTGAAAGTGTATAACGTGGAGTCTTTAATAATTTCAGACAGCTGTGGCCAAAATCTTACGCTGGGTTGCTCCTCATTTTCCCGTCGCTTCTTTGGATTTGTCTCTGCTCTGCAGCTGTCCCGATAGAGTCAAAACTATGGAGACGGATCCACTCAGATACCATGGTTTCTGCAAGGCTAGATTCGGCGCTTCTCTAGTGGATGCCTGTAAGGTAAGTTTTTTTTTTACCATCAAAGTCCAAATAGAAAGAAGTAATTCGTTGTTCATTGGACCTCAAGTAAGTAAATAGTTGCATTCACAGTCCATAAACCAGTCTGAGTATTACGTGCCTCTCAGGTGAGCATTAAGGTGGTCACAAAGCATATGGCGAAATTTTTTTTTACCAATCTTCCACGACCCCTCCCCCTTAAAAGTTGCCAATAGGCTAAAAAAGGTGATCGGCAAAGTTTCAGCTGAACCTGATATTATTAACCAGTGCCTCATTGAGGCTAAAGTTAAGAAAAACAGCGATTTTTAGCAAATAATCGTAGGTTTTACTCCTTAAAATCGATACCATTCGTCCTAGAAACCTGGTTCTTGCCTCATTTCACAGGAAATTTTAGTGACTTGAAGTTTGATCTTATCCACTTTTATTCTAAAATTGATAGAATAGTATTTAGCATTTCTCAGGTAAGGTCGTAGTGGATATTCTCAAAAGTGAATTTTCATAAAAAGCCCTAAAAACATAACAATATTCAATTACTATATGCTTTCCAGATTTTGATTTTGTATTTTATATTTTGTACATTAAAAATGCTTTAGCTAGAGGTATTTCCAAGAGTAAATACAACATTTGGCGTCAACCCTTCTTTGCATAATGGTGGAAATTTCCATCATAACATTGAATGCCCAAAAATTATATAAAAGAACAAGTTCACTTTAAGTTGATCGTGTCTGGATACCTTTTTAATGTCCATTGCATAAAAAACACATAGCTGTCAAAAATAAGCAAGTGTTACTATCAGTAAAATGAGCTTGAAGTTGTCATTCCGCTGTTTGTTGTAGTTGCAATAAACGTATGATTTCGTTTTTAATTTTGTTTTATTATATTTGAGTTTCTATTGCTAAAAAAGTGAAAATGAGTGGAAGAAAGGTTTGTAACATTGTTTCTGTTATTTTTAGAGCAATTTCTGAAAAAGTTTGCGTTTAATTTAAAAAATACCACATGATACCATCATATTGTTTTTTGCTAAATATATACTAAGATATTTTTAACCATTTTTCCTTTAATTTTGAACATGAATTATATCACCTTGATTTATTTCACCAATAAAGAAAAAATCATGCAAAGAAGGGTTAAAATTTATTTTATCAATTATCTTGTTGAATTATACATAAGTACATTATTATTATTTAAACATACAAATTAAGTGGTGATTGCAAATTAAGGTGGTAATGTCTTAAATATTGTAGCTTTTGAAGAGTCTAGAAAAATTTGCCCACATTCAGCAACAACTTGTAAAAGAAACTGCCGTTGTTCTTCGTCTTTCGTAAAAGAGGCATTAAAGTCTTTAATTTTACTCCTCTCTCAGAAGTGTCATTAACAACCCTTAAACCGTTCACTATTTTTTTAGCTTTTAAATAATGTTGATTTTCACGCCATACATTGAGATCAGTATTGATTTCAAATCTCTTTAAAAAATTTAGAGTTCGAGGAGACCAATTGTCCAATAAATGAACAACTTCTTGGAGATTGAGTTTTAGTTTTACATCCCTATGATCACAATTATCGTCATTTTCTACTTAGGACCTTAATTTTTTAACCATGCTTGTTTCGACATTTTTTCCCAAAATATCATCAAAAAATGAAAATCTAACTTACTCCGAGTTGAGATACCACAGATGGTTTATTACTTTAGACAGTATCTTGTCTGCAACGTCTTTATCAATTTTCCTGTATTGAACTAAAGATTTTAATAATTGTAGGTCTAGGTTGTGGGCCAAAGTGGGTTTGTGGGCATTGAACCATGCTTTTACATAAATATTGATTATAAATAAACAAACATCTTCTATACCTTTTCTCTCTAAATCAGTAGACTTGGCAATTAGAAGGTAATTTACTGACTGTGATTTGATGAGACATGTGGCCAACTCAAAAATGTTATCTTTCTGCCTCGAACTCATTCTTGTTGATGCTCTGGAAGTCGAAGGTAATGTAATTCTTCTTTAAATCTCGCGGGGAAAAATGTGGTACACGAATATTTCTGCTTGAAAACCTAATCTAACACGTGTGCATCTAGATCTGTGACGCAGTAACTTTTTATATTCCACTTCCTATTAGAAAATGACGTGGATTTCCCTGCCGATGTGAAACCCAAACAAAACAATCTGAGAATTGAAGTTGAAGTATTGATGTCAGGTCAATACAGGTCTCTTGCAACTGAATATCGGATTGACTGGTTCCTGTCAGTCTCGCCGCTCTGACGCTGTGTTCATATCCGTATTCCCAGGTGTATAGCATATATTTTAATGATTTAGTTTTGCAATACGATTTTTAGGATATCCACTACGACCTAACCTGAAAAATGCTAAATACCACTCCCAAGTTGTATCTGAAGTACTCATACAAGTTGTATCTGAATGTAGGCACATTTTTCAAGACTCTTCAAAAGCAAGAATATCTAAGACATTACCACCTTAATTTGTAATTACCAATTAAGTGTATATTCAAAAAAATAATAATGAAACGATGTACAATTCAAGAATATTGTTAATAAAATACATTTGAACACTATTTGTTGTCATTTTTACTCCCCTCTTCCTCTTCTTTACCCCTAATTCTTTCATTTTAAACGTCATCTGACCGTGGTTCAAAATTAAGAGGTGTTGTCCTCGGATCTTTCCCTTAAGGGACTGATCCCGGACCGTCGTCAATAGCCCGTTGTGTTGCTCTAGTACGACGTTAACTAAAAAATTACCAATTACCAAATTACTTTCATTTTAAATTTGAATGTTGTTGAACTTACTTTTGAAAATACCTCCAACCAAAAAATGCATCGCTTAAAATAGCCCTTCCAGTGATTTCGATAAAAGATCTCGTCCCTCAAGATATGACCAATTTTGCTAATGGCGAGATATCTCGTCATCAAGATATTACCGAATATTTTTATGACGACGAGATCCAGATCTTGTCAGTTTTCTAATAATGACGTTAGATGACGAGATATCTCTTCCATCACGGATATGGCCAGTTTTGATAAAGGCGAGAAACCTCGTCGAGACAACCATCTGAAAGGTTAGCATGAGTTTTGAGCTTGAGAGAAAATTCTTGCCTTTAGACTTAATAGACTTTCAAAGTCATCATATGTGGTTCAAAATTACTAGGCGCTGTCTTCTGATCTTTCCCTTTGAAATTGGTCTCGAACCGTCTACAATAGCCCACAGTGTTGCTCCAATGCAACGTAAACTCTATTAGCAACCATCAAAATCACCAACAATGATAAAAAAAAATCACTGTTATCATTTTGGCTTTAAGAAAGGGATTGATAACAAACTATGAATATCAAATATATTTTTTCAATTTCGATCATTTTTGATGTAGTTACATACAAAGCAACACACATAAAACATTCAGTAGAAAATTACATTATATCTGCAACAAAAATCCTCTTTCTGCGATTGAGATTTTTAACATTCCGATGTAGAACTGCCAATTTTCATTTAAGTTATTATTGACTTCCGTAAAATGTTTTTTTGATAATCCTTACAATCTCTGTAGTAAGTAAATCTAATCTAATCTAAATGTAAATAAAAAAATCCATCATGTTACAAATTTTCGAAATTTTGGGTTAAAATATTCCTTAACTATTACTTTTTTGCAACATTTTAGGTGTTGTAGTCGAAATATGTTTGCTTTACAATTGAGTGATACACTTACCAAACGGGGGAATAAAAAAAAAACACGCACCAAGAAGGAGTTGTCCAAGAGACACATGTCCATAACTTTGCGTTATGGTCTGGGGTACCATCTCATTTGCTAGCCGGACCCCTATGGTAGTCATATCTGGCACACTTACAGCACATCGGTACGTAGACGACATTTTACGACTGGTTGTGTTACCGTTCATTTTGCGAAAACCCGGACTTACTTTTCTACAAGATAATGCCCTGCCGCACACGGCACGTGTTGCTATGATTTGTCTTCAAGCTTTCCCAACACTTCCTTGGCTAGCTAGGTCTCCTGATTTCTCTCCCATAGAGCATATTTGGGACGTTATGGGAAGGTAATTGGAATCATTCCGCAAAGTTGACCCTTTAGCCCGACATTTGAAGACAATTTGTCAAGAAATTCCGCAGGACACCATCCGAGAACTTTTTCAGTCTATGCCACGCCGGGTGACAGCTTGCATCCATGCCAGAGAGGTGAACCAACCGCCTTACTGACTTCCTCCCCTAGTAACGGTCAAACTCTGAACTAAATCATTCAATTGTTCTGAAATTTTAATCGTTTCTTTTTCTATGTATGTTCTTCACATCCACCAATTTTTATCATAAGCGGACAACTCCTTCTGTGTGCGTCGATTTTTTTTGTTATAGAGTGTATGTACTAGCTATTAGGCAAATTAAAATTGATAAAACATGGAAAATTAATGCTCTTGGGCTCTATCAATTTTTGCCAATATATTTAAAGTTTGGACCATACATGCTGTATTAACTTCGACACCACTTAATTTTTGTGATCCAAACCTTTTATGTTTGTCGTTTAGAAAATAATCTATCTAAATTTTATAAAATCTTATAATAACTCCAAAGTTTGTTTGGAATATGCACTGTCCTCTTAATCTACCTGGTGATTGTCTCGACGATGTTATCTGTCATTAGCAAAACTGACCAGATCTTGATAGATGATATATCTCGTCCTATCAATACTATACCAAATCTTGATCTCATCATCATAAAAAGTGCAATCATCAAAATCATCAAAATCGGCAATATCTTGATGACGAGATATCTGGTCGTTAGTAAAATTAGTCATATCTTGATGACAAGATATCTGGTCATTAGTAAAATTGGTTATATCTTGATGACAAGGTATCTGGTAATTAGTAAAATTGGTCACTTCTTGATCGACGATATATATATTGGTGAAACCACTCGGAAGATTAAATATTAAGGGAAAACGACACATTTATATAAGTATCAAGAGTGCTCCTTGTAAAATCAAAGGCCAAGTACAACATCTGGATTGTCTATTTCCAGGAAATTCAGAAGAAGATTCCAGATGCAACTTTTCCATTTGCTATACTGCAAGGCGAAGATGATAAGGTATGTATTCCAGCCGGTGCTTTTCTCATGTACGAAAATGCGGCATCAGAGGATAAGACTCTCAAGGCAAGTTTGCATTCTTTTATTTGTTGTCATTCAAGTAAAGATATCTTAAAAATATCTGCACATTACTTAAAAATCTTAAACACTCTGCTATGTAAGACATCAACATTCACTTTAAACCTATTACTGTTGTTAAATATTTCTTAATATACTTAAGTCTGTCTATCTATTTAAAATGTGTTTTTTAATTTATACTCTTTTCATTCCTAATTTGTTTAATAATGCAGAAAATGTGTTACTCGTGAACATTAAAAAACAAAATTAAATATGTGATAGAATTTTTTTTTCATAAGTAAAATAATTCATTTATATTCCCTTAACTCCCAAACTTATTAAGATTACAGTATAAATATTTTACGGCAAAGTTCGTGTTACTACATCGTGAACATTTTAAAGAGATATAAATATGTGACGCAAATTTTTGAATAAAATTGATCTTTTAAATTTAATTTGAAAATTCTGCGCTTATGGATTTATTGGTGGTAAGAGAAATATTTGTTAACCCTTTTGTGGTTGTCTCGAGGAGGCATCTCATCATTAATAATACTCATCTGAGCTTGATGAACGAGATATCTTGTGAAAGATGATACCTCGTGTGATATCATCTTTCTTTTTATCATCTCGAGATATTTTGAGAAGAAAGATGACCAGGACATGATCTCGTCGTCATCAAACAATCGGCAATATCTTGTCATTATCAAAATTGGTCTTACCTTGGTAAACGAGATATCTTGTCGAAACCACTTGGAGGGTTTTAATCTGAAGGGAACTCCTGACTTACGTTTTACCGAATCTAAAGGCTGTGTTCCACGATTTATTAATATTTTATAAAGTGCCTTGTTGCTTTTTTAAAATTCAACATGGCATTCAGCGTTGTATTTGAAGTATATGAATTTCAACGTATTTTTCGTTCAGTAGTTGAAATAAAAATTATCTGTTTTTTTTTTGTATTTAAATAGTTGAACTGTCTGAAATTCTGCATATTATCTCAATCTCACAGGTGTATTATTTTAAAGTTTGCTGTTTACTATTAAACATTACTTGCATTTTTATATTATTACAAATGAAGGATTTGATCTTAGACCCAAAATACAAGTGGTCTGAGCATTTCTATTGAGAGGAGCTAGGTGTAACCATCATGTGAAATAGTAGTCACGTGACTTCTCTCAGAAAAATGGACTTGGTTGGTCGATTTGGCATTTCAACGCCTCGATTGTCAACGAAACATTTTATGGACAGGATAGCTGCGTCAATTTCTATAGAATGGAGACAAAAATGAGGAAATCTCCAAAGTGTACTATATCCCGACGACCAATTAGACGGTAAATCAATGGATGGGCGTCTTCTCCGTTCCCGTGGACCAATCAGATGCAGTATTGTCTTATGCAGATGTCACGTGCTCCTTTTACTTTTATTACCTCAAGGCTTTCTCGAAAATTTGTAATTTTCAAGGGGTGAAACGTTTGGGAACCACTGCTATACCGTAGCATACCGTAGTTTCCACTGACATTCATATTTTTGCTTTGTAGTGCATCCAAGCTGTGTTTTAGTCGCGATGTACACTTTACTAATATCCCAAAGACAGTGTCGACTGATAATCACGTGACTATTCGGTGACAAATTAACTTGGTTGGCCGAATCATCATTTTATCGCTTCGTTTCAAGAAATAACATCTTATGACAGGGTAGATGCATGAATGTTCTTTTCTATAAGTGGCGACAAAAATGGCGAAATTACCGAAGTCCATTGCTACATCGCGTAGACCAATCAAATTATGAATAAATTGATGGTCGTCTTCTCCCGTCTTGTGGATTAACCAGATGCACTAAAGTATTATGCATATCTACTGTGCTACATTTCATTCTATTATCGCAAGGGGTTCGCGAATATTATTTTTTAAGGTCTATTAACTGAGAAGTTTGTGAGCTCTACTGATATAGAAATACCATTTAACTTGAATTATTTGACTTTATTTAACATTGCTGATTCACTAACGTGAAAGCTGAATTTCTTAGTGCTTAATTTTGCTGCTGTTTTATAGATGTACCCCAAAGCTTACCACAGTCTGCTTCTTGAGCCAAACGGAATTGCAGAAGAAGTGATTTCCGACATCGTACAGTGGATTGAGGCCCGAGCTTAACTTTTACGCCATCTTGGTAATTTTCTTCTCGTATTCATACCACGCATTTATACGTATGAATACAGAAGCTGAATGTACTTGAACTTTTAATATACGTGTGTGTTTTATTATTTCTTATTACTAATACCTGATTCATGTGTTCATTGTTGGTGAAATTTGTGAAGTTGTCGACGTGTATTTGAATATCGCGATGAAACTAACGATTGTTTCTTTCCAAATGCAGCTAATTTGGAAAGTTATTCCTTGATCGTCGTAAATATTATGCAACGCAATTATACAGGGTGGGCCACGAAAATGCAGCCAACGTATTTGAATATCTTCAAATCTTTGAAGAATTCTATGCCGAACTTGCCGACAGAAGATCTGAAATACTGCTTTTTCTAGATGGAAGGATTTACCTCATGTCTGACAGATCCCTGGCTCGAATTCATAAGGCCCTCACTGAAAAACTAGCTCTAAGCAAAGGGTTGTAGCCTCCTCATTCGAAGAGCACGTCTGAGGTACTAAAGTACTTCTTTCATCAAGAAAGACTTTCCTTATGCGTATGGCGAATCTCTGACTTGAATTCATAAAGCCTTTGACGAAAAACGGATTGTGAACAAAGGACTGTGGCCTCCTCGTCCGCAGCTGAAGTCTGAGGTGTTAGAACACTGCTTCTTCTAGCAGGAAAGGACTTGTCTCACGTGTGTCGAATCCACGATTTGAATTTATGAGGCCTTCACTGATGAACGAACTGTGAACAAGGGTTGTGGCCTTCTCATTCGACAAGCACATAAGAGGCACTGGAGTACACCTTCTTTCAGCTGGAAGGACCTGCATCATTTCTGGCGAAATCTTGACTCGAATCCATGAAATCTTCTCTGAAGAACAAACTGTGAAAAAAGGTTTGTGACCTCCTCATTCAACGCCTGCGTCTGAGGTACTGGTGTACTGCTTCTTCCAGCAGGAAAAACTTGCCTCACGAATTTGAATCCATGAAGACTTCACAGAAGAACGGACTGTGAACAAAAGGCTGGGGCCTCCTCATCCGCCGCTGATGTCTGAGGAACTGGAAAACTGTTTCTAGAAGGATGGATGTACCGCACGTTTGGCGAAATCTTGACTCGAATCCATGAGGCCTTCATTGAAGAACGAAACGTGAGCAAAGGTTTTATTCTTCTGATTTGCCGTACACGTCTGAGTTAATGGAGTACTGCCTCTTCCAACAGGGATTACCTACCTCATGTCTGATGAATTCTTGACATGAATCCATAAGACCTTAACTGAAGAACGAACTATGAAAAAAGGTTGTGGCATCTTCCTTCGTCGCTCTAGTCTGAGGGACTGGAATACTACTTTTTCAAGCAGGAAGGACCAGACTGAGGCTATACGGAAAATTGATGTTCGTGAATAGCAATGAGCGTCATAAAATATGCTGTACTTATGTTCAATGAGATAATTTTAGGCCAAAGTAGATAGAAATATCTTTTTTAAATCTTGTTTCAAATGATATTCCACATACAGTAACGATACCAAGATGGACTGCTTTTTCGTGGCTCACCCCTATACAATCTAAAAAGCTTATAACTGGGAACAGGTTGATGCGCACTTGCTTTTTTGCACGGATATGTTAAAATATATTATTATTTAAAACATCACTTTAAGTGAACATTTTTCTGACTGTAAGATGCATATTCTGTCAAGCTAAATGTAGAGAGTAGTAGTGTTTCTGAGGTTAAAGTGATGTCTCAGAGTTGACTTTTTTCATTGTCTTGTTTGATGTTAGTTTTAAGCGCTTCGACAATCAAAATTCCAAAGATTAAATTCCGAATTGGTGCATGATAGTTAATTAGTCAACCCCAATTACATTAAACGCCAAACAGCACCACAACAGCAATAAATTACATATTAACGTAACCCCGATATGTATCATGGGAGAGAATTTGGACAGCAGAAATCAACACTTCGAAGACCGTCTAGTTTGTGTGTTTACAGTGAAAATCCCTCTCACAAGTTAAGTGCCCCAAAACAATTTTTCAACAAACGTTTTCATACTTCATGTATTACTACCATTTTAATCAAGAAAGAATATCTCCAAGTTTGTTTTTAAATTTAGTAATTGTTAAAATGGTTTCATGTAGAAAACTTTTAGAGCACACTCAATCAATAGTTGTTTGAGTGATCATGCTAGTATGTTGGCTACATATTATATTCATAGGGTCATCCCATAAGAGAGAGATGTTTTTATTATTATTATTCAAAATGACTGATACCGTTATTGCGTAATCGTACAATTTAAATGTTGTATTGGAATTTGCAAAGTGTTTTAAGTAATTTGTTTAATTTTTCAAGCGTGAATTTAAGAGAGCAAAATCGAAAATACATTGTTTACCCAACGTCATGAATATTATAAGATTCCTGGAAAACCAAACCTTCACTAAAGCATTAGGAGCAACTACGAGAAATCACACAAAATTGAAACTTTTTTAAATTTGAAATATGATATCCACAAAGAGAGTTGAATTCATTCTTTGGGTTGAAACGCAAGAGCTTTCATCATCAGTGTATGGAATTTTTTAAAAAGATGGGAAAGTGGAGGGGGGGGGGGTTATATAAAAGATTGGTAAATAAATATTTCATAGATTAAACTTGAATGTTCTTTATTTTGGTGGGTTTTTTAAAAATCTCATTAATTATTTATGATCCATTAATGACCCATTAATTATTTATACAGAATGATCTCACGGACACAAATTTGGAGGTTGTATTGTAATGAATAGTATGGAAATATATTGAAATATGGTCTGATTTTTCCTGTGTTATATTCACGACAAATTAAAGAAAATGTACAAATTTGTATTGACTACAATAGTATTTATCAAATATATTTAAAAAGTATTATATAAAATATATTTAAAACAGTATTTTATCAAATATATTTAAAAAGTATTTTATCAAATATATTTAATAAGTATTTTATCAAATATACTTATAAAATAGATAATTTTGCTATCATTGTTTTGAAATATTTTGATATATTTTCATAGAAATAATATGCAATTCTTGCACTGCATTAATGTTTATCCTGTTTTTATTGATTTCTACAAACAGTGCTGTAAATGTGCGTATTTTCTTGTACTCTACAAGCTCTTTCAATTCTATTTTACATATTTTAGCTTTTGCTGTGTGCTAATACCTCAAGAGGTCCAAATATTACACTGTGTTACGATGCTTCTACTGAAGTTTTTAAAATTTGAAACTGCTTACACGACATTTGTGAAAAATATTTCCTATTTAAATATTTGTTCTTAATCTATAATTTCAGATTAAAATTCCTTAAACCCCAAACCAACCAATTCAATTTGTGCAAACAGTGGTGTAATTGTGCGTACTTTTTTGTTCTCTATAGGCTCTTGATTGAATCATGCATATTTTAGCTTTTGTCGTGTTGATACTTCCAAATGGTATAAGAGCTCCAGATATTATGCTTTCACTAAAGTTTTTAAAATTTAAAGAGCTGTGTATACATATCTACATAATATTTCTTATTTAACTAATAATGTTCTTATTTTATAATTTCCGTTTCAAATTTCCATAAGACCCCAAATCACCGAATTCAAGTTTGTGCAAAGTGTTGTAACTGCGTACTTTCTTGTTCTCAAAGCTCTTTTGAATCTATTTACATATTTTGACTTTTGTCTTATATTGATGCTTCCAAACGGTGTACGTGTGTGAGATAATACACAGTTTTTAAATACTTCACTGCATCTTTCAAAAGTCAAAGAGCTGTGTACAAATTTATGTAAAATAATTTAAATGTAACTATATGTTGTTATTCTTTACTTACAATTCAAATTTTTGCAAACAATGCAGCTGTGCGCATTTTCTTGTTCTCAATAAGCTATTTGGATTATATTCTACATATTTTAGCTTTTGTCATGTGTTAATACGTCTAAACGGTGTAAGAGTTCCAGATATTATATAGTTTTACAATACTTTTACTGAAGTTTTCAAAATTTAAAGTTGTTTACACATTTGTGCAGAGTGTATCATATTTAAACATATGTCCCCTTAATCTATAACTTCCAATTCAAATGGTACTTTAAATATCTACTCGTTATATTAGTCAAACACCCGACATGCTTAAATATGAGTTTTAGAAGTTTAATAAAATATGAGAAATCCGAAAGATATCTATGAAAATTTGCAAGCAACTCAGATCCTGAAGCAAATGACCATCAAAATTGAGAAGTGAACCGTTTCCTCATCTATAATAAATCTAACTTGAAACTACATTTTATAAGATTACATAAAAAAAACCAATAAGATCACCCGATTTTAAAAATCTGTTAAGAATATACAGTTTGTAACAAGATATCAAAAACAACTATGGTCAGTTGAAGAAATTATAAACTTTTATTATATTAATTATATTCAGACCATTTGAATAAATATTTGTGTTACTTTATTTTGGAGAATAGTGTTTTTATTTAGTAGACGGATATGTATTTATTAAATCTTGAAACTAAAACTATTTTCTTATATATCTATGTCTTTGAGTTAGTATTTTTTTATTATTGTATAAAATTAACGAATATTAATACATTTTGTTGAATAGAATTTACACATATCGATGAATTCTATTGAATAAAGATAACGTATATTGATAAATTTTATTGTATAAAATTAACAAAAATGTGAATGCATTTCATTGAACCATTTCCTTCTTCTGATATTTTTTATTGAATCAAGTGTGTCAGTACTCGTATTCACATTCATTCAATATGAATAAAATTTATTCATACGTCTCGAGTTAACCCGAGGATCAGTTGATCCGCTGGTTAGAGTTAAATCGCGGATCATCAATCGAGGATCATCATTAAATCGCGGATTTTTTCGATAACTCGGGGATTATCATTGATTTGCAAGTTTACTCGGACTTGTGAATACGGCAAAAGACACATAATGCACAAGAAGTAAGACTTATACCAGTAAGCTCACAATTATTAGGCTTAAAGATGAAAAGTGGACAGTCGTCACATTTGGCAGTTGCAAATTAGTTTGTCGTTTGACTCGATATAAAGCAGAAATTTTTCACATTTGTAAATAGCATGTACTCAAACTGTACATAACGCATAAACTTGAATTAAATTGTGAAGACTTAGAGCACGCACCATGAACAAATTCCACGTTGTACACAAACACTGTCATTTGAATAAACCGCTTGATAATCTTAAAAATCGTGGTGAATTTATCACCGAGTTTTCTATTTGATTCATGTCTTTTTCACTGCCTACAGCAGTATAAATAATTTCATAAGATGGACTAAAGCTCTAGTCATGAGGTCTACACTAAAGACCTATATTTCATTTCGGTATTTGACTAATAAATACTTTGAAGGTTTTTAGTACAATATTCATTGGACAATATTCATTTTTTGGAGTATATTCATCTTTTCCTTTCATTACAAACCTATTTAATTTCGTCATTTCATTTCTGTAATTTAAAAGATATTTTTCCTAACATTAAAACTTACATTTTATTGTATATACCTTATGAAATGAAATTGAATAGCTTCAACGTTGTAAACATGCTAAAATCGTACATATTATACACAAATTGTGCATTGAGATCACTTATAAATTTATTATGAATATTTTTTTCCTAGGGGAAAGTTTTTCATGAGAAAATTGACGGACTAACTGATGGACGGGAAAATAGACTTAATAAAAAAAAGTTTATTTGTGTTTTTACATAAATATGACATTAAATAGATGTAATTGTTATTTACATATGCAATGTGATGATGATGTGTATTTTCCGTGTGACAGAAATGTGTAGCTAATCTCACTGTTATCTTATGTCAAGTATTTACGATCTTTCTTCATATTTTCCAAACTTTTGCAATACTATTTAATCTTAAAATATTTTATTTTCAAACATTTTCTAATCTCTTGGTTTGTAAATATATGAACAAGATGGTTTTTAAAATTAACAATAGTTTTTACTGAGGAATTGTTTATATATCAGTAGAGCTTGAATGTAAAATCAATGCTCTAACACGTGATTCTATTTTCAAACTTAAATCCAACACAAGCAAATTTGAAAATTATTAGAACTCTACTGGGGGTTACCTTTAATTCAAATTTTATATCAAATATGAAATTTACTAAATTATTGATAGTTTGTTAGAAAGAGACCGATATAGATATATGATTTGTTTTAATATGTGATGTCTGAGAGATTTAAAGTAGAAATAAATGTATTTTGTACTGGGTCAAATGAAGGAAGATCATGCGATTCTATTGTCTTCTACATATTTTTGTACACATGGTGATGTTTTAAAAAAGTTCTTTCAGTTCCTTAAGATAAATTCAATAATTGTATTTTTTACAGTACTTTTTTTTTCATAGTACGTAGTTTAATATTATAGAATATTTTGTGTGCTTAAGGCCCCATTACTTCTAAGTGCTTGTGTCTCCTACCTAAGTGGAAATCGTTTATGTGCTATTGAGTTTTTTGTATGGTACGTCCGTAATTCACCGAACGTTTTCTTGAATTATTTACATAAATAATTATAAAGCAATATGTAATTTTGTTTCAATAAAGATTTTTATTATTGACAATGTTGCGTTCTTATATTTTAATACCTTACCCAACCACAGTTTACAGCCGTCTCTTATACTCTCTCACAACAGAGTTGTGTGCCTGCTCAGATGTTACCTCATCATCTGACCGTGGTTCAAAATTACGTGGTGATGTCCTTGGATGTTTAACTTTGCTATTTGACAGTCGTTAATAGACCGTTGAGTTGTTCCAATACGAAGTTAATCAACTACCTACCTCTTAGAACTAACTCAAAACAATAATCACATTCAGATGATATATCCAGCAGCATTGGGATTGGCCCCTTTGAATCACGTGACCCTTGACAAAAGATTGCTATTGCATTGCTTAAAGCTGTCAGTTGTTGGCACATACAAATTAATATATATGCATAGTTGTTGGGCATACATTTTTTGATGATATTCAGTTTTGATTGAAATTTGTGATTTCTGAATTAATATTTGAATTATTGTTGGTATATATGTGATCCTGTACTATAACAATCAGTTTGAAATCGCATTTCTCTCTCTCACATTTAACTCAGTAAAATTAATCACATTCATGCGAACGATTCAGTGACATTGGGTAATGGTAATGGTAATTTTAGTTAACGTCGTACTAGAGCAACACAAAGGGCTATTGACGACGGTCCGGGATCAGTCCCTAAAGGGAAAGATCAGAGGACAACACTTCATAATTTTGAACCCGGTCAGATGACGAAGCAACACCTGATCTGGCACCCCACTCTCCAAACTTCCACACCAACCCAACGTGAGGACTTTCGGCCACGACAGATTTAAGGTGCACCAGTCGCCTCTACACCATACGTTTACAAACATCCATACCCAGACCCGGATTCGAACCAGGAACTTTCCGATATAGAGGCTAACACCTTAACCACTATACCGGTTGGTCGGCACCAGTGACATTGGGAAGGATTGACATTCTAGTGCTCAGGTCTGTCAGTTGGGATAACACAAATTTATGTCTCTTTATTGATGGAATGTTGTACATTTTTTATTCCATTCACTTTTGATGGAAAAGTAGGATTTTTGAGTTCAAAATTCATTCTTTAACTTTTTATAACAAATGAATGGCTCGGTGGGTTTGTCCACTGTGATAGAAACCTGCGAGTTATAGGCGGTTTTATTCCTGTAACTTACTATGGGTGTATTTCTCTTTTGTGTCAGTAGAACTTTCCTTGTATGTTCAGTACTTCGCGTTGCCTAACTTGTGTTACGCACAACTTAGCCAAATATGGCCTTTGCCCCATAAATAACAACCATACATACCAAAGCAATTCATTAAAATACGCAGAGTCTTCGATTAAATATGGATTCCTAAGAATGAATCAATGTTTTCAAAACCAATGTAATCCTTCGTTATATCGCTCAGTTTTGCTTTATACACAACGAGACTTAGCACTTTACAAACAACCGAGAAAGTTCAAATAGTTCATTGGATTGTAGGTATTTTAACTAACGTCACACTGGAGCAATACAATGGATTATTGGCGACAGTCCGGGATCAAACCCGAGAGGGAAAGTTCAGAGAATAACATCTCGTAATTTTGAACCATGATCAGGTGACGAGGTCACACCTGAGATGGCATCCCACTCTCCTCACCTCCACACCACGCCAACATGAGGACATTTGAGGTCACGACAGATTTAACGTGCACGATCCCCACGTATACGACTGTCTTTGATTCGAAGTGGCAACCTTCTGGTTGCTAATCCGTTAATATTTCAACCGGGCTACTGCGGCCCAATAGTTCTTTTGAATTGATAGATAATGTTCACGTGGTTTCTCAAGTATCGCTGTATAAAATTCAGGTTAAACATTAAGCAGTACCTGTAACAAACAGTTCAACTTTGTCTTTCAAAAAGTACTTTATTTTGGAGTTGAGTTGTATTGTTATATATAGTGTTGTATTGTAAGTTACTATTGTTATAGTGGCAAAACTCTCTTCATACTCTTACTCCTCTAGAGTTTATCTGTGACTGAATTCGATTGATGCCACTGGTTTGCTCATTATAAGGAGAGTTGTATACATTAACATCACGTGGGTACTTCTGTATGCGTGGTTGTGCAATGAATGATTGCGACCATCTAACTGTGTTGTCCTTAGCAACCGGCAGTTTTTCAGGAATGAGGTTGAGTTGCAATGTGAATAGTGAGTTACTTTTTTAAAATAAACCTTTAATATCAATTTCTAAATTTTTTAGTTAAAGCCTTCGAATTTTATAGGTGCTAACTGATAATGAACTATTAATATAACAGTTAAAAATATCTGTGATATCAAATTAATAACACCAGTTAATACTATTGTTGTGAAAAAGTTTTGCCTATCTCTAGTATTTAGTATTAAAGTTCTTATCTCCCAGATGTTGTTAGTAGTTTTACGTATTTTTAAATGAAAGAAATACTTAATTTAGTGTGCAGTTTGGGCCTTTGTATTTCCAGCAAGCAAGATTATTCACTATATCGTCCCTTCGATTTGTCGCGGTTTTTCTTGTCTTCAAATAAGAGCGATTTAGTATATACTCAAGCATATTCCTCTTACTTATGATAATGCTGATAGCCAATTGTCCTTAACATAGCTAATTTTTCAGTTTGGAGCTATGCAAGTCCGATGGTTATATATCTCAACTGAATCTATCGCGTTTTCCCTTGTCCCAAAAGAGCGAGGTATCGAGATATTAATATATATTGAAGACTTCCTCTTAAGAAAATTTTGAAATCCTACTATCTTTAACATAGTTAATTCATCAATTTGGTGTTATAATGCAGGTGAGATAATGAAACTGTTGATGGCGTATGAAAAAAAATTACAAACACAAGCTCACAAAAAAATTGTTTACTACAAACGTAGTCATTGGACACAGTTATATTTGCACATGAAAATTCCAGAACAAGAAAACATTTCGAAGAATGACAATCAAAAATGGAAGATGAGCGAAATAATCAAAAGTAAAAATAATATATTCATAAATTAGGTTGAACTCTACATGATGATGTAAAAAAGCTTTGCTCTATCAGGCTAAGCACCTCGCTTCGGGCTCATCCGAGCAGTATTCTGGAAGGATACAATATAAAAAGTAATGAGTAATCAAACTGAACAAAATGCTATAACTTAACTCTATAGTTTTATCAAATGTATTCTTATGTGAGAAGTATTCATGAAATAATTAGATTTCACATGCATTCAGGTTTTATCTTCATTACGTGTTATAAAGTTATTACTGTAACTTTATAACATCAAATATTATACAATTGTTGAATTCCACATATACAATTGTTGGATTACTCATTTTATACAATCGTTGAATTACACATACTATACAATTGCTGAACTACACATACTATACAACATATGAATCCATTTACATACAACATATGATAGGTAGTTATTTAATTAACGTCGGAGCAACACAACATGCTGTTGGTGACGGTCCGGGATCTTCTTCTGAACGGAAACAATCCCCTCCGTACCGAGTTATTGAAAACCCACAGCGGATTAGCAGGGAAGGTCTCTAATGAAACTCGAAAGAAGACCCGGGCATGTGGGAGGAGTGCTAGGTGCGGCAGGTTATCCGAGACGTGGTCAGAGTCACCCAACAGCCACGGTCCGGGATCAAACAGAAGGTAAAGATCCGATGACAGCACCACGTTATTGTAGTCAAAGTCAGATGACGAGGGCACACCTGATTTGGCAACTCACTCTCCTAAATTCATCACCACACCAATGCGAAGACATTTGAGCCCCAGCATATTAAACGTACACCAGCCCCCTTTGTACACGAATGTATTTGGCTGGATTCGAACTAGCAACCCTACGGATGCTAGCTCGAAGATCCTATACCCAACCAACTCCTTATCTGACGGGGAAACATTGCGTAGCGAGATCTGGTCCTTGAGCCATCAAAATTAAACCTTCATCGGGTGTTTACAGGCACCATGAAACTTACTTGGCTTTTGTACTAGACCAAATAGGGCTTCTTCAATGACCATAAAATCCAACCCAACCAGCCAATTGGTTCAATGGAGCGAACCCATAGGAGACATCGAAAAATTTGGTACTTTGGTATTTGAATTTATGTCACACCGGAATAAAACGATTATGCTATTGGCGTCGGTCGAGGATCAATCCGGAAGGGAAAAACCGAGGACAACACCACGACATTGTAAACCACGGTCAGGTGAAGAAGTCAACACCTGGAGTTGACTCCTCACACTCCACAAACTTCCACGTCACCCTAACTTGAGTATATTTGAGGGCGGATTCGACGGGCACCCCCCCCCTCCCCCACGTACACTTCGGTCTTTCGTTGGTTCGAGTTTCTAACTCGCAACCCTCCAGTTGCTAATTAGCGAATCTTTCTAAAGGACTCAAGCCAACCATGGGAAACATGGAAAATTTTTGTACATAAATTTGTAATTCATATTTTGGGTTTAAAAATTTCAAAACCAACGTTCGTATAACTTACCGATCATAACTAAATTCCGCTCATCCTCATAACAAACTCATTAATTTAAAGCACAATTACATGATATATCCAGCGTCATTATCATTGGCCCTTTGAATCACGTGGTTCGGGACACACTACGTGTTGCTATTATTGTGCCTAAAGTTGTCAGCCATTTTGACAATATTTTTATCCTACACCAGACCTGTCTTTTTAGCATAAGTCCCGACTGGAAGATGAACGAGTTAGCAACCGGAGGGTTGCGAGTTCGAAGCCAACCAATGACCGACGGGTATAAAGGAAATTGGTGCATGCTAAATCTGTCGTGGCCTCAAATGTACTCCCGTTGGCGTGGTGTGGAAGTTAGGAGAGTGGGGTGCCAACTCAAGTGTCACCTCGTCATCTGACCGTGGTTCAAAATTACGTGGTGTTGTACTAGGATCTTTCCCTTAGGCTTTGATTCTGAATTGTCGCCAATGGACCGTTGTGTTGCTCCTGAGTGACGTTACTAACATAGTCTGCTCGTTTTTTTATTCAATTTAGTTAAGGTAAAAATCTTTAACCCCTCCCAAAGAATGCTTCGTCTGATCCATAAAATTATAAATCTTCATATGGTACAAGGTCTTTTCATAGATTCGTATTTTTGAGAGAAAAAAGTTACGTGTTTCCTCTTATATTTCCCCTCGGTATTAATCCCGGACCGTCACCTATAACCTATTGCTTGCTCCTGTGCGATGATAATTGAATACCTACCTGCCAGTGACATAAACATCCTAGTGGTTGTCTCGACTAGGTGTCTCATTGGCAAAAACGGATAATATCTTTATAGATGAGATATCTCTGAACTAGAAGTAAACTGGCCAGATCTATCTCTCTCATGATCTCGTCATCATAAAATTTCACCAATTTCTTGATGACAAGATATCTTGTCACTAGCCGCATGTGAATGTATGAGATATCTCGTCTGAATTAAGTGTCTCCACGTGTTCAACAGCATAGGTAAAATTGTATACCTAACACCTAGTCCCCACTCAGAAGTAGAAAAATGGTTCGAGTATCAGAACCAAAAGAATGTGGATATGCTCACGTAAATATAAAAACTTCGGACTGTCACCGAAATGAGACTGGTAGGTACATAAGTAGAATTCAAGTTATATATATCTGAGGAATTAAAACTCAAAAGTCCAGGACGCTTACGCCCTAGTCTAGTAATAAAGTGATAAGAGCATAGAAGTGAAATATAAGTAGACTGGGTATAATATAAGTTCATTGTAAGTGTTAGTATAGTTAGCTGTAAGTGCTATGTTGACGCTTTCTGACAATTCTTGTTCAGTAGGTTTATCACAATAGGATCCTAACACCACCAGTACATTTCCTACTGGTGTCCAGCTCTGGCGAGGTGGCATTTGAGTCACATGGTTTTAAACCAGTCTATTCTTTAAGTGAGGGGGCTTGTTAAACGTAAACAAAGTGTCCCGAGGATTGTAGTCCACACTGTCGTTTGATTGGAATTGTGACGGGCTACAGAAAGTGTGATCATGTTGATTAGTAGACACGTTATTGCTCGGTGAACAATTTATTTGGTTGTCCGATTTTACCGCTTAGTAGGGATTGCAATCCAGTCGGATTGGAATTTTGTTAATACGTCTATCTAACCAGTATGTATTTTTCCAAAATCGGCTGAGTGAAAGTAGGTAAAAAGGATATTTTTCCAAATTAACGAACAAAACGTTTATTTTAGCATTAGAGAATTAACTTTATTAATAATTATCTATAGGCAGGAAATCAGTCACCAACAATTAATTATAGTAACTATTAGTACTGCTAGTAGTAAGTATTAAACGATTGATTATGATCAGTCTTACTAGTTTCCACCAAAAAAAAAACATCAGCCTGTTTTATACATAGTACTTTTCTATTTATTTAAAATTAAGTAGTCTCTATCTCTAATGTCGTTGAGCAAATGACATAAATTGTACCTAACTTTGTACAAAATTGTACCTAAATATAACCAGCGGCCGATAAGAAGGCCCTCTCAGTTTACACACTAGTTGGTTTAACCGTCATTAAGTAGTCGTTCATAAGAGACAAATATTTTCCTTTGACTCCATTTCATATGAAGTCATTTCTTTCTTCATTATTTTCTCAAAATCTGTTTCTTTTCTAAAGTTTGTCTTTTTGCAATGGTCTTCATTTTCTTGCAGAATTTGCTTTTCTAATTCCTCTTTATTAAAAAAATATTATTGATGATTTAATTTATTATTTTTGTTAGAATTCTCCAAACTGATGATTGAAAAATATAAAATCGATTCATTCACAATCGATTGCTTAATAAACGATTTCGCGACTTTAAAATTGGGTTTGAACAATCGATTATTTAATTAAAAAAAATTTGGGTTTATCGGATCCGGACAGGATCCGATAGATGTTGCCGGATCCGGTAGGTAGCTAAATGATTCTGGATCCGCCGGATTGGATTGCAATCCCTACCGCAAATAAAAGAGTGGTCACCGGTACCATAGTACCTGGGCCACCATAGCTGTCGGGCAACTTTCTAGAATACCGGTGACCCCCCACCGAGTGTAAGACTTGGATACAGTAATTTTATAAATTACATTTTCACATTTCATGAGCGTTCTTCTACATTTTTATACCCACATTCACAGTCAGGAAACTATCTATTGATCAAAATCCACCTATATGTAGAGGATATGGTAACTTTAGAAATTTTATTTCCCCACTTTGTTCAACGTTTGTTTACATTTGTGTACCCACCGTCACAGTTCGGAAAATATCTGCTAAATCACACGCATGAAGGTCACGGATATGGTAAATTTAGAAAATTTACTGATTTTACTAGACAGTTTACTTTCAAAAATAAGTTTGAACGAAGAGCCTTCGGTGTATTTTACTACCGTATGTATTCATTACTTGAATAAAAAGAAAGCCATGCAAGAGCAGTTATACTGTCAAGTGAATTGCATAATGAAAGTAATGACTTTCTACCTTCAGAAAATTCAAACAGGATGTTCCATTAGGTGGTGATGGTTAACTTGTCACTCCTTTTGGCATTCAGAGTATAATTTACTGAGCCCAACTCAGCTCGCCCAAGTAGTGTAGGCGGTGAATGGGAATAAGAGTCAATCATTGTGAATGGTTTTGTCGTGTCTTTGTAAATGTGTCTTTAAAAAGCTCTGCGGACAGTAACTTTGCAATGCTGTCCTTTCAGAGTCTGTGCTCTAAGTAGCTAAGTGATCTGGTGCAGCGTTTCCCAAACGCTTTTCAGATTGCGAGATGTATTTTTGTTATTTTATCGCTTCCCACGTTCACATTAAGTGTCAGCTTCTAACTTGTAAAAACTATTTTATACCTACAGTAAATTATATTGAACTCTTACTAAATTTTAAATATTTCTTTACTTTAACCCATTGTAGAGGACTCTACAAAAATTTGTCTATCATCCTATAGTAAATGTTTTGCACATAGCAAAAACTCACATAGCATAGCACTCCCTTCATCTCTCTTATGATTTTTAAGATTAGGTCCCCCACCCATCTAGAGCATCCTTGATATCAGAATCGCAAATGAAAGTAATACTTTCAATGACACTATACGTAAAATCAAGTACTACTTTCTATGACATCACAAGTAAAATCCTGTACTACTTTCAATCACATCAGAAGTGAAGTCAAGTTCTACTTTCAATGGCACCCAATAAGTAAAATCAAGAAATACTTCCGATGGATACCATAAGTAAAACTATGCTCTAACTTCAATGACGCATGAATAAAATCAAGTACGATTTTCAATAACACATAAGTAAAACCAAATAACAAAGATTGATATTGTTAGCAATATTGGGACATAATAAAGTGTCCATAACCATCAATTTTAAATTTAGACGTGTTATGATATCAAGTACTATTTTCAATGACACATAAAAATCAAGTACTACTTACAACGAGACTAATTTATTATCCCAGAAAATACATTAAGTCAATGAGTCTGAGCAAAAAATGTTTTTGGATAATGGAAGATGGGTCCTTTAAAATATCCGGAATAATTTAAGGCATGCTCCTAGTATTTTACTAAGGTACCAGTAATGAAAAGGTACTAGAGATGATCTGCACTATTGCTTTTTACGTAGGGACACCTGTCCGTAATTAAAAAGTACTTTTTCACAAGTCCATGACATGGGTAGATTGCTTCTGCTGTTAATCATAAGATCTGGGACCAGTCTGTAGTTTGACTTAGCCTCCCGTTCGCCTTCCTATGTTAGCCGGGTAAAACAGCAATGCCTTCACGCCTTGGTTGACCCTACCAGGAGTAAACTCTAGACGTACTTCACCTGTGCTACCCGTTTCAACCTCTCTTCAAGATGAGGCCAAAGTGATGAAGACTGACATCATTAGCAGACTCAAAGTGCCTATAACTGGCAATCCGAAGTTTGGACTTGTAATGAAAACTACTTGTATAACTAGCGATTTCCTAGTGTTTCTGTATTAATTTAAATACGTCAAATTTTATGAGAGCAAGCAACTGATTTTATTAACAGGTGACTTTGACAACGGCGCTCACTATAATTTTTGGAAACGACTTCTTTTTGAAATCGACTCGACGAAAGGAAATTTTCTAATTGTAACCACATAAGTCCAATCATTTCAAAGAAGCTAAAAACCACGGAACATGCACCTATCCAGCTCCAACGAAGCAAAACCCATTATTCATCTCTCTAACCACACCTTACGCAAGAAGAGCTATCTTTACCTTCACTTGTGTAACCCTTAAGTCACTTTAAATGACTCATTAACAACATATTTGATTACCTGTCATATCCGTGTTCGTTGCAATAGCTTCGTAATATCACATTTCATGTGGGTAAACAGAAGTATTCCTTTCAGATCTTCAGCTGTGCTACTTTTACTTCCTGATTTCTCTTTATTTGAATATGTTTTACTTATCTAATCGCCTCTACGCGCTGTTGAAATAATTGCACCATCGTTGAAGTTTCCCTTTCCAAACTAAGTTTCTCTGTTGGTTTAACGAATATACTTGACATAAATTAGATGAGTGTAAAACAGAACCGACGGAAAGGATAAAATGTTCTTATTTTCATTCATCCATGTTGAAGAAATGTTTGAATATTCTTGAAGTTTAAATGTTTGTTTTTGCAAGAAGTTTCTTAGTGAATATGCTTGAAACTGTACCAAAATTAAACACACAAAATATAGTATCACCACAGAGAACGTTCCAGAATATTTCCCCCTTTTTCTTCTCTTTCCGCACGGCAGTCTGTTTCATTGAGACAACATCAGGTCCTGAATGCATACTGTCACCACTTTCACCTTTCGAACTTTCCTACCTCGCTAATATAGCTTCAGACTCACTCACTGGAGATGCTGATTTCTTCTTCCCTTTCAGATCGCAGGTGAGTTCCACAACATTTAAGGTGCACTTGCTACTTTATAGAAATACCGCTCTTTATGCCAATAGAAATTATTTTCAACTAATCCAATAACTTTCCTCAAAATCCTTAACCCACAGAGAACTAATTATTGGCTTCGCATTATTTCACGAGCTCATTAGGATAAGGAGCTCAGAGCAGTTCCAAACATCCTACATATAACACAGAACCTTTCCCCGTACTGTGATATGTCACTATGTTACAAGTTGTCAACTTTACTGTAGGATTTAATAAAAAGTTTTCCTGGAATTTTCTGCCTGCGAATTTTCAACATTACATGCACCAAATGAATCTACTCGAATAACTCCTTACATCACTCCTGCAACGACTGTTACTTTGGTTTCTGTTATAATGACATGCTTTTATCCAATATACCTTTATGAATTGTAGATTGTACACCTATATTTCAATTCATTGTTCAAAACTGTGCTTAAAATTTTACAATAGGGTCGGAGGTTTCATGAATCTTTTATACATAAGAAAGCTCAATTGGGCTAAATTATATAACTGTCTATGGATACACATCTCAGCTAGTTTGTTGGAAAAAAGTGGACAGTATTCATTACAGTTCATTAAGTGATTCTTTGGTGTACCGTGGAATTTAGGAAAGTTGATTTATGTGTGTCATGAGATTAAAAATGTTGAAAATCACTAAAATTGCGAGGGTCGTTTGATGAATATGGTAAAAAAGCAAGTCAAACACGGTTTTTCGGAAGAAATCGATTCCGTTTCTGAACAGAGTCACCATTGAGGGCTGCACCATTTGGCGCAGAGAGTTTTAAACTTTTCATCCCGAAGGAAAAGCACCTTTCTCAAAGTCTGCAACATACAAATTGACGGCGGCAATGATATCTTTATTCAGCGAGAATTTCTTCCCACCGAGCGAATTTACAAAATTGGTAACAAGAAGTCGAATGGGGCTAAGTTTGGATTATAGAGACACTTGAAATAATAATGTTTCATCACTGTTTAAATAATAATATTTCACGAAACTCGGTTTTTTTTTCCCATTTTCGTAGAACTTGCAACAATTCTCGCTTGAAACGTCTGCAGTTCTACAAAGTATCGCACGTGAAGAAAATTTGGCCTCAGTTTGTTCTAAGAGACATCTGCCAGCCATTGCGTCAGCAAATTGTGTCTCAGAAATTTACCAAATTTATCAACAGACCCTCCTAAGTGATAAAAAATTACTCAAATGCATCAGTTGTAATTGTCATTAAATAGGGATTGCATTGAAATATGTAATAAATGCATGCTTACGATTTCCATTTTCGCAAGGGCAGTGATATAGATACATATCCAGCTTCATCTGTCCAACTGAACACCTCTCGTCTTTCCTAGTCTTCCTGCGGCATCGGGTCTTTCCACTCTTATCCTTTAGGCAGCAACCACTTTCACAGGTAAAGCTGAAGGAGCAAGGGTCGCCAGTCTGTAAGCCACTCTAAAATTTCAAAGCAAAAATAAGAAACTTATTGCTCGAATAAGATTTAAAAAAAAAATAAAGTTAAATTTATTCTATGAGAGTCTCGAGTTTATTGAGTAGCGTCATATTTCTTTTATCCCACAACACTTATAACGAGTAAATGACCACATCTTTTCTTTGAAAGAATCCGCCTAATCTTTCCACCTTTAGAGAGATTCTATAGGTTCTTTGCTTTGAAAGAATCTCTTATGGAAATATTTCATTAGTCCTTTTATGTGAAAGAATCCTTTGGATAGATTTCATTGGTCATTTCGTAAGAATAGAATCATTTGGTAGGTAGATAGGTATTTGAATTAACGTCCTACTGGAGCAACACAGCGTGCGGTTATTGACGACGGTCCGGGAACAATCCCCTAGAATTCTTTGGAAAGAGAGATTCCA